>JAOWBW010000102.1:1473235-1955823 GCA_026119855.1 Campanula takesimana
GAGATATGTGCTGATTGGGAATCGAGTTTAGATGAGGCACTACGAAGGAATCAATCTCTTGTGTGCTAATGAGACAGAAGCTCAAGAGATAATGCATGAAATCCACGAAGGCGAGTGTGGACCCCACATGAATTGGATCATGTTGGCCAAGAAAATACTCTGTATTGGTTATTATTGGAGCACTATAGAACGAGATTGCATCGAGAAAGTCAAGAGGTGCGCCAAGTGCTAATTCCATGCCAATTTGCAACATGCTCCACCTTCGCAACTATACAACATGACCATGCCATGACCATTCTCTTATTGGGGCATAGATATCATTGGCAAGATCAATCCCACGGGAAGCGACGGACAATCATTCATTCTAGTGGCCATGGATTATTTTACAAAATGGATTGAAGCACAAGCTTATCGAGTTCTCAATGCCAAGAAAGTGGCCGAATTCGTGAAGACCAACATCATGTGCCGATACGGCGTCCCTCACGAGATTATATCCGACAATGGTTCTCACTTCGAGAAAGAAATGGATGCACTCTTGGTCGAGTACAAAATTACCAAGCACAAGTCATCCTCGTACCGTCCTCAAGCCAATGGCGCGGTCGAAGTGGCAAACAAAACAATTGAGACCATTATACGGAAAATGGCTTCAACAGGAAGGGATTGGCCAGATAATTTTCCCCTAGCATTGTGGGGCTATCGCACTTCAATTCGGTCAGAAATGGGAGAAACCCCATACACATTGGTTTATGGCTCCAAAGCCGTGCTCCCGGTCAAACTCGAAGTTCCCTCTTTGCAAGTCTTGCTCGAAAATCAATTTAATGAGGTTGAATGGATGCAAAGTCGATCTGAACAATTATCCATACTCGATGAGAAGAGGCTAAGGGCGTTTGAACGTAGAAGGGCCTAACAATAAAGAATGGCTAGGGATTTCAACAAGAAGGTAAAGCACCGAGATATCAAGGTGGGAGATTTGGTCCTGAGACAACATCCTCCCAATGCCATGAATCCCCTTGGGAAATGGGGACCCCGATGGCTCAGTCCATACATAGTCAAGAAGATACTAAGTGGCGGTACAGTCCGACTCGTAGATTTGCCAAAGGAAGTCAACCTTGACAAACTCAAGAAGTTCTACGCTTGACAAATGAAGACCATAAATAAAAAAAAAAAAACACTAGGTTGAAAACCCGCAAGGACGGCCTAGGAAAAAATTAGAGCAACGTGCAAAAAAGAATCCCGCTAGATTGAAAACCCGCAAGGGCGGTCTAGGCAAAAAACAATGTGCACAAAAAAAATGGTCTTCATTTGTTTGAATTACGCAGACCTGAGCCTCCCAAAAGGTGGAGGAACGTAGGAAACCTTCGAGTGCGGTCTAAAAAAATCTTTTTTACCCAATCATTTCATTAACGAGATGCAATTTTATTCATTTCTTGGAACATTTTCGTCATTACATATGGAACCGTTGAGCAACAAAAGACATTAAAACATTAAAATCCTAACAAGTGGTCTACTTAATTGGAATCTCAAGGTACTAAGAAAAATCCAATTTCTTCTTAGCCTTCGAAGGATGGCTCGAGCGGCTCTCAATCCTACTTCTCTTGGGCGACCGAGGAACACTAAGACGGGCCATAGACTTCTCCGCAGTAAGACGTCTCCGAGCATAGAAGTCATCCAAGGGAGTGCCGAAAGGGTCAACCAAAATGTTGTTCGAATCAGCGGTAGCTTCCTTGTATATCAAAGCACTGCTAGGCTCAAAATCCTTCCCTAGAAACTCAACCCGAAGAGTGTCAACCCAAGTGATGCCGCGGTAAAGTGTGCCGAACAGATAATCCAGATAACTCCCAGGAAGGAAAATTCTACCCCGGTAAGAAGGAACAGAAGCCTACCGATGACGGTCGTCTCCTCAATCCATCTGAAGCTCCCTCAAAAAGTCCGGACCCATGTACGAAACTGGACGAAACACTCCACTCCTCGGAAAAGGGACAATCTGCTGACGACCAAACTGTCTCAAAATCCGCTCCGGTTGATAAAATGAAGAATCTCTAAGACCAGGAATGACCACATGCTCAAAACCCAAAGTTCATTCCAGGAAGTGACGAAGGCCCCAAGAAGAGGGACACCACTCAATGTCAGCTGATAATTAAGATGTAAAGAATTTCTTCCAACCATCCTCAGATAAGTCTCGAATCAACAGTTTTTCCTATGAATGGCAAAATGAGAAAGATCACCATCCGGAGAATAAATCTTGAAGTGCTCCCGGAGAAATATGGTAAAAAGTAAGGGGATTCCCCATCACATCTCACCCGTCCGGTGCAACTCGTCTAAACCATGCAAGGTTTCCCCCACTATAAGAGGGATTATACTGAACCGCTGCCCCTTTGCCTGCAAGATGATCTTAGCCAGCTGTGCATATGCGGTTCCAAGAGGTGTAACGAACAATACCTCGCTAAAAAGACAGACTGCCAAAGCATTTCGCTTAAAGGACTGGACCGCTGTATCCTCCGAATGCAAGCTGAAAAACATCGGCAACTCAGTTATGTCGACCATGGTACAATGCAACATTACCTTCACATCTTCGATAGGGAGGTTCAACAAATCAGACCAAGAATCAATCACACCCCGATGATACTTGGGAATGGCAATTTGACCTTCCAGTGGCATGCCAAGAATAGCACCAAAATCATCTACAGTCGGCACCATTTCATTCGTCAAAAAGTTAAAAGTGTGACTGTCGCAATCCCAAAAGGCTGCAGCAGCCTTCAACAAATCTCAATCTGGCTTCAAAGTTCGTAACGTAAAAAGAATGCGGAATCCGAAATCCTTGACAAATGCCTTCTTGGGATGAGTCTTAAATGAGTACACAAAGGTTGACAAATCCTTTTCGTAGTCACCGACGATTTTTGCATACTGGGTGAAAGGGCTTGAAGCCATTGAAAAGTGTGGATTATGAGAAAAATCAAGCAAGAAAATGGTGTTCTGGCAGAAAATAGCTATTGGGGGAATGATCTCGAGCAGGGGCTGATATTATAGATGTTAGGGATCTTTTGTCAAGAAAATGTCAAGCCTCAGAATCAGCTCCCGAGAAGCGCACGCCTCCCGATACTCACATGGGAAGCACGTGCACCCCACCGTCACCAGAAGAAGCGCACGCACCCTACTTCAGAAATGCCTCAGTAGGCCCTTGACAAAGAAGAAAACCACACAGAAAAGAAGTCCAGACATTCCCAGAATCAGCCGAATCATGACTAAAGCTCCGTTCTTGAACACACAGTTGGGTACATATTGATTTGGTCCACCCCTAAGGCATGTCTAAATTGAAATAAGACAGAATCTCCCACTAAGATTAAGTAGGATGTGTCTTTCTCCTCATTCAAGGCCAATCTCGGCATTTTCTCTCAAAAAGAGAAAAATTGTGGTCCACAGTCAGCTGTGCCCGTACCTCATAAAGGTCAACAGCAAGCTTCAAAGCTCGATCAAAGTGAACCATACAATCACCACACAACATGATCAGTTCGCTCAACGAACTCTCCATTCAGCCATTCCACTCAACAGACTATAAACAGGCATGACGGGTTCGCCAAACAGACTCAGCCAGTCCGCTCAATGGACTATAAACCGGCATAACATAATTCTTCAAACGGATTCAGCCAGTCCACTCAACGGACTATAAACAGGAATGATGGGTTCGCCAAACGGACTCAGCTAGTCCGCTCAACGGACTATAAACAGGCATGACGGGTTCGCCAAACGGACTCAGCCAGTCCGCTCAATGGACTATAAACGGGCATAACGGGTACGACACACTAGACTCCGCCTAGGTCTGCCAATCGGACTTTAAATGAGCAACGAACGGTTCCACAAATGAATTCAGCTCAACTCAAGTCTGCCAACCAGACTCTAAACCGGCACAACGGATTCGCCAAACGGATTCAGCCAGCCTTCTCACTAGACTCTAAACAGGCATACGGTTCCGCTAAACAGCTCCAGCCTCAGTCTGCCAACCAGACTCTAAACCTTGGCCATGGTGAGCCATCTCATATCGCCATAGCTTCTTCATCAACAAAAGCCGCTCACAGAGGGAGCGCACTTCTATCCTTCATACTTTCAAATTCTTGCTTTTATCGAGTCTTTGATTTTCCTTGGTGATGTCCTTGCCGGATGTCTTTCTTTCGTCGGCACTTTTTGCTTCGTAATCCACGCCACCGAGGGGCTTTGTCGACATGGCGCCTTGGACCACTCACCCCAATTACACATTTGATTTTGTGTTTATGCTTGTTTTAAGTATTTTTCATTAGTTTCTGTTACTTCCATTATGTTCCTGACTGACTCTGTTAAGTCCAAGGACTAAACTGAATAACAGTTCTAACTTTCCAGTCCATTCTATCAAAATTGCCTTTTCAGAGTCGGGTGCCTCTGGCCCTTGAGGTCAGACGCGTGCGCCTTCAGCCCTAACGGTCCGAGGTGCGCGCTTCTGGGCGTCAGTTACAGATTCTCTCCAAGAATCCCTCCCTTGCTCAATTTATAGGATTTTGCCTGGAATTCCCTCTTTGTTGACTCTGTTTTGGCACCAAAAACATTCTCTTTTCACCTATAAAAAACCCCCTTCTCCACCATTTCAAGGGGAGGACTTTTAGAACACAAGAAAACCATACCAAAAACTCTCTCAAAAGGCATCTTCAAGCATTCTCCAAAGAAGTTCTTGAAGTACTTGAAGTTTAGATATTTTCTTATTCTTCTATTTCTCTCTAGTCATCTCTACTTCTTTTATATTTATCAAAGTGTGCAATCAACCCAAATCATTTTGGGACATTACACCAAAGGCTACTTCATTACATTGAAGTTGGCCAATAAGTTAACTCCCCACATCCCAACCTCTTCCAAACCCCTTTTTAATTCATTTTCAAAGTATAGGAAGAACACGTTTTATTATGTAGACTATGAGCAAGCAAAACCAACTTTAGTTGGGCAAAATGGGTATTTAAGTACTTTCCATTTCGTAACCTAACCTCCCAACCTCAAATACACGAATCTTTGGTTTTTATAAACAAAACTTAGGACATTATTAGGTTTTTCTTATGTTCCTCTAAAACATAGGTGGCGACTCTAACAAACTAAAATCAAAACAAAAAGGACGCGTTGACCGAAGCCGTCGTGGGATCGACCCCGCTCGCGCCGGGGCATCTACAGAAAGGTTCAGTGCCAACTGAAATTGCCCAAGTCTAAAAAACTGTTGATTGCCCAAAAAAGGAAATAAAGTGCTCTAGATAGGCGCTCTAGAGACAAATCTGAGTGCTTAGTGTATCTTACGTACGTTTGCTTGGAGAACAATTTTTTCCAACATGACAAATAGTGCTTGAGTTAAGCACAGAGAGTACAATTTATTCTCCTTTGACATGAGTGGGTTTAAAGATTTCTGGGTTAGTTCGAAGCTCATCTTTGTTTTAGAATACAATTAAAACAAGGTACAATCTAGGGATTTAACATGAGGTGTAACATGTTCTAAGGCCTCGAAGAAGATATACAATGGAGTCAGTAAAGATGTGGTTTAATCAAAGAGGTGTACAATTCGTGGTGTTCAGCATAACACATGTTGATGGTCTAGAAGGATTTTCTAGGAGATTCTAGGTTTCTTGACTCTTAACAATATTATGGAAAGGTCAAAGAAAAAGATCTAAAATTAGTAAGAGCATATGTTAGAGGAGTTTTGCAGTAGTTATTGTTCGTTCAAGGATGCCTGATTCGTGTTTATTGGTGATCCATAAACAGGTTGAAGTTGATTGAATACTGAGACAAGATCGTAAGTATTCACTTGGTTAGTATGATATTCGAATTTGGTGGTCGTGGATTTGGTATTTTTGATGTGGTCAATGTTGTTCTAGAGGTTATACTGATTTTGAAGTCAACTACACAAGTTTAGCCATAAAATGGTTTGTTCAGGGTAGGAAACATTGTTAATTGTGACCGAGCAAAATTTGTTTCTTTTGGCAACAACAAGGCGGATGAGGACATAGATATTTTTGTACGAAAGATGCAACTCAAAGTAGAGTTAATGTCAGTGTTTCGTAGATATGGATTACTGATCAGGAAGATTCAAAGCCAAAGTGGAGATTGTTGGGAATATGCCTTTGAATCAATAATGATTGGTTAAGTATAGGTCTGCAACGAGTCAAGTAATTGTTATGACTTGAATCAGCAAGGAAAGAGGAAGCAACAAAAAATTAGCAAAGCAGGGGCTGCACGGCCGTGCACTATAGTTGGCATGGTTGTGCAGGAAGGACTCCAAAATAGGGCTCTCAAAAAGGCACTTGCACGGCCGAGTAAATGCAGGTGATTCTGCCGTGCAGCAAGGCCATTAGTGAGCAGGTTTGGCAAAAAAAAATGACACAACCGTGCTAGGGCTAGGGCACGACCGTGCAGGGTGGTTGGTCATGGGCCTAGGAGCCGGCTGATCCTCTTTGATTGGTTAATTAAGTATCATTTTAGTACAAGGATTGAAAGGACTTGCTCAGGAATTAGGAAAGCGGTTTCTTTATTAGAATAAAGTTTCTTTGTCTCCAAGAAATAAGATTCCTCTTTGTAATGGGTTTAGGTATTTATGAGTATAAATACTACCGACTCCCTTATCATAATAACCAGCTTGCTCAATTAGAGAGAAGTTCAAAATCTATAACTTTAGATCTACGGTTTGCACAGTTAGGAATTATTGTGATCAATAATTCGTGCAACTAGATTAGTGAGATTTGTATCTGTGACTGCCAGGTGATAATAATATTCTCTCATCCGTCCATGGACGTTGTCAAGTTGGTGAACCATGTAAAATATTGTGGTCTCTAGTTTGAGATTATTTCTTGTTTTCACCATTGTTCTTAATATTGCTCTAACAGCAACATCGGCAACGCATGGGTTAGATTGTACGTACTTATATCTGGGTGCACACATCAAAGGGGCTGGTTGTAATGACAGATCATGTTGGTTGTGAGAGATTCACCGGATGATGCTTTTGCGATGCTTGTAGATCTGATGGTTGTCATCATCGTAACATTTGTGAGAGAGAGATGGAGATGTAGTTGGTTTCTAGCAACCGGAGAAGCAGAGTAGTGGAGTGAAGATCTTGCGCCACCATAAAAATATGTGGATAAAGGAGAAGCGGGTGGAAGGTCGACGACAAAATATGAGGGAGGTCGCGAGAGAGAAAGAAATTGACCGGAGGTTTTGAGGTCGTATTTGGTGAGGGTAGAGATAGAGAGAGAGAGAAAAAAATGTAGAGAGAGGAGGGAAAAATTCCAAATGAGGCCGAAGGGAGGTATTGAGCGTGTTTTAGGGTTAGGTAGGGAGGGGTAGTTTAGGTTTTACAAAATTTCATTAAACTAATCAGGAACTTAAGGGCAATAAAGATTTCCCAAGTGGACCTGAGAGCAATACACTACAAGGAAAATGTTGTTTAGAGACGGTAAGATTCGTAGTTAAAATGGGTGATTTTGTCTCTAAAATCGTTTTAGCTACGACTGTGTTTTGTAGCTAATCAGTAGCTAGCTTTTTGTAGCTAAATAATTTGTCGCTATTCTGTAGCCAATTTAGTGACAAAAATTTTTGTCAAAATTATGTCTCTCAATTAGAGACAAATAAAATTTTTGTCTCCAAATTAGAAACAAATTATATGTCTCTAATTTAGAGACCGAGAAATATGTCTCTAATTAGAGACACAAAAAAAAGTCACTACTAAAGAGACAAAAATAAAATACAATGTCTTTAACACACAATTTTGTCTCCAAGTTAGAGCGCTTGTAAATTAGAGACACAGATGTTTTGTAGCCAAATTGGCTACAACATTATCATTGATGTCTCAATTTAGAAACAACATTTTTGTGGCTAATTCTGAATCAATATATCTATTGAATTCAAAACACAAAACCTGTTAAATTCACAATAACATTACTAGTACTGAATGCTAATGTAATAATAAACACAATTCAAAACCAAACTATTAACATTCAAAAATTGCCTTTATTTTAGACAAAGGATGAGCTTCACTCATCAAAGTAGGTATCAGAAGTTCCATAATAAAGCTGGACTGTTTTTACTAAATTAAAGCTAAGTAGAATTTAAGAATCATGTAGAGGAGGATTTCGAGCAGCAAGTAACGAGTTTACGAGTGCCTCCATTGCTGCAACTCTACCTCGCATATCCTCCATACATTTTCAGCGGTTGTTGCAGCACGTTGAGCATCTTCTACAACACGGTGGGCATCGTCGATCATCTTCTGAGCCTCGGGGCTAACAAGCAGAGCAGGCCTTCTAGACACAATAGAAGGGGAAGCTCCCGTCACAGCTATGAAGGTCTTTGCTGTTCCAACACCTAAAACACGACCCCCTTTAACACCCCCACTACTCATAATCCACTTATCCACCTGAAATGGAATGATTGTCGCATCTACGACATGATCTACACCCCCTATTTCTCCTTCACTTTCAGGCTCAGGTTGAATATCAACTTTATATTGGTCCTAAAACAAATTAATATTACATATTGGTTTGGAAAATTCATAAATCATTATGATATTTGATCAAAACAACATTAGCAATTTACAATAACCTTCTTCAGTCGTTCGTTTACAAATATCGGGTTTCCATTCTCATCCTTCTGCAAAGATCCATCACGGGACTTTTTTCCATGGTATCTAATAATTTCTTCCAGAATATGTAACTCATCACCATGCCTTTTATGCTTATAGATAGTCAAATGAACAAGTAAATCACCAAACAAACGAAAATGAGCCACACAATCCAAGATATACCAACAAACATTTTTAACTTTAATCATCACCAGGCCTTTTCTGATCTCTAGTGACTTTAAAATTTCAGTAACTCCAGATCTTATGTCGTTTTGTTAAACTCCATTATTGCAAATTTGCAATCCAAGATATACCAACAAACATTTTTAACTTTAATCACCAGAACATCATATAATGGAATAATGACGGAATAAGCCATGCAATTTGAAGCATAAAAGATGGATTTAAACTTAAAGGATGGTAGAAATGCAAATGCACGAAAGTTACCTCCTTTTGTAAATGTTGCTCAAAAGATAGAGAATCTCCACCATGTGTGGGATTTGCCGTTCCACCTTCACCTCCACATCGGTTATTTTTGGCAATTTCAGACCTTGACACCATCTCCTGGGTTGCCTCCCAAAGGAGCGGTGGCATACAGCTAGGTTTTTCTAGTTTAGCATCCCATTTCCTCTTCATATTGTTAATGTTGTTTCTATATGTTTTGGTTCCATGACAACAAAATCCAACATAAGCCTGCTCGCGACTCGCGAGTCTGCCCAGCGTGAGAATATGTTTCCTATAGACAAAGAAAATATATATATATATATATATATATATATATATATATATATATATATATATAATTATATATAAATAAAAAATAATAATAAGCAGGTGAAAATTAAATATTATAAACACGTGCTTTATACTTACCAAGAACTCATCAAACCACTGTCTCTTAGTTAGTTCAAAGATACTCGACCAGTTTGGATAAAAGTGTTGTGGATCATAGGAAAGCCTTTTCACATTCTTCCAGAATGTACGACCGTGTTTATTGAACAAGTAGCTATATATATGAAAGGAAAGTTAAAGTCAAAAAATAAAAGGACGATCATGTTGAACTTAAGTCTAAAGAAAAAATAGTCAATAAAGAACCTGCAGTGCAGAATATAATAAACGCAATGGATATTAACTCTCACATGATCTAATGAAACTTTCACCAGAACCATAATATTCTTTTTTAGCCCAAAATACTAGGAGATTTACTCAAGACACTGCATTCTATGCCACCGGTAGCGGAGCATATTGAAGAAAATCAGCAAACTGAGCAAGCACCCCATAATGTTCAAGTTCATGATGATGAAGCTTCGAAAAATGAGCAAGATCAAATAGTGGATTAGCGTGACGAAAACATTCCACCTGAAATTCCACTTAGGCGATATGTTAGGGTTCGAGCACCTTCTACAAAATACTCGGCTGGTGAGTATCTTTTGCTGAGCAATGGTGGAGAACCATAATTTTAGATGGAAGCAATGGAAGATGAAAACAAAGAGAAGTGGATTCCAGCCATGAAGGATGGAATGAAGTCCTTGTATGAGAATACCTTTGAACTGATAAGACGGCCTAAGGGTAGAAAGGCTTTGAAGAATAAGTGGGTGTATAGAATCAAGCATGAAGAAAATGCCACACATATATTGGTTCAAAGCAAGATTGGTGGTAAAAAGTTTCAGTCAGAAAAAGGGTATTGATTATTATAAGTACCCCAATCTGAATTAAAGCCAACTTAGCGGTATTCTTAGTACTATTTAAGGATAAACCTGATAGGTTAGGACCTCGCTAGGATAAACCGAAAACCTTAGGACTGTTCTGAAAAAAAAAAAAGTAGAAAGTTCCAGATTTTGCCCCTAGGAGCCATACGGATGGTTTAGCCCCAAAGAGGCACCATCCATACGGATGGTTTAGGACCTCCAGGTCCCTATAAATTAAAGCCCTTGCTGATCATTTCAGGTGGGGGGGGGGGGGAGAAATTAGTTCAGGATAGAGAAACTCTGTCCAAATTACAGCAGAAACACAACACCATAAAACTTGAGTGAAAAGTGAGAGGAAAATAGGCCAAAACCAAGATAGGTGAAGCCTCCTTCTCCCCCATATTATCTCCATCTCATATCTCTTGTATTATCTTGTTTATATTGTTGTTCATTTATATGGTTGTCTCTTTTACATTCAAAAGTGTTTATATTTATGTAATCTTATGACTTGTTAAGTTTATGTCTTTACTTTCATGCCTTTACTTTCATGTCTTTACTTTTGGCTTGGTGATCCATTGCACATATGGAGAAAGCCTTGTACATTTATCTTGTATTTGTTTATTTTCGGTTATGATGATCATGTTTGGATGGTAAAGTTTCAATCTTTATCATCCAAACTTTGATTTAGCCTTTAAAATGTCCCCTTTGGATGGTAAAGACTCAATCTTTATCCATAAAAAGGTTGATTTTGTTGCCTCAAAGGTTTAATCTTGGATGAATCATCCATTAGGATGTTAAAGTTTCAATCTTTATCCATTCAAATGATTGTTTTGGCTCAAAAGCCATGTTCATCAACTTTCTTGTTTTTCTCCCGTGATTGCCTTGATCACACCCAAAATTATTGTTTTTGGTGTACAAATGGATGATAGGAATGATTGTATTTAGTGTTTATGTACAAAATCGTAAACAGAAAAATAAAAAAGTTTGGTCCAGTTTTAGGCAGAATGTTCTGTTTCTGCATAAAACTGGACAGTTTTGATCAAACTGTGAAATCCTCTGGATGGCCCTGACCATCCGTACGGATGGTTTGGCCAGAAATGATTTATTTGTCTTTTAACCAACTTCTGTTAAGTCTCTTGAAGTTTAACCCTTTTCTGTTAATTTTCCCACAGTTTCTGTTAAAAAGGCAGTTTCTCCCATCTTTAAAGCGCACACACACACACTTGCACATTTTGGTCAACGAACTTAGGGAGACTCGGTTTTTCCGAGGCGGATTGGGTGAATCATGAAACGTTCTTCCCAAGACGTAACTTGACATCCGAACTCATTTTTTCTAACCATTTTCGTTAAATTGGGTTTAAAATTAATTTAACGTGGCGACTCCGTTAACTTGCAAAATAAAGTTCCGTGTTCGATCTCGAGGAACAATTCGATGTTTCCCGCGGGTATCTTACAATTATGGAGAGATAATTTCTCCGGTGGTGAAATGGTCATCCATTCGAGTTGTTCTTGGCCTAGCTGCAAGTCTTGACTTAGAAGTAGAACAAATGGATGTTAAGACAACCTTTTTGTATGGTAATTTAGAAGAAGAACAATCTACATGGAGCAACCAGAGGGGTTTCAGGTGAAAGGCAAAGAAAACATCGTCTGCAAATTGAATAAAAGTCTTTACGGTTTGAAGCAAGCTCCAAGGCAGTGGTATAAGAAATTTGATACTGTCATGGGGGATCAAGGATACAGGAGAACCACATCAGATCATTGTGTTTACGTGCAAAATTTTTCTGATGATGACTTTATTATACTCTTACTGTATGTAGGACATCTTAATTGTTGGCAGGAATGCGTCAAGGATTTCTAACTTGAAGAAGCAATTGAGCATATTCTTTGACATGAAGGACTTGGGGCCAACAAAACAAATATTGGGAATATGCATTGAGCATGATAGAGAAGCTAGAAGATTGTATTTGTCTTAACAAAAATACATTGAAAAAGTACTCCAGAGATTTAATATGGATAAAGCGAAAATGACCAGTTCCCCTTTGGAGACCCACTTTAAGCTAAGTAATAAACAGTGTCCTTCTACGGATAAGGAGGAAAAAGAGATGGAAAAGATCCCATATGCTTCAGCCGTGGGAATTTTAATGTACACCATGGTATGTCCAAGGCTTTACATATCTCATGCAGTTAGGGTCGTTAGCAGATTTTTGTCAAATCCAGGGTAAGAGCATTGGAGTGCAGTAAAATGGATAATGCGCTATCTTAGAGGCACAAGCAGTTTGAAGTTGTCTTATGGAGCCTCAAAGTCAGAACTAATTGGCTACACAGATTCAGACATGTCAGGAGATGTTGACTCTCACAAGTCCACATCTGGTCATTTGATTACTTTTGCAGGGGGAGCTGTAGTTTGGCAATCTCGACTGCAAAAATGTGTTGCACTTTCCACCATAGAGGCTGAGTTTATTGCAGCAACAGAAGCATGTAAAGAGTTGCTATGGATGAATAAATATGTTGAGGAGCTCAGACTAAAACAAGAAAGGTATGTCTTGTTTTGTGATAGCCAGAGTGCTATTCACCTTGGCAAAAATTCAGCTTTTCATGCAAGGTCGAAGCACATAGATGTTCGATACCATTGGATTCGAGATAGGTTGAATTCTAAGATGTTGGAACTTGAAAAAATTCATACTGACGATAATGGTTTAGATATGTTAACTGAAGCATTACCAAGGGATAAACTTGAAGCTTGCTGTTCAGTTTCTGGGATGGTAAATCCCTCCACCTAGTCGTGAGGGGGAGATTTGTTGGGATATCCCTCCTAGTTGGAGGAAGACAAATGGTTTTCCCATGTGGTTAATTTCATTGAAACCATATGGAGAGTCACAATGCATGAATCCTTCTCCATGTCTAGATTATCAAAATCCTTAGGGATAAGATAAGGGTAATATGGTGAAGAGAACCAGTATATATAGAGTGAAGTCAGGAAATTCGGAATAGCACTGCACAGTCTCACAAAAATTACATTTCCAATTTTTTTAACCGTCGGATCGAGCTCATACTTCTGGAGCACATTTAAGACACGCAGGTGCAACTTCCGAATGGTTGAGATCTAGTTCTAGGGTCTAGAATATTTTGTATGATTTTCGGAACAGATTAGTTTTCCGGGTGATATTCTGAACTGGACTCTTTCTTCTGTTTGTTCATTGTTAGTTGATGAGATTTTCCAAGAGTTCATAACTCTTGATGTTATTGACGTATTCCTCTATATTAGTCTAGAGAAGACCCTCTGTATTACCCATGATCATTGATTAGTTGAAGATGTTTCTGGACTTGGTCCTGTGGTTTTTCCTTCTTACCTTGAGGAGGTTTTCCACGTTAAAATTTTTTTGTGTGCATTCTCTGATTTGGTGCGATCATTCTCAGATTATATTCTTGATTGTTGTCTTGAATGTAATTTTAGTTAATCCTTATTTGTGTTCAAGTAAGGGCAGAAAGGTTTTGGTGCGCTGTTTATGTTCTTTTGCCCAACAAGTGGTATCTAGAGCGTGGTTGATTAGTTGGCTTGATCACCATGGAAGTTAATACTAAAATGATAAATCTGAATGGAACTAATTATCATGTGTGGAAAAGAAAGATGAAAGATCTTCTTTATGTTAAGAGTTGGCATTTACCTGTTTTTTTTGCTACTAACAAACCTGAGTCAAAAACATATGAAGAATGGCAGTTTGAAAATGAACAAGTTTGTTCCTTTATCCTTCAGTTCATTGATGATAATGTTTCTAATCATGTTTCCGAAGAAGATGATGCTAAAAGTTTGTGGAAAACTTTGGAAGATCTTTATGCCAAGGAAACTGGCAATAACAAAATGTACTTGATTAAGCGGTGGATGAATTGCAGGAACAAGGATAAATCCTCTGTAGCATATCACATCAATGAATATGTTGGAATTGTTCAATTTATGAAAGCAATGAATATTGAGATAGATGATGAGATCCTTGGGTTGTATTTGCTTGGATCATTACCAGATTCTTGGGAGACATTTCGTACATCACATTGCAACTCTGCTCCTGATGGAAAAATGACATTGACGTATGCCAAGAATGGAGTCCTGAATGAAGAGTCCAGAAGGAATGTCGCGCCCCTGACCCGTGGTCCTACTTGGCCCCACGCTCGGGACACGAGTGGAAGACGTTATAAAACACTTTTGAAAATTTTTCGAAATGTACTTTTATAAATTTTAACACACTTGAAGTTCAAAGACTTCATCTAAACTTGAAACAAACTTTACAAACGCCTTCATAACGAAAGTACTTAGCCCGAAGGCTTACAAACTTTTTAAACAAATGTACTTACACCAACATGATCCAAAATAGGTGTGACAATAGAAAGTACGGGTACTCTACCCAAAAGGTTTTACATTTACATAATGTAACCTTCACAAAACAAGTCTCAACTCTTACCAATCCAACGTCCTCCCGTGCCAAGTGTCCTATCCCCTGGACTCGCCTTTATCTAAAACAGTAAACAAATAAGGGTGAGATTGAATCTCAGTAAGCTACTAAAATGCAACTACGTTACATGCTGATATGATAATCATAAAGAACAATATCAACAAGTAATCATATAGCATATAGCATGAGAGATAACATCAAATCATATATCACATTTATCACATAGCCCACACTCCGGTGGATACCAAGCCAAGGTTTACCCAATAACATAACTGTCTGAGAATACCATCAGAGAAAACCAACTGAGAAAACCATCTGAGTAGCATAAATAGCTTAAGCCGGGATCCCGAAAACCAAACCATAACTAATAGAACCAAAGTAACCAGAGAGGGAAATATGACACAAAGTCATAACCCAAATACACACCAAAGGGAGCAATTCATCACATCCAAGGCCAATCTGGACTGGGGAAACAAAGAAGGCACAGTGGACACCTTATAGTGAACTTGGCTTGTGTGCCACTATAATTCTCCCACCGCCTGACACGAGGTACCAATGGAAAAACTTATAGTGAACATAGCATGTACCACTATAATTCTCCCATTGCCTGACTCCACAACAAGACCAGCTGGACTTTTCACAAGAAGCACAGTAATGAATACTTGCTAAACAACAACCGGGGCAATGATTCTAACATAATGAACCAAGCCAAACACATCGAAGATGCACATAAAGAGTCACTCACAAAGAGTCTACAACAACATGATTCAAGGCCACAATACATTCTTGCACACACTTGAACACCCTTCTTATTAACCATGACAATATCCCAGGACACTCATATATTGGTCCTAGACAACACCCCAAGGGTTAAACCAAAGTTAACCTTCTATACCTTACCTTAACCAAACTATAAGACTCAGGGGAAAATGTGCGGCCGCCCAAAACAGGGTGTGCGGTCGCACACATCCTGATTTCTCAAGAACAAAATCTTCCAGATAAGTGTGCGGCCGCACGCCCATTCTGGGCGGCCGCCCAACACAATCGACAGGCAAAAACCCAAAAATGATTATACTCCTTTCGTTTCACCGTCCCAAAAGTACAACACTTACGTTTATAACCTTATTAAGACTACCAAGTTAGTCTCAAAACAACTTTAGTACTACTTTGAACCCAACCAAACCAACATACTAAATACTCCCTTTGTCCCAAAATTACAAGTATAACAAATATTACCCAAATCACCAAATATCAATTACACGTATCAGGCATAACATATATGACTATTTTAACATTTAAAGGAGAATTAGTAACTTACCTATTTTCGGAAAAAGTATCGCTGAAATAAGTTTTGTTCGGCTAGAAATGACATATTCGACGCCCTGATCATATTTATATAATTAGTTTTTAAAACGGGTAAGTAAATAAAAAGAATTAAATCGAAATGGGTGGAACTTACCTTTTTCTCTTTAACCCTAGGGAAGCAACGAGAAGTTTGCAGAAGAAAAAGAAATACATAGGAAGAGGAGAAGGGTAAGTGTTTTATAAAAAAAATCTTTACCCCTTTTCTACTTTAATCACTAGAGTTTCCATTTGAACACTTAAGCCCCTTAACTCATATTTTCAACAAGGACCTTAAAGTTTCAACTCAATCATTTAACTCCTTTAATCATTATTATTACTAAGTAAATAACACAAATAATCAAGTAAGATGTGCAAATCATAAAATATGATGCAACACATAAAATGCACACATAAGTCAAATAAAAATCCCAAAAATATAAAATAAATAAGGACGGGTTTTGGGGTCGCTACAAGGAAAGCACAAAGTCCTTCTTCTTCCCAGTTGGATATACTTGTTACAGTTAAAAGGGGTAGAAGCAACAACACGGATGAAAGAGGGAGAAGCAACAACCGGGATCAGAAAGGTAATGGCAAAAATAGAAACAAGTCTTGGGGTAAGTCTACAGATCGTGGCAAGGCTACAGATCGGGGCAATTCTAAATATGTCGGTTGCTATTATTGTGGTGGTACAAATAACATTAGGAAACATTGCAGGAAGTTGAAAAGGGATATCAAGAACAGGACCGTCCAAAATGGAAATGAAGCCCAGCAAGAGCAAGTTAATGCAGCCGAGGATTTCCTGGTAGCGTATGATTCTGAAGAGGTCAATATAGCATCAGATGAGTATAGTTGGGTTATTGATAGTGGAGCTTCAGTTCATGCTACATCTCATAGAGAATTCTTTTGCTCATACACACTTGGTGATTTTGGGGCGGTAAGGGTTGGTAATAATGGCTTGTGCAAAGTTGCTGGCATTGGAAATGTATGTTTGGAGAAGCACACTGGAGCAAAACTAATTCTGAAAAATGTGAAGCATCTTCCTGACTTTCGGCTGAATTTAATCTCAATTGGGAGACTAGATGATGAAGGCTTTTACAGTATCTTCAAAGATGATACGTGGAAGTTGACTAACGGTTCTATGGTAGTGGCCAAAGGAGAGAGGTGCTCCTCTTTATATGTCATGCACGCTAAACTGTTGAGTGGTGATGTGAATGTTACTAAAGAAGAGGAAGCTACTGAGTTATGGCATAAGAGATTGGCTCATATTAGTGAGAAAGTCATAACATTGTTGAAAAAGAATAACAAGTTACCTGGCTTGGCTTAGGTTGATAATCATTTAAAGAAGTGTCTACATTGCTTGGCTGGAATACAAAATAGGGTTTCCTTCAAAAGTCTTCCTCCTACCAGGAAACAAAATCCCCTTGAATTGGTGCATTCAGATGTGTGTGGTCCTATGAAGACAAGGTCGAAGGGAGGATCTTACTACTTTGTGACTTTTATAGATGATTACAAAAGGAAGGTTTGGGTATATACACTGAGATCAAAAGACCAAGTTATTGGTGTTTTCAAGCAGTTTCAAGCATTGGTTGAAAGACAAATAGGAAGAAAACTCTCAAGTGTATCCGAACAGATAACGGTGGTGAATATTTAGGTCCTTTTGATGAGTATTTCGGGAATCAAGGAATTAAACATCAAAAGACTCCACCAAAGACTCCTCAGTTGAATGGGTTAGTTGAAAGAATGAATAGGACTCTAGTTGAGAGAGTCAGATGCTTGCTACTCATGCACGACTGCCTAAGTCATTTTGGGTTGAGGCTTTAAATATTATTGTTTATTTACTTAATCTCTCACCTTGTCTTCCTTTGTCATTTGATGTTCCAACAGGGTTTGGAGTGGCACAGATGTATACTATGATCACTTGAAGGTCTTTGGATGTAAGGCATGCGTACATGTTCCTAAAGACGAACGGTCAAAGCTAGATGTAAACGGTCAAAGCTAGATGTAAAAACAAGGCAGTGTGTATTTTTGGGATATGGTCATGATGAATTAGGCTACAAGTTGTACGATCCATTGAAAAGAAGATAATTAGAAGTCGTTATGTGGTATTCATGGAGGATCAGACCATAAATGATATTGAAAAAGTGGAACCAACATTGCCTGAGTCATATGATGATCTGGTAGATTTGGAGCAACTTGAGCCACTGTATTCTATGCCACCAGTAGCGGAGCATATTGAAGAAAATCAGCAAACTGAGCAAGCACCCCAAAATGTTTAAGTTTATGATGATGAAGCTTCAGAAAATGAGCAAGATCAAATAATGGATCAGCGTGACGAAAACATTCCACCTGAAATGGTCATCCATTCGAGTTGTTCTTGGCCTAGCTGCAAGTCTTGACTTAGAAGTAGAACAAATGGATGTTAAGACAACCTTTTTGCATGGTGATTTAGAAGAATAAACCTACATGGAGAAACCGGAGGGGTTTCAGGTGAAAGGCAAAGAAAACATCGTCTGCAAATTGAATAAAAGTCTTTATGGTTTGAAGCAAGCTCCGAGGCAGTGGTATAAGAAATTTGATACTGTCATGGGGGAGCAAGGATACAAGAGAACCATATCAGATCATTGTGTTTACGTGCAAAAAAATTCTAATGATGACTTTATTATACTCTTACTGTATGTAGATGACATCTTAACTGTTGGCAGGAATGCGTCAAGGATTTCTAACTTGAAGAAGCAATTGAGCATATTCTTTGACATGAAGGACTTGGGGCCAACAAAACAAATATTGGGAATATGCATTGAGCATGATAGAGAAGCTAGAAGATTGTATTTGTCTTAACAAAAATACATTGAAAAAGTACTCCAGATATTTAATATGGATAAAGCTAAAATGACCAGTTCCCCTTTGGAGACCCACTTTAAGCTAAGTAATAAACAGTGTCCTTCTACGGATAAGAAGGAAAAAGAGATGGAAAATGTTAGAACTCTAGTTTCTTAACTAAGTGTTTTGACAAATAATTAATGAACTTGAAATGAATTATCAAGAAGTAAACTGGAAATCAACAAGTCCTCACAGGTCCTCTATCTTCACATGTCGAGATAGCCAACCTTCAAGATAGCAGACCTTAAACCTTGCCAAAAGTAAACTTCCAGTCAAAGTCAAACCTGACTTAAACACTGTTCACAAACTTTATGACAGTCAAAGATTAATGACTGACATATGCATTTCCAAGATGTTGAAGACCGTTGGAACTCAAACGGATATAATATGAAGACCTATAAAAAGAGCTCCTCTCTACTAAAAGAATATCCCTGTCTTGGCCATATTTTATACAACATGATTAAAGCTTCTAAGCAAACTCAATTGTAAAAGCACACTTGATATTTATAAATATGTGCTGAAATAGATAAGCAAGTATAGATCTCACATAGCTACTTAAGAGCCATCTTAGAGATCACCAAACCTTCACATTTGTGAAACCTTTTTTTCTTTTTCTTTTTCTGTACTTTGCAGCAAGTACAAAGCTTAATTAGTGAGGCTAATTAGGTGGGGAAATTCTGAGGGAATTTTCTTGCAATTGATTGTAATTTCTTGACGAAGTATTATAGTGGATTGCTTCTTCACTGTTGAGGACAGTGAAGCGTGGATGTAGGAGAGTTTCTATACTCTGAACCACGTTACATCTTTGTGTTTGTGTCTCATTTACTCACACTTATTCACACACATATCACTTATCATTTACTCATTTATTTCTTCTATTTATTTCATTATTATTCCGCTGCATAACTAAACACACACACACACTACACATCAAGATAGTCGACCTACTCTGCCAAGATAGTCGACCTCTTGTGAACTAATCTTTTACTTGTTTAAAGTGTAAGTACAAACAGGTTCTTTCAATTGGCACTAGAGATGATTTCTAAAAGACTTAAGTGTCTTCAAGCTTAATATCTTGTGAAGGATCCAGAAGCATCAACATCATGCCTCAACCCAGAAGAAACAATGAGAAAGACATTCCACATGTTGATGATTGTGGATCATTTGAAATATTCTCTTCCAAGATCAAGACATACCTTGATTCAAACAGTGTTTGGAACTGGTTTGTACTTCATGAAGAAGTCAGAATTCCCACTCAACCTGACACAAATGGAGGAGACGCCAACTACAAAACCCCATATCTATGGACTGAAACTGAAAAACACCTAGTAACAGCTAATCAAAAAGTTAAAAACATTTTACAAAAAAGTGTTAATGACTCTTTGGCCCAAGAAATTGGGAAAATTGAAACTGCTAAAGAAGCTTGGGATTTAATAAAAACCAAGTTTACTAAGCACACAAGTGTCAGAGCACAAAACCTATATAACCTATTAAGGTAACTTGACAATTTTAAGTTTACTACTGGTGAAAGAGTTAGTGCTGCCAAAGACAGATTTGAAGATCTACTTAGACTAGTGTCAGATCATGGCAAGAACTTAGATCAACAAGACCTATGTCTGAAAATATTTTCAAGCCTCCCTCAAGAATATGAAAAAGTTTCTTTACCCATAAGAGAAGGTATTGAATGTCCAACCATGACTGTTGAACAATACTTTAGAAAATTGGAAGCATATGAACTTGAAGGGACTGTCAAATTTCCCACCATTGCATCATCCTTAGCCAAGCTCACACCATGGATCTTGATGCACAAGAAGCTCCTAAAGCTTACTCACAACAGGACATTGACTCCTTAATCTGCAATGCTATTTAGAAAGTCAACCTGTCCCAAAAATCAGAAGTCAAACCCTTGACTCAAGAAGACATTCCTAGCCTAATTACCATAGCTGTTAAAAATACTATGAGACATCAAAAAAAAATGTTTGAGAAAAGAAACATAGCATCCACGTCTAACCAAGTCCAAACTGAGAAGAAAGATGTCACATGCTATAATTGTGAAAAGTTAGGTCACTACTCTCAAGAGTGCCCTGAACCAAAGAAATTAAGAAACTTATCAACCCAGAAGAAGCTATCATATTCTAAAGATATTATACACAGTTCTAGGTGTAACTGCTTCAACTATGCCAAAGACAAACAAGTTGAAAAGAAGGAACAGGTCATGATAGCAGACCTGTCAAAATTCAGTGATGATGAAAGTGACTCCTCAGACTCAGATAATGAGATGGAAACCATGATATGTCTCATGGCGAATGATGAAGATGACTCAGAAAATGAAGTGGAACTTGAAGCTCTTGCAGCTGCAGAAGAACTAAGAGAGGTAAGGGACTTTAATTCTCTTGACCTTGAAGGTCTTAAAAATTTGGCTTGTACTTTGTTTATTCAGAGAAAGAATGAAGAATCAAGCCTTAGGGTCTTAATAACTGAAAACTTACAATTCACTAAGGACCTAGACAGTTTTAAAACCAAAAATGCCCTCCTTGAAACACAAAACCTCTCTCTTCAAAACCTAAACCAGCAGCAAGTAGATGAGATAGTAGACCTTCATGCTGATGTTTTCAATGATAGAAATAATCACCTTCACATCAGCAGTCAAATGAAAGAGCTCAACCTCAGAATAGAGGCCCTAAATGATGAAAACCAAGCATTCAAAACAAAAATTGAGTCTTGGAACAAGTCTAGTTCAGCAATGTTGTCACGCACCCTAAAAAAAATAGGCCCCTAATTTAATACATATTTGGGCGTGAATAATGTCCACATGACATCACAACCTTCAAAACCTTTGACTAAAAAAAAAATCTTTTCTTTTAACTAAAAAAAATAACAACCAAGAGTTACACAACTCTTGAACCACACATCAAAACAACAACAACTACTAGAACATCGAGAGTTTAAAGAAACTCTTGTACCACCACATACAACTCCATATACTTAATTAGGAGTTTACTAACATAATACAACACCTAGCCATACATATGATCTTACACAAACACATACATAAACTTTTCATTCTAAAATAAAATAGGTCCAACACCTATAATGACTACCCCAAATTGTTTTTCCCTTTCTATCCTCACTTGACGTTTTCTTGACTTTGATATTAAGTCTACCTATTTCAACATTGAAACAAATAAAAATGAGTATAACTCAGTAAGAAAACCCAAAAGATATAAGTACGGAAGCATACAATATATAAAACTAAATACAATTCATAAAATGAAATGTATTTAAAACTTATAAGAAATGTACCCAAATTATCATTGGATTTAAGCACAATAAGGTAAATGTTACCACTTTTGAAGTCTTATTCCTTTCCTCATTTTTAATTTCCTGTTCGACACAAAACAAAAACATATACCACTTCCAAATACCAATAGACACAACTTCCCTTGAATAATCATAACATGTAGATCACAATTTATTCCCGACCAAGATACCTATACACTCACATCGATGTCACCACAATCAATATATATAGACACCACTTTTACTCATACACATATATGCGTTGTATAAACAACACCCACTTTTTTTCGATATACGATATTTGTATCTGTCCCTTGATAGTATGTATATATAAATATATGTCTACTTATATCCCATTATCCATATAGTGAATCCCACATTGGATTTGTGTACATATTCATTTTCACATATATAGTGAATCCCACATTGGATCCGTGTACATACTCATATCCATACCAATATAACCTCTCCCGATGTTGCTAGGAGTACAATATAAGATGGTATTTGTTCCATCAATATTAATAATGAACCCCACATTAGATTCGTGTACATACTCATTTTCACATATATATATACATATATATCAATATACACATATATACTTGTTCTTCTCTTAACATTGTTAAGAGTATATATCATAGGATGGTGCATGTTCCGTCATTTTAAACAACACTTTATACTTGTATACCATTTCACCACAAAGTATAACTTCGTAGTCTTATGTCACTTCCATTCCATAACCATAACCACTCATCATTAACTCATCTTATATCATAACTTAGATGAAGTTATGATTTATATAAAGGATACCACCGTAGTTTACATATACTATAAACCAGAAGGTTTATACCAATTTGATACTTACTTTACTCAATTCATACAAGGATATCCCAAATTTTAGCATTGATACTCATAGTATCAATACCTCCCTAAGTTCACCACTTCACAAATTCAAGTTGTAGTTACTTAATACATTTCTTTTCCTTGGGTAAATTATCACCCAATATCACACCTTTATTTCAAGTAGAATATAGTACCATAACATTTCAGTGACCATTTACTTTTACAATCATCTAATCACTCCAAGACTAAATCAATTTTCTTTCATAAGAATACCCATAAATGGGTATTCCATCAAGCCATAACTCAAATCAATAATCTCTATAACTTTTACTTATGAATTTACATAGTTGGTGTTAGGTCCTCTTTAGGCGAGGATATCAATATCATAATTCTCATTGTATATGGCCAGATAGTCAAAGCAGAAGTCGTGATTTTCAATCAAATCTCTAGTGCTAATTTATAAAGGCACAAGAGTCCAGAACAGATAACGAAACCGAACAATCGATAGATAGGGAATCAAAACTGAATCAAGATAATATTTCAAACAATACGATAGTCAACGATGATCTCTAATACCCACAAAGTGCACTAGAGAATTTCTAAACAAAGTGTTATTGATAACAATTCAATAACTCAAGAAAGAACGTAATGAGGGCGAAAACTAAGTTCATTTGTTTACAAAAATGAATCTAGGCTTAGCAAGTGACAAGTGACACTAGCAAGCAACAAACGGAACAAGAACTAATGGTACAATGAAAGGAGAAGAGACAAGATCCCTTACCTCATACGCTTATTAAATCCAAGTTTTAGACCCTCTGCTCCACTAATCAATTACTCACCATGAAATTTATCTAATATAATAAACACACATGAGAAATAAAGTTAACGACAATACAGAGTCAACTACATTCTCATTTTATCACACACACGCAAACACCAAAAGTATAAGACAGAAAATCTGGAAATAACCAATAGAGATTCAGGTTTTGAAAATAAGTTCATTACAAAGGTCTCTGAAAAATAGCCAGTTTAGACTCAAGAATCACCCGATTCGGAGTCCCGGTGAATTAATTACAAATTTATTAAAATTAACCGATATTCGAAACATCTACAATGAACTACTGTCAAAAACAGATTTTCTGGGAATGTAAAATTTGAACCTAGTCCCTAAAACCAACACCATTGCGTAAACCTCAGAAAATCATGCAAAATAGACTCAAGAATTGCCCAGTTTCGACTCCTAATGAATTAATTATGAATTATTCAAGTTTCAATCGACTTTCATTTCAAGATACCTACTGCTGTAACTAAAACAAGAATTCTGGATATTAAGGTAATTTTCTTGACTTTGAAACAACAATACTCAGAAAGTTCACAGAATGGTATACAATTTAGACTCCAAAATCATTTAATTCCGATTTAAAATGAGTAAGTTATGATCAATCGTATTTTGGGAAAATTTCTTATTCCACACAGGGTCTGAACTGAAATTTCATAAATTCACAGTGACCAAATTGTAAATCCGAAAATCAGTCATCTTCAACCCAAAACCCATCAACAGTATGTTCTCATGGCTGAATCAATTTTCCAAAGAAATTCAATTACCAACAATAACATATTCAAGTACTAAAACAATTTCACCCATGTTAGAAATTTCTAAATAGAATTCAAAGAGAATACATAACAGCACACACACACAAGTGTTATTTCTCCATAGCCATAAAATCTAAGCACCCACACATCAATACACAAATTCATACTTTAATTTAACTATCCATCTTGAAATATAAAAGCAATACTTACCAATTCCTTTGCTTGATTACTGCCTCCCTTCCTAAGTCTCATACTCCATTCCCCCCCCCCCCCCTCTCTCTCTTTCTCTCTCTCTCTCTCTCTAGTTAGATATGATCGGGAAATAGTAAAACCCCTCATGTTTACCCAAAATCAGTTAATGGGGATGAAGTAGGATGCAACGTGTAGTTCCTCAACTTGGATGAGTCAAATGTTGATTTTTTAAAAAAATAAAAAATAAATAAAAACACCTCATGCTAGGAGCTTGCTAAATTGCTGTCAACTAGAAAGGAGAGGAAATTCTATGGGTCCCACCACTATAAAATCCAAACAATTAAATTCTTCAATTCAATCCGTCCCTTATCTTTCTTTCCTCTATTTTCCATTTTTTTTTTTAATTGCATAAATCACTAATATTTTAATTCATTTTTTTTTTTTAATGACCTACTTAATTTTGTTGGGATGTTACAAATGTCACACTTCTTTTATACACAAAGACACCCTTTTGACAAAACTGGACTAGGTGCAAATAACCCCACTTTGATTGAATACAAACTACCTGAGGGTGAAAGGAAACTGGAGAAAATGTTACTTGTCAAAATGGGAGACAAAACAATAAGAAAACCCATCTATCCTGTCCAAACAAAACAGGATGTATACAAGGGTCAAGGGAAAATGAAAGAGGTCAGGTATCATGATCAAGCATCCAGTAGCAGTATTCAAATGACCAATCCTAAGAACAAAAGTGATGTCCCAAGTCCTCAAACGCAATCTCAGACTTGGAAGAACAATAAAAATGGTCAGTACAACTACAAACAACAGACCTATCAATGATATCCTAGAAGACAGCAGACCTATCAAAGTTATTCAAGAAGACATCAGACCTACCAAAAGAGAAACAAAGGAAGAAAAGGTCAAAACTATAACTCTTCAAGGTTTCCTAAAGCCTATACCTCACCCAAATCATATAATCCTCACCCTCATCACAACTACCATCACCAACAATTCAGGATGACACCCTACATATACCAAATCCTATCCTACCTAAACCCATTCAACCAAAAATCTTTTGTCCCTAAGAACAATAGCCCTCCTAAGAAAATTGTAAAAGTTTTGGTCCCTAAGGCTGTCTAACCTCCTAGCCCCATAATTCAAAGGGGACCATGTTTATTTCTATTTAATTGTTTTGTAGGAATTTAATAAGGGAGTCTGGTACCTAGACAGTGGCTGCAGCATGCATATGACCTTCAACAAACAATGGCTACAGAACTTCATTTCAAAAGATAGACCTAATGTTGTTTTTGGAGACAACTCTCAAGCTAGAGTCAAGGGACATGGAGACTTGATCACAAAAAGCATTATCTTATCAAATGTCTCTTATGTGGAAGGTCTCAAGCACAACTTGATTAGCATCAGTCAGATCTGTGACAAAGGATTTCATGTTGTGTGCTCTCATAACCTGTGTCAAGTGAAGAATTCAAATGATGAAGTTATTCTTACTGGATTCAGAAAAGGAAATGTGTACTACATATCCCTTGAAGTGACTAAATCTTCCAATGCCATGTGTCTAATGTCTTATAATCAGTCTGATTTGGCATGGCTCTGGCATAAGAGATTAGCTCACTTAAACCTTAAAAGCATAGCAAAACTTGCATCCTCCAAACTTGTTAAAGGACTTCCAAAGATATCCTTCAAAAAGGATTAACTGTGCAATGCTTGTCAGAGTGGAAAGCAACAAAGGACTTCCTTTAAATCCAAAAACAGATTGGATACAAAAAGGCCACTTGAACTTATTCATATGGATTTATTTGGACCAATAAGAACCAGAATCCTTGGAGGAAAAAGGTATTCCCTAGTGATAGTTGATGACTTTACAAGATTTTCTTGGATCATTCTCTTGGAATCCAAATCAGAAACTCTTGGTCAACTAGTAAAATTGATAAATCAAGTTCAAAACCTCAAAAGCATCAAAGTGGTCAGAATAAGGTCAGATCATGGTACTGAATTTGAGAACACTGGAGTTGAATATTTTTGCAATCAGCAAGGAATTAGTCATAACTTTTCAGCCCCTAGAACTCCTCAACAAAATGGAGTGGCTGAAAAAAAGAACAGAACAATATGTGAAGCTGCAAGGACCATGTTATCTGAAAATAACCTTCCTAAATATCTTTGGGGAGAAGCTGTTACAACTGCAGTCTATGTTTAGAACAAGACTTTGATTAACAAATTTCACTTAAAGACTCCCTATGAATTGTGGAATGAAAGAACTCCAACTATTTCTTACTTTCATGCTTTTGGAAGTAAATGCTACATTCACAACAATGGGAAGAATAATTTGGACAAATTTGAGTCTAAAAGTGATGAAGGCATATTCCTTGGCTATTCTGCAACTAGCAAGGCACGTAGAGTTTATAATAGAAGAAGAATGGTGGTTGATGAGTCCATTCATGTAGATTTTGATGAATCTCCCAGTGCCTGGGATATAAGAATTGATGAGTTTGATGAAACTCTTGGAAATGTTGATTCTCTGCCTGAACCTTAACCCATTTTCTCCCAAAATTCCAAAAATGACCAACACGACTATCTTACTTATAATCTACCCAAAATCTCTCCTAAACCATTTCCACCATTCAGCAACCTCAAAATCAATGATAATTAACCTTTAACACCAGTTGCTAAGCATGGAACTGCTCTCACTAACCCTGTTCTCATTCCTGATAAAAGTCCTACTGATGATAGTAGACCTACTACTTATGATAGACCTACCACTGAAAACAAAACTGAGATAAATTGTGAACCTAGCTCATCCACTCAAGAACCATCAAATCATAATCCACCTAGATCCATTCCTATTTCCAGCATATACATTGATCTCCCCATTGCTAGAAACTACAACAATAATCACCCTAAGTCATTAGTAATTGGTGATATTGCCAATGGAGTTCAAACAAGGTCAAACATTGAAGATGAAGCCTTGTATAGTGCCTTCATATCTCAGATGGAGCCAAAGAAGATCAATGAAGCCCTTCTTGATGCAGATTGGATAGAAGCAATGAAGGAAGAGCTTGAATAGTTTGAAAGGAACAAAGTTTGGAAACTTGTTCCTAAACCTAAAAATCAAACTATAATTGGGACTAGACGGGTGTTCAGAAACAAGATGAATGAATATGGTACAGTCATAAAGAATAAAGCAAGATTGGTAGCTCAAGGCTATAGACAAGAAGAATGTATTGACTATGATGAGACTTATGCTCCAGTTGCTAGACTTGAATCAATTAGGTTTTTTCTTGCCTACTCATCATCCAAAAATATGACTGTATATCAGATGGATGTTAAAAGTGCATTTTTGAATGGGGTTCTTCATGAAAAAGTATTTGTTTCACAACCTCCTAGGTTTGAATCCCCAAAATTCCCAGATCATGTCTACAAACTGGATAAAGCCTTATATGGGCTCAAACAAGCACCTAGAGCTTGGTATGAGACTTTATCCAACATTCTACTTGAAAAGGGATTTACAAAAGGGCAAATTGATAAAACCTTGTTCATCAAAATGACCAACCAAGATATCTTCCTCATTCAATTTTATGTGGATGATATTATATTTGGTTCAACTAATAATGATCTATGCAAGGAATTTGGATCAACCATGAAAGAGAAATTTGAAATGAGCATGATAGGAGAGCTCACCTTCTTTTCGGGACTGCAAGTCAAACAATTGCCCAATGGAATTTTTATAAATCAAGGAAAATATACTAGAGATATGCTGAAGAAATTTGATATGCAAAATATATCCACAGCCAAAACCCCTCTATCAACAACTGTAAAATTACATGCAGATCCTGAATGTCAGAGTATGAATCAAACTCTGTATAGAAGTTTCATTGGATCTCTTCTCTATGTCACTGCTTCAAGACCTGACATCATGTTCAGTGTTTGCTTATGTGCAAGGTTTCAAGCAGATCCTAAAGAATCACACTTAGCAGCAGTTAAAAGGACTTTAAGATATCTTACAGGGAAACCTGACTTTGGGATTTGGTACCCTAAAGAATCTCCTATATCTCTAATTGGATATACTGACTCAGACTATGCTGGATGCAATTTGGATAGAAAATCCACCAGTGGTAGTTGTCAGTTTCTAGGCTCAAGAATTGTAAGTTGGTGCAGCAAAAAGCAAACCTCAGTTACTACATCAACTGTAGAAGCAGAATATGTTACTGCTGGACTTTGTTGCTCACAAGTCCTTTATCTCAGAAATCAACTCAAAGACTTTAGAATTTTTCAAGATCATATTCCTATTTTCTATGATAATACTAGTGCTATAGCAATGACTGAGAATCCAGTTCAACACTCTAAAACAAAGCACATTGAAGTTAGGCACCATTTCATAAGAGATCATGTTGAAAAAGGTGATATATGCCTCTCTCATGTGTGCACTGAGAATCAACTGGCTGACATACTCACAAAAGCACTGGATGAACAAAGATTTGGCTATTTGAGAGCAAATATGGGAATGCTGAATATGCCAAGCAAATAAAAAGGAAATTTTATTACACATAGTGGAGTACAGTACAAAGAAAGGAGTAAATACATCAAAAAGGTTCCATAAAGGGCTACCCTACTCCTATAATCCAAACGGAGCAAAAATGTGTAACCTGCTCCATCTCTATCCAAGATAGCCGACCCTCCACCAGGTCCACTATCTTCAATTTCTCAGAACTACCCTTCTGATTTCCAATCTCCAACAATAAATGAACACTCTGATGAGGTCTCCACCTCCTTCTTCACTCCACCTTGAGATGTTCCAACCATTGACTTACCAGACTCATCAGTCCTCTCCAATATAAGCTTTCTATCCCACCTCTATGACTCAACTCCTCGAACGGACTGATTTGATGAAGGCCATACATTTCTAGGCCACCAATTCCCTACTCCCTGAGATTTAGGGAAACTATCAAGAGGTGAAGAAAAGCTGAAAGTGCCAAAAGAATTATGGCTCTCACTAAAGACATATGCCTCATATGACCTGAAGCTTCCCTCTTCCTTTTCCCTTGTCCTTAATGAACTGCAGCAAGCAAAGTACTTACTTAAAAGTAGGGAAAATGAATTGTTCTTCGTGTAAGAACTACCATCATAATTATCCCCTGGGCCTTCTCCTTTCTCCCCTTGCTTGCCAATCACCAAATCTGACTTCCTCTCCAACTTTAAAAGATCAAACAAGGACTTGTTAGGTCCTTTATCTTCCACAATCTCTGACACCTTGGATTTTCCTTTGCCAATGTGACATCTCTTCTCTATCTCCTCCCCTCTCTTCAACCTCTTTTTCTCCTCCTTAACAAACTCATCTCTGGCATGTAGCCACATCTCCTTCTTGATGGACCTTTCCATCAATTCCACCTTCTTCATTGGATCATTTGGAATAAGCTAATCCACCTCTTGCTCACTAACTAAAGCCTCCTGTGACTGATATTCGCTAAACTCTCTCAAGAATCTCTCATCTACCTTCCCCTTCTCCTCTTCTCTCTCTCTGAACTTTAACTTCTTCACAAGATCAAATATCTTGCTTGGGCTAAAAAGATTTGTTAGTCTACCCATTCTTTTATGAGAAAATATGAAGGAAGAAGGTCTATTATCTTACTTTGAACTATCTGTATCTAAATATTTGGTGTTGTGATGTATAATTCACCAGCAATGTTTCTTATATAGAGAGATTTAACCTAAATTAATTCATCTTGAAAATGAAAGTTGTAGATGCAATGATGATAGTAGACCAAAAGATGCATTCCAGTAAGGTTGATGTGATATGTTAATTAAATCGAGCCTCCTGTCTATACTGGATTATAGTTGAACATTGGACTTAACCATGTCAATATTTATTACGAGAATAAAGAATGTTTGCTTAAATATGTGAGAGGGGAAAGCTAGTGAGTAGGGCATGTGGGACCCACAGTTTAAGTATGTGAGAGGAAGAAGTGAGTCGGATTGATAAGTGGAGCCCACACTTTTTTACCATTTTAGGAAATGATGAAGCTTTTAACGGGACACTTATTTGGGTAAAAGGTGAAGCTTCAACCGGGTCGGAAGGAGTATATACTATTCCCTCAGTCTCAATAAAATATATTTATTTTGATACTTATGTAATTACATAAAACACAACAATTCACTAACTTATTTTGCACACTTTCATTATGAATAGTATTTTTGGACAATTATGTCCTCAATCCACTTACAATATTCAAATATATGCTATCGTTTTCTTAATAAGTGTGCTTAACCAAAGTCGGACGCATGGAACTGAGGGAGAATATATTTATGTTTATTAATTCAGCTACAAAACATATATATAGTCTCTAACTTTAGCTACATATGTTAGAACCCTAGTTTCTTAACTAAGTGTTTTGACAAATAATTAATGAACTTGAAATTAATTATCAAGAAGTAAATTGGAAATCAACAAGTCTTCACAGGTCCTCTATCTTCACATGTCGAGATAGCCAACCTTCAAGATAGCAGACCTTAACCCTTGCCAAAAGTAAACTTCCAGTCAAAGTCAAACCTGACTCAAACAGTGTTCACAAACGTTATGACAGTCAAAGATTAATGACTGACATATTTCTCTGTCTTGGCCATATTTTATAAAACTTGATTAAAGCTTCTAAGCAAACTCAATTGTAAAAGCACACTTGATATATATAAAACTGTGCTGAAATAGATAAGCAAATATAGATCTCACATAGCTACTTAAGAGCCATCTTAGAGATCACCAAACCTTCACATTTGTGAAACCTTTTTCTTTTTCTTCTTCTGTACTTTGCAACAAGTACAAAGAATAATTAGTTAGGCTAATTAGGTAGGAAAATTCTGAGGGAATTTTCTTGCAATTGATTGTAATTTCTTGACAAAGTATTATAGTGGTTTGCTTCTTCACTGTTGAGGACAATGAAGCGTGGATGTAGGAGAGTTGCTATACTCTGAACCACGTTACATCTTTGTGTTTGTGTCTCATTTACTCACACTTATTCACACACATATCACTTATCATTTACTCATTTATTTCTTCTATTATTTCATTATTATTCCGCTGCATAACTCAACACACACATACTACACATCAAGTTAGTCGACCTACTCTGCCTAGATAGTCGACCTCTTGTGAACTAATCTTTTACATGTTTAAAGTGTAAGTACAAACAGGTTCTTTCAATTGGCACCAGAGCTGGTTTCTAAAAGACTTAAGTGTCTTCAAGCTTAACATCTTGTGAAGGATCCAGAAGCATCAACATCATGCCTCAACCCAGAAGAAACAATGAGAAAGACATTCCACATGTTAATGACTGTGGATCATTTGAAATATTCTCTTCCAAGATCAAGACTTACCTTGATTCAAACAGTGTTTGGAACTGGTTTGTACTTCATGAAGAAGTCAGAATTCCCACTCAACCTGACACAAATGGAGGAGAGGCCAAATACAAAACCCCAGATCTATGGACTGAAACTGAAAAACACCTAGTAACATCTAATCAAAAAGTTAAAAATATTTTACAAAAAAGTGTTAATGACTCTTTGGCCCAAGAAATTGGGAAAGTTGAAACTGCTAAAGAAGCTTGGGATTTAATAAAAACCAAGTTAACTAAGCACACAAGTGTCAGAGCACAAAACCTATATAACCTATTAAGGCAACTTGACAATTTTAAGTTTGCTACTGGTGAAAGAGTTAGTGCTGTTAAAGACATATTTGAAGATCTACTTAGACTAGTGTCAGATCACGGCAAGAAATTAGATCAACAAGACCTATGTCTGAAAATATTTTCAAGCCTCCCTCAAGAATATGAAAAAGCTGCTTTACCCATAAGAGAAGGTATTGAATGGCCAACCATGATTGTTGCACAATACTTTGGAAAATTGGAAGCATATGAACTTGAAGGGACTGTCAAACTTCCCACCATTGCATCATCCTTAGCCAATGCTCACACCATAGCTCTTGCTGCATAAGAAGCCCCTAAAGCTTACTCACAACAGGACATTGCCTCCCTAATCTACATTGCTATTTAGAAAGTCAACCTGTCCCAAAAATCAGAAATCAAACCCTTGACTCAAGAAGACATTCCTAGCCTAATTACCATAGCTGTTAAAAATGCTATGAGACATCTAAAAAGAATGTTTGACAAAAGAAACATTGCATCCATTTCTTACCAAGTCCAAACTGAGAAGAAAGATGTCACATGATATAATTGTGAAAAGTTAGGTCACTACTCTCAAGAGTCCCCTGAACCAAAGAAATCAAGAAACTTCTCAACCCAGAAGAAGCTATCATATTCTAAAGATATTATACACAGTTCTAGGTGTAACTGCTTCAACTATGCCAAAGACAAACAAGTTGAAAAGAAGGAACAGGTCATGATAGCAGACCTGTCAAAATTCAGTGATGATGAAAGTGACTCCTCAAACTCAGACAATGAGATGGAAGCCATGATATGTCTCATGGAAAATGATGAAGATGACTCAGAAAATGAAGAGGAACTTGAAGCTCTTGCAGCTGCAGAAGAACTAAGAGAGGTAAGTGACTTTAATTCTCTTGAACTTGAAGGTCTTAAAAATTTGACTTGTACTTTGTTTATTCAGAGAAAGAAAAAAGAATCAAGCCTTAGGGTCTTAATAACTGAAAACTTACAATTCTCTAAGGACCTAGACAGTTTTAAAACCAAAAATTCCCTCCTTGAAACACAAAACCTCTCTCTTCAAAACCTAAAACAGCAGCAAGTAGATGAGATACTAGACCTTCATGCTGATGTTTTCAATGCTAGAAATAATCACCTTTACATCAGCAGTCAAATGAAAGAGTTCAACCTCAGAATAGTGGCCCTAAATGATGAAAACCAAGCATTTAAAACAAAAATTGAGTCTTGGAACAAGTCTAGTTCAGCAATGTCACACTTCCTTTATACGCAAAGACACCCTTTTGACAAAACTGGACTAGGTGCAAATAACCCCACCTTGATTAAATACAAACTACATGAGGGTGAAAGGAAACTGGAGAAAATGTTACTTGTTAAAATGAGAGACAAAACAATAAGAAAACCCATCTATCCTATCCAAACAAAACAGGATGTATACAAGGCTCAAGGGAAAATGAAAGAGGTCAGCTATCATAATCAAGCATCCAGTAGCAGTATTCAAATGACCAATCCTAACAACAAAAGTGATGTCCCAAGTCCTCAAAAGCAATCTCAGACTTGGAAGAACAATCAAAATGGTCAGTACAACTACAGACAGAAGACCTATCAAGGTTATCCAATAAGACATCAGACCTACCGAAAGAGAAACAAAGGAAGAAAAGGTCAAAACTATAACTCTTCAAGGTCTCCTAAAGCCTATACCTTACCCAAATCATATAATCCTCACCCTCATCACAACTACCATCACCAACAATTCAGGATGACACCCTACATATACCAAATCCTATCCTACCTAAACTCATTCAACCAAAAATATTTTGTCCCTAAGAACAATAGCCCTCCTAAGAAAATTGTAAAAGTTTGGGTCCCTAAGGCTGTCTAACCTCTTGGACCCATAATTTAAAGGGGACCATGTTTATTTCTTTTTAATTGTTTTTGTAGGAATTTAATAAGGGAGTCTGGTACCTGGACAGTGGCTGCAGCAGGCATATGACTTTCAACAAACAATGGCTGCAGAACTTCATTTCGAAAGATGGACTTAATGTTGTTTTTGGAGACAACTCTCAAGCCAGAGTCAAAGGACATGGAGACTTGATCACAAAAAGCATTATCTTATCAAATGTCTCTTATGTGGAATGTCTCAAGCACAACTTGATTAGCATCAGTCAAATCTGTGACAAAGGATTTCATGTTGTGTGCTCTCATAACCTGTGTCAAGTGAAGAATTCAAATGATGAAGTCATTCTTACTGGATTCAGAAAAGGAAATGTGTACTGCATATCCCTTGAAGTAACTAAATCTTCCAATGCCATGTGTCTACTGTCTTATAACCAGTCTGATTTGGCATGGCTCTGGCATAAGAGATTAGCTCACTTAAACCTTAAAAGCATAGCAAAACATGCATCCTCCAAACTTGTTAAAGGACTTCCAAAAATATCCTTAAAAAAGGATAAACTGTGCAATGCTTTTTAGAGTGGAAAGCAACAAAGGACTTCCTTTAAATCCAAAAACAGATTGGATACAAAAAGGCCACATGAACTTATTCATATGGATTTATTTAGACCAATAAGAACCAGAAGCCTTGGAGGAAAAAGGTATTCCCTAGTGATAGTTGATGACTTTACAAGATTTTCTTGGATCATTCTCTTGGAATCCAAATCAGAAACTCTTGGTCAACTAGTAAAATTGATAAATCAAGTTTAAAACCTCAAAAGCATCAAAGTGGTCAGAATAAGGTCAGATCATGGTACTGAATTTGAGAACACTGGAGTTGAATATTTTTGCAATCAGCAAGGAATTAGTCACAACTTTTCAGTCCCTAGAACTCCTCAACGAAATGGACTAGCTGAAAGAAAGAACAGAACAATATGTGAAGCTGCAAGGACCATGTTATCTGAAAATAACCTTCCTAAATATTTTTGGGGAGAAGCTGTTACAACTGCGGTCTATTTTCAGAACAAGACTTTGATTAACAAATTTCACTTAAAGACTCCCTATGAATTGTGGAATGAAAGAACTCCAACTATTTCTTACTTTCATGCTTTTGGAAGTAAATGCTACATTCACAACAATGGGAAGAATAATTTGGACAAATTTGAGTCTAAAAGTGATGAAGGCATATTCCTTGGCTATTCTGCAATTAGCAAGGCATATAGAGTTTATAATAGAACAAGAATGGTGGTTGAAGAGTCCATTCATGTAGATTTTGATGAATCTCCCAGTGCCTGGGATATAAGAATTTGATGAGTTTGATGAAACTCTTGGAAATGTTGATTCTCTGCCTGAACCTTCACCCATTTTCTCCCAAAATTCCAAAAATGACCAACTCGACTATCTTCTTTATAAGCTACCCAAAATCTCTCCTAAACCATTTCCACCATTCAGCAACCTCAAAATCAATGATAATCAACCTTTACCACTAGTTGCTAAGCATAGAACTGCTCTCACTAACCATGTTCTCATTCCTGATAATAGTCCTACTGATGATAGTACACCTACTACTGATGACAGTAGACCTGCTACTGATGATAGACCTATCACTGAAAATAGAACTGGGATAAATTGTGAACCTCTCTCATCCACTCAAGAACCATCAAATCATAATCCACCTAGATCCATTCCTATTTCCAGCATATACATTGATCTCCCCATTGCTAGAAACTACAACAATAATCACCCTAAGTCATTAGTAATTGGTGATATTTCCAGTGGAGTTCAAACAAGGTCAAACATTGAAGATGAAGCCTTGTATAGTGCCTTCATATCTCAGATAGAGCCAAAGAAGATCAATAAAGCCCTTCTTGATGCAGATTAGATAGAAGCAATGGAGGAAGAGCTTGAACAGTTTGAAAGGAATAAAGTTTGGAAACTTGTTCCTAAACCTAAAAATCAAACTATAATTGGGACTAGATGGGTGTTCAGAAACAAGATGAATGAATATGGTACAGTCATAAAGAATAAAGCAAGATTGGTAGCTCAAGACTATAGACAAGAAGAAGGTATTGACTATGATGAGACTTATGCTCCAGTTTCTAGACTTGAAGCAATTAGGCCTTTTTCTTGCCTACTCATCATCCAAAAATATGATTGTATATCAAATGGATGTTAAAAGTGCATTTTTGAATGGGGTTTTTCATGAAAAAGTATTTGTTGCACAACCTCCTGGGTTTGAATCCCCAAAATTCCCAGATCATGTCTACAAACTGGATAAAGCCTTATATGGACTTAAACAAGCCCCTAGAGCTTGGTATGAGACCTTATCCAACTTTCTACTTGAAAAGGGATTTACAGAAGGGCAAATTGATAAAACCTTGTTCATCAAAAAGACCAACCAAGATATCTTACTCATTCAAATTTATGTGGATGATATTATATTTGGTTCAACTAATAATGATCTATGCAAGGAATTTGGATCAACCATGCAAGAGAAATTTGAAATAAGCATGATAGGAGAGCTCACCTTCTTTTTGGGACTGCAAGTCAAACAATTTCCCAATGGAATTTTTATAAATCAAGGAAAATATACTAGAGATATGCTGAAGAAATTTGATATGCAAAATGTTTCCACAGCCAAAACCCTTCTATCAACAACTGCAAAATTACATGCAGATCCTGAAGGTCAGAGTGTGAATCAAACTCTGTATAGAAGTTTCATTGGATCTCTTCTCTATGTCACTACTTCAAGACCTGACATCATGTTCAGTGTTTGCTTATGTGCAAGGTTTCAAGCAGATCCTAAAGAATCACACTTAGCAGCAGTTAAAAGGATTTTAAGATATCTTAAAGGGAATCCTGGCTTTGGGATTTGGTACCCTAAAGAATCTCCTATATCTCTCATTGGATATACTGACTCAGACTATGCTGGATGCAATTTGGATAAAAAATCCACCAGTGGTAGTTGTCAGTTTCTAGGCTCAAGAATTGTAAGTTGGTGCAGCAAAAAGCAAACCTCAGTTGCTACATCAACTGCAGAAGCAGAATATGTTGCTGCTGGACTTTGTTCCTCACAAGTCCTTTATCTCAGAAATCAACTCAAAGACTTTGGAATTTTTCAAGATCATATTCCTATTTTCTGTGATAATACTAGTGCTATAGCAATGACTGAGAATCCAGTTCAGCACTCTAAAATAAAGCACATTGAAGTTAGGCACCATTTCATAAGAGATCATGTTGAAAAAGGTGGTATATGGCTCTCTCATGTGTGCACTGAGAATCAACTAGCTAACATACTCACAAAAGCACTGGATGAACAAAGATTTAGCTATTTGAGTGCAAATATGGGAATGCTGAATATGCCAAGCAAATAAAAAGGAAATTTCATTACACATAGTGGAGTACAATACAAAGAAAGGAGTAAGTACATTAAAAAGGTGCCATAAAGGGCTACCCTACTCCTATAATAAAAAAGGAGCAAAAATGTGTCACCTGCTCCATCTCTATCCAAGATAGCCGACCTCTCCACCAGGTCCACTATCTTCAATTTCTCAGAACTACCCTTATGATTTCCAATCTCCAACAACAAATGAACACTCTGCTGAGGTCTCCACCTCCTCCTTCACTTCACCTTGAGATGTTCCAACCACTGACTGACCAGACTCATCAGTCCTGTCCAACATAAGCTTGCTATCCCACCTCCATGACTCAACTCCTCGAACTGACTGATTTGATGAAGGCCATACATTATAGGCCACCAACTCCCTACTCCCTGAGATTTAGGGAAACTATCAAGAGGTGAAGAAAAGCTAAAAGTGACAGAAGAATTATGGCTCTCACTAAAGACATATGCCTCATCTGACCTGAAGCTTCCCTCTTCCTTCTCCCCTATCCTTAATGGACTGCAGCAAGCAAAGTACTTACTTGAAAGTAGGGAAAATGAACTGTTCTTCGTGTAAGAACTACCATCATAATTATCCCCTTGGCCTTCTCCTTTCTCCCCTTGCTTGCCAATCACCAAATCTGACTTCCTCTCCAACTTTAAAAGATCAAACAAGGACTTGTTAGGTCCTTTATCTTCCACAATCTTTGACACCTTAGATTTTCCTTTGCCAATGTCACATCTCTTCTCTATCTCCTCCCCTCTCTTTAACCTCTTTTTCTCCTCCTTAACAAATTCATCTCAGGCATGTAGCCACATCTCCTTCTTGACGGACCTTTCCATCAATTCCAACTTCTTATTGGATCATTTGGAAGAAGTTGTTCCACCTCTTGCTCACTAACTAAAGCCTCTTGTGACTGATATTCCCTAAACTCTCTCAAGAATCTCTCATCTACCTGCTCCTTCTCCTCTTCTCTCTCTCTGAACTTTAACCTCTTCACAAGATCAGACATCTTGCTTGGGCTAAAAAGATTTGTTAGTCTACCCATTCTTTTATGAGAAAATATGAAGGAAGAAGGTCTATTATCTTACTATGAACTATCTGTATCTGAATATTTGGTGTTGTGATGTATAAATTCACCAGCAATGTTTCTTATATAAAGATATTTCACATCAATTAATTCATCTCGAAAATGAAAGTTGTAGATGCATTGATGATAATAGACCTCAAAAGATGCATTCCAGTAAGGTTGATTTGATATGCTAATTAAATCGAGTCTCCTGTCTATACTGGATTATATTTGAACATTGGACTTAACCATGTCAATATTTATTAAGGGCATAAAGAATGTTTGCTGAGTTCACGCTATGTCCTCTGCGTAAACATAAAAAGAAGATAGTTACTGTTTCAACAGTTACAATTGTGATGAGTCACATGCTTGTCCACATCACTTATAAATTTCTTTTAAAGGGCATGTCTTTTTATCTTTCTACCGTTGTCCCCCAACCCTTTAAAAGCCACTGTTTCATCTAACCAATCATCCTTATAAAACTCTTCTTCTCTATTCAAACAAAAGTGACCGTTATATCCTATGTTTCTTCTTCTCAACCCCTAGAAAAATGAATTCCACATCCGCCCATGGCTATCGCATTAAAAAATCCTTTTACATTAATCTAGCTGGTGGATGGATTGGAGAGCTTCTCACAAATGCAAAATTGAAGACATTCATGGAGGCCAAGCATCCAATTATTCCTCTGCTCTGCTCCCACATCTACGATAATGGAGTTTGGACAGAGCAATACAACATTCAATTTACTCTCCAAGGTACCTCCTACACCATATCCCCTAGTGATGTTGCTGCCACTTATGGCACTGTAAATGAACCCAACATGATTACAAACATTTGGGATTCCAACAAATTTTCTCATCTCAAACTGCTACTATAGAAGGATGGCCTAACTACCATAATGATAAACCTGTCTATAAAAAATTCCTTTCTCCCCAATTTTCTACTCTAGCTGATGTAGTTATGAAAGGTTTGTGTGGAAAGACCTCTTCTCACCATGTCATGAGCCCCAGTGAGTGGAAACAATTGTTGTGTCTGTTGCATACAGTTCAAACCACAAATTGGAGTTTTGTGTTGTTGTCTAACTTTATACTTAGGTCTGGCCATCATCCCCTTAAAATCAAAACCAAATCCCTACAAATCCTAGACTATATAGGTTCATGAGTGGGATTTTGCTTCAAATTGGGAGAACAATGAGAGTTAGAGTACCTGCCCCCTATGATAGGCAAGCAACCCATCACAGATATAAGGTTTTTAGCATTCATACCTTCTCTTACAAACAACAGGGTAGGGTACAAGAACCCATTGAAGATCAACCTAATCCTGACCTTCAAGATGAAAATTCACCTTCCCATGTCTTATCAATCTCTGGCAGTGATATTGAAAGAGAGACCCTAGCTGAAATGGCCCAACGATTTAAGGGAAATGGTAGGAAAGACAAAGGACCAAAGATAGTGGACCTAGATGATGACCCTACTGTGCATGAACCTTTAGCCAAAATCATTCCACCCTTGCTTCTTGAAGCACCTCCACCCTCTATTCCTGGTCCCAGCACCATCAAAACTCCTTCTCCCTCCACCAAGATTGCCTTTGTGTACAAAAGATCCAAAGCAAAACCTAAACACTCACCCTCACCCATTCCATAAAAACCCAAACCCCAACCCTCCAGAAAATCCAAGAGACTACAAAAGGACAATGAACCCATTAACTTAGATGAGGTTCCCCTTGTCTCAGTCAGACCTCTGAGTAAGAAAAGAAAAGTAATTATCCCTGAAGAAGAATCACCACCCCTTTCTCCTTCTCTCTTACCTCCTGAACCCTTTGACTTTAACCCAACCCATCATAGTTCATCAACTGAGACCCTCAGTTCAGGAGCCCAGGAAGCTGTAGAATCCCTCAAAACCTTAACCCATTCTCAAAGCAAAAAGGCTTCATCACCCCCTCCTCACTCTCCTTTGTCATCAGGTCCTTTATCTTCCTCATTCATGCCAACTCCTGGTCTTTTATCACTTTTTGAAGATGTATCTGTTGAAACAGATAGGGGGAATGTTACTCTTGATAGATCTGAGCCTTTGGTTGAAAAAGAAAGGGGGAATGACATTGTTCAGGAATAGATAGCTGACCTAGGTAAAACTGAGGCCATGATAGTTGACCTAGCCCAATCTCCTCCCAGCTCTCCAAAATCTATTCCCTCTACCCAATTAACCATTGAGAGATCTGTTCAACCTTCTTCCTCTCTTCCTACCACATCTGGAAAGGGAAAAACTATTTTAATTGAGGAAAATCCTTTTGATAAAGAAGCCTACTCTGCCCTGTCTGATATGGGTAAGATTGCCAAATTCCATGAGCTTGAAGAAAAGTTTGGATTTGATGTCACTTGGAAGAAACTTGGTCTGGACAAAGCTCCCTCTATTGGTGTCTCTTCCTCCTCCTCTCACTTTTCCAGAGTTGATGATCCCTACCTTCATACAAACTCTTCTTTTGAAATCATCACTCCTGGTCCATATAATCCTTCATCTGACCCCTTCTTTTCATCAAACTTGATTCACCTGTACTATGATCCTCCCCCTTAGTTTATTTCTCATCCAGTGGACTTCTCTATCCCATCAATTCTCCCTCTTGGTATTTCATTTGACCATCTTGAGTTTCCCCAAGAAATCCTTAGCTCAGCTATCTCCAGTCAGTATTGGGCCTACTCAAAAGCCCAGCTGAAAATGACTGCTAGAGAGCTTGCTGGGAGAATATTCTTTGTGCACAATGAGTGGAGGACCTTCAGACTTGCCATGAACCAATTGTATATCCATGAGACTCCTCTTGTTCCCTCAAGCCTCAATGGAGGAAAAATGGCTCAATGGGAAAAATTCTTCTCCCAATGGTTGTCTCCCAAGCTAAATGAAGGCCTCCATATGCAATCTAGAGTTGTTTTAACCAAATGCATTGACCTCATCAAAGTGATTTATTGGAAGCTAGTCTGTGAGAAGTTGTTTGGCTTCTGTGCTATCAAGAGATTATTTGGTGGAATCCTTCCCAGCTCTACTATCTTCCCAAATTAACCATCACTTCAAGAGCCCTTTCATCAATACTCTTGCCCAGTCATACCTGATCCAATTGTGCCTGCATATCCATCCACATTTCCTGCTGCTACTCATGAAGACATCAATGCAGTTGGGAACTATGTGAGAGCTCAAATGAAGGGACTCAGACATGACTTGACCAAGTTGGTTCAAGAAACACTTGCTGGAAGGATAGATGACCAGACTGAATCCACCTCCCTTCCAAGAAATTTCAGAGAGTTCACTCAACCTCAAGAAATCTTTTCCCATGATTAACCTTCATCAAGAGGACAATCTTCAACTAGATATCTTCTACTTGGTCCTGCCCCCTCAGTTTCAAGAAGTCTGGGAAAGAAGGAGCCTTTCCTAAAGAAGAGTCAACTGATCAACCATGGCATTCAGTATGATGATAGGATGAGTCTCACTTGGAAGAACAAGCAATATTACTTTAGGCACAACAAAAAGCAACTCCAACTACTGAATCTTGAAAGAGAGAGACATCTAACTGCAGTAGACCTTGGAGAAGAACAACCTGAACCAGACTACCATAGTGATGACAGTATTGAAGCCCTATTTGACTAAGTCTTTTATCTCAAAACTTTTGTTATTCTTTAAAAACAGTGTTTTATTTTGGGATGTAAACTTAAAACCTTTGCATTTCTCTTGTGATCTAATAGTGTTATGTTTTGAGTTCTCTTTACAGATTTTTCTATTCTTAATTATTTTCCAAAAAGGGGGAAATTGTTAGAACCCTAGTTTCTTAACCAAGTGTTTTGACAAATAATTAATGAACTTGAAATGAATTATCAAGAAGTAAACTGGAAATCAACAAGTCTTCACAGGTCCTCTATCTTCACATGTCGAGATAGCCAACCTTCAAGATAGCAGACCTTAACCTTTGCCAAAAGTAAACTTCCAGTCAAAGTCAAACCTGACTCAAACACTATTCACAAACTTTATGACAGTCAAAGATTAATGACTGACATATACATTTCCAAGATGCTGAACACCGTTGGAACTCAAACGGATATAATATGAAGACCTATAAAAAGAGCTCCTCTCTACTGAAAGAATATCTCTGTCTTGGCCATATTTTATACAACTTGATTAAAGCTTTTAAGCAAACTCAATTGTAAAAGCACACTTGATATTTATAAATCTGTGCTGAAATAGATAAGCAAATATAGATCTCACATTGCTACTTAAGAGCCATCTTAGAGATCACCAAACCTTCACATTTGTGAAACCTTTTTCTTTTTCTTCTTCTGTACTTTGCAACAAGTACAAAGCTTAATTAGTGAGGCTAATTAGGTGGGAAAATTCTTGCAATTGATTGTAATTTCTTGACAAAGTATTATAGTGGATTTCTTCTTCACTGTTGAGGACAGTGAAGCGTGGATGTAGGAGAGTTGCTATACTCTGAACCACGTTACATCTTTGTGTCTGTGTCTCATTTACTCACACTTATTCACACACATATCACTTGTCATTTACTCATTTATTTCTTCTATTTATTTCATTATTATTCTGCTGCTGCATAACTCAACACTCACACACTACACATCAAGATAGTCGACCTACTCTGCCTAGATAGTCGACCTCTTGTGAACTAATCTTTTACCTGTTTAAAGTGTAAGTACAAACAGGTTCTTTCAACATAATTCAAGATTTTGTCTCTAAATATGGTGACAGAAACCGAATCCGTCTCTAAAATTAGAGACAAAACTTAACCTGTCTCTAAAATTAGAGACGAAACCCATGCTTGACTATATATTGGTGGCACCAATTTTTTATGTCTCCATTTTGTCGCTAATATAGAGACGCAACTACCTTTTGTCTCTGACTTAGCATCGTAAAAAAATTATGTCACTCTTTTGGCTGTGGAACCTCAATTTGTCTCTTTCTTATCTCTAAATCAGAGATAAAATTACGTTTTGTCTCTATTTTGTCCCTAAATTAGAGACAAATGGAAATCCGTCTCTTTTATGTCGCCAAAGTAGTGGAGGATTTATTATGTCTCTATTTTGTCACAAATAATTTATTTTGTCTTTATTTTGTCTCTAAACTAGCTACAGATCTCATTTGTCTCTAATTTTCTGTCTCTATATTGCAGTTTCCTTGTAGTGATAGATGTAATTTTCTGGTTTTATAATGTGGTCAAAGATAAAGATAGTAAAATCTATATATATATTAAAAGTCGAGGCGGAGGGTTGCGGATTCACCACGTGGACATGTTTTGGCTAATACTTGCTTTTGGTGAAGCCACATCATCACCATTCTTAATTATAAGTGGCTCTTGATATTCTTATTATTAGCTAATAATATTAGTTAATACTAATAGTTATTATATAAGTTAACTATTACTATTAATAGTATTAGTTAACTATAATAGTTACTATATACTCCCTCTGTCCCAGCACAAGTAGGACTAGAGGAGTGGGCACAATAATTAAGTGAAAATAGTGAATGTGTGGTAGAAAATGAAGAGAGATAATGAGTGGGGTAAATAGTAGTGTTGGTTGAATAAAATGAGTGGTGGAAAATGAAGAGAGAGAATGAGTGGGGTTAAATAGCGGGGTTGGTTGAATATAAATATATTATAACATTTCTATTTTGGACAGTCTCAATTGTTCTGGGACGGCCTAAAAGGGAAAGAAGTCCTACTTGTGCTGGGACGGAGGGAGTAAGTTAACTATTACTATTAATAGTATTAGTTAACTAATAGTTACTATATAAGTTAACCATTACTATGAATAGTATTAGTTAATCCTAATAGCTATTATATAAGTTAATTATTTTTTTACAAAAAAATAATTATTACGGTTACTAATATTAGTAAATCATAATAGTTACTCTCATTATTCCAAATTTAATGTCATGTTTTGTCCTAAAATAAATGTATTTTTTTTAATTTTACCTTCAAATAATTTTGTACCTAAAACTTATTTTCATATATCATTATATTTTTAGCAAACAAAAATTTTGAGAGTGAATAATAAATATTTTTATGATTTTTCTATTAAAATAAATCTTTTTAAAATTACATTGGTTAACCATTAGCATACTATATTAGACTTTTTTTTGAAGCATACTATATTATTAGACTATTAGTTACTATATTAGAAAAAATAACTATTAGACAATAACATTCTACTATTGTAATAGATAGGCATATTCTATTATTCAATACTATTAAATTACTATACTAATATACAATATATACAAATAGAGCAGTGAAAAGAAGAAGATAGGTGAAGAGTCTACATTAATTTAAAATTATTACATCAATTATTATAAGTGTGTTAATATTATACGTTTGTATAATTATACTAACTTTAAAATTATTACATTAATTATTATGAGTGTATTAACACTATAAATTTGCATCAATATAAAAAAATTATATTGATTCATTTGTGAAAAAAAAATAATTATATGCATTCATTTAAGTGCAACTGTTACTGAAATATGAAAAGTCTCAATATAACTTAATACATTAATAATTATTATGATAAAGTAACTTTAACTTCTAGGATATAAGAAATGAAAAGTCATAATTAAAATATAAAGCCACATTAAAAAGTTTATGTTAAGGCAACTTTTAAATAATCCAGTAAATAAAAGAAAGTCACAAAAAAACAATAATCTTAGTTTTAAATCCAAAAGTTAGAAAACGATTTACTCTTTAATTTATTCCCTTAAACTAAATTTAAACTCACAATGTAATTCATTATTTACTTTTTACATGTCATTTCTTTTAGTTGTATTTTATGATATTTTATTCTAATTATAGTGAAATTTATTGACTAACTAAAATAAAAAACAAATTGTAATAAGGCTTTTTTCCTAGTATTTTAATTAAACTTGCCAAAGGAAGGAAGTAAAATTTAGGACCAAATGTTTACCCACTAGCTTTATCTCTATTTAGCATTTTTACTCCCAGGTTGAAGTGAGGCAGTCTATGTATCACGTGATACACAACTAATGCAATCTCATTCATTCAACAATCTCCATTAATTGTTATGATTATGTAAACATTAGTATAATGAGGTTTGATAATAACAATGAACCTGACAAACTTTATTTATTTTCATGAGGGTGAGGATATTCATTCTAGAGTGATCTTACAAGCAAAGAAGAAATAAATTGTTAAACAACTCAGATCAACGCATAAATAAAGATGTGCACCCATTCATTTTAATACCCCCTCCGGTCTAAAATATATGTCACTTTTGGACAAATTTTCGGTCAAAAATAACTGTCACTTTTGGGTCAAAACAAAAAAAAAAAAAAAAAAAAAAACTAATTTAGGGTAAATATATAGTCACCAAACAATCTCACAAAACTTGGTTCACAAAATGATGTGTCAAGATTTTGTTGGTATTTTTAATTAGAGTGTGCCGGGTTCACTATCGATGTGGCCACTGAAATACCGCCACCTCATTTTGTATACATCATTTTGTAGACTTCTTTTGAGCCCTTAACATTTCCCCCTAATTTACCTTACATTAATTTATATTACATTATTAATTGGTTCAATGAGTGTAATAATATAAGAAAGATGGACAATAAATAAGGGTAAGCATGGAACTTTTACCATTAATATGCCGTAATAATTGTTCTTTGTAAAAAATTAAAAAACGACAGTTATTTGGAACGGATAGAGAGTTCATGTTGCAGACGCTTCAGCTAGCTGTCCACATAATTTGATTGCTCCTGTGGCCCCAGTAGCAAGTTGGGATTGGAGTCAAAACCAAGGTGAAGGTCAAAACTACGGAGGAGAGGAGTCAAAACCGGGGACCGAGCGGACACCTGTGAAGGACCAGGCGGACGCCTGGTGAAAGCAGAAAGGAGCAGACGCTAGCGAGAGGAGTAAGCGGGCGCCTGGTAAGCCGGACTGCAGGAGTTGGCATGGAGTAGGAGGATTGTAATTAAGGAATTATCTCCTTATTAGTTAAGGAGATTAATTCCCATATTCACAATTATACTCCTTCCGTCTCAAGGACTCCGGGTAATTAGGTTTTGATCAGGAGTATGTTTTGTATCCCTATAAATATATTGTGACTACCACCATAATATTTTGTACCCAAAAGGAGAGAGATAGGATATCAACAGAGAGCACAAAATAGTGTGTAGGAGGGGGCCGGGGGCCTAGGAGAGCCATGGGGGGCGATCCTACAACCCGGCCATAGTCATATTATTTGTGTGTTCATGGGGAGAGATAATAATATGTAGGAGAGGGTTGTTTATGGAGAGTTACTATGCTAGATCTGTGTGAGTGCATATGTAAATTGTAACAATCAAACATATTATTATAGTGATATCCTGGCTTGAGGCCTCCGGATGTAGTCACGGGTGGTGGTGAACCGGGTTAACAAATCATGGTGTTCTTGTTCTTTCATATTATTTTTCATGTGTTGAATTACTTTCTCCATGTTATGACTGCTAGATGGGCTAGTGGATGCGGTGATCCCCCCAATTCCTCAACAACTGGTATCAGAGCTTTGATTCGAGATCTAGGGGAGATCCAAGGTGAAGAAAAGCGACAACAGATTTTCGTGCAGCGCACGTGCAGAATTCGTGCAATGCACGTGCAAGCTCGGTGGAGCGCACGTGCAGATTTCGTGCAGTGCAGATTCTTCGTGTGGAAGACATGCAGGGATCTGAGAGCTTCTAGGGTTTATGGTTGAAGCAATACACGTGCCAAATAGGTCAACGATCGTGCGGAAGATCAGAAAGTTCGAAATCGTTTGTTTCTTATGAGATCTGCAGAAATTCGAGGTGGAATTTGGAGATGCATAGATCGGATCTGGAGGTGTTCAAGGGATCTTGGGGCAGTCAAGGTGGTTAGAGAAAAATATGAAAGAAAGGAGATTGCATCGGGCACTTGCGTAAGCAACCGACGATGCAAAAGTGAGTGGTATAAGCCGGTTTGACCACGTGAGAAGAGGAGGACTTCTCGCAAATGACGGATGGGGGTTAGGAGGATGTTGTACTTTACCGACAACATCAAATTTCGTTCCGGGTGGGAGCAAGAGGCATAAAGACTGGCCTCTTGGTATAAAAGGGAGAGACATCAATAAACGGTGTGTTAGGGTGGAGAGGTGACAATATGTAGCTGATCAGCAAGGAGACAATCACAAGTACCTAACAGAGAGCGACAAAAAGATCACATGAAGACAATGCAAGAAACAAGGTATGTCCGAGTTTCATGGGGAGCATTGCAAGGGGAGTGGATCTAGGAAGGAGAAGGTGAAGTTAGACTTGCAAATAAATCAAGGTAGAAGTTGATTTGGGGAGGCAAGACGGATCTAACACGGAGAGGTTGAAGTGTCGCTTGGTTTCAACTCGTCTTATTACTTGGGCGTGGAGGATCATGGTGGAGGAGCGTGGAGGCTCAACATGGTGTAATGGTGGAGCGTGGAGGCTTATCATCAACACAATGGAGAAGCTTAGTACACGGTGCAAAAATATTTGGTGGATCATTATCTGGTGGGAGTATGATAGAAGCATGTCACAATGGTGGTTTATGTCTCCAGGTGAGAGATTGTTGGGATTGGAGTCAAAACCAAGGTGAAGGTCAAAACCGGGGACCGAGCGGACGCCTGTGAAGGACCAGGCGGACGCCTGGTGAAAGCAGAAAGGAGCAGACGCTGGCGAGAGGAGTAAGCGGGCGCCTGGTAAGACGGACTGCAGGAGTTGGGGTGGAGTAGGAGGATTTTAATTAAGGAAATATCTCCTTATTAGTTAAGGAGATTAATTCTCATATTCACAATTATACTCCTTCCGTCTCAAGGACTCCGGGTAATTAGGTTTTGATCAGGAGTATGTTTTGTATTCCTATAAATATATTGTGACTACCACCATAATATTTTGTACCCAAAAGGAGAGAGATAGGATATCAAGAGAGAGCACAAAATAGTGTGTAGGAGGGGGCCGGGGGCCTAGGAGAGCCATGGGGGGCGATCCTACAACCCGGCCATAGTCATATTATTTGTGTGTTCTTGGGGAGAGATAATAATATGTAGGAGAGGGTTGTTCATGGAGAGTTACTATGCTAGATCTGTGTGAGTGCATATGTAAATTGTAACAATCAAACATATTATTATAGTTATATCCTGGCTTGGGGCCTCCGGATGTAGCCACGGGTGGTGGTGAACCGGGTTAACAAATCATGGTGTTCTTGTTCTTTCATATTATTATTCATGTGTTGAATTACTTTCTCCATGTTATGACTGCTAGTATGGACTAGTGGATGTGGTAATCCCCCCAATTCCCCAACATAGCATTAATTCAATACTTATTATTTTCATAACTTAAGTATATAAAGTGAGGTTGAATATATAGCGACTCAGATGACAGATAATGTCGCAAAACTATATATATACAAACACATAATTCCTAATAGGAAAAGGCTACATTTACACTAAGTGTATAGAATCTTCATGTATACTACAAATACCATAGTACAATGTGTCGATAGATCCCAATCTATTCTAAAATGAAAATTTGAAAGCCTAATCTAAAATTTTTAATTTGAAATTTAATTCTAAACAACTTAATTAATGGAAGGGCTATCTCTACTACAAAATATACTAATCCACTACATTCAATATTTTTTAGTGAATTAATTAACATATTGACACAATTGCCCTTAAATCAATCTAAATTCAATATGGAAATAAGTTTGAAATGGTAATTATTTATTTTGCTTTCATTTTTTAAGGTTGTCCCAAATCAATACATTGTTAACGAATACAATTAAAAAGCAACTCAAAGAAAACAATCCTGTGTAATATTTTCCTTGCCACTAAAATATCAGAAAATTTTGTAGGTAAAGGCTTGATCATATTATTTAAATTAATTGTGTAAATTGCACATCTTAGTGGCTACTCATTGAAATTGAAAGAATATTCTTCATTTAAAAATATAATTTTGATTAGGGTCCGCATTTGGAGCGGACTACCCGTTTAATAAGTTGTAAAAATGGACTCCTCTAAATGTTTGACATGTGGTCAAAGGAAGTAAAATTCATGGTGGAAGAGAGCTGCTGCTTTATGAAATGTTCTTTTCAGTAATAGTTTACCTATCAGTCCTCTTAAACTCATGGAATTTACATTTGAGTACACAATATATAGTCATTAACATTATTATATACTCTCTCCGTCCCGCTCAAAATAAAATATTTGGTCAACTAAATTATATTTTGCCTAATAATTTAAGGAAAAATAATAATGCTTATAAAAATTAATTTTTTTTATTGTATCACGGTTATTAATAAACTCAATAACTATTGTTAGATTTTCATTGGACTTATTATTTTTCGTTAAATTATTGGTTAAAATATAGGGACATTTTCTTAAAAGCCCTTCATTCTAACTTTTATTTCTAAAGAAGACACAATATTTTTCTAATTGCTCAAAAACCCAAGGGGCAAAAATAGCCAAGAATAACCCTAACTACCCCTTATAAGGGTGCTCCCCCTTTCCAGTCCATATTTTTAGGTCATATTTTCATCCCGCTCTGAGATTCATGTCTCAGACTCTTAGAAATACTGAGAATCATGTCTCAAACCTATAAAAACACTAAAAGTCATATCATAAACGTATAAAAACACTGAGAGACATGTCGCATGCCTATAAAAACATTGAAAGTCATGTCACATACCTATAAAAACACTTAGAACCATATCACATACCTATAAAAACACTTAGAACCATGTCACACACCAATAAAAACACTTAGAACTATATCACATACCTATAAAAAAACACTTTGAACCATATCACATGCCAATTAAAATACTTAGAGCCACGTCACATACCTATAAAAACACTGAGAGACATGTCACATACACACAAAAACACTTAGAACCACGTCACATACCTATAAAAATACTGAGAGACATGTCACATACACAAAAACACACTTAAAAACATATCACTTACCTCTAAAAATATTGAGAGCCATGTCACAAATCTATAAAAACACTGAGAGTCATGCCGCAGACCTATAAAAACTCTAAGATACATCTCACAAAACTATAAAAACATTGAGAGTCATGTCTCCGACTTGTAAAAACACTAAGAAACATGTCACATACATATGAAAACACTGAGAGACATGTTGCAGACTTATAAAAACACTGAGATAAGTGTCTCGGACCTATAAAAACATTGAGAGACATATATCAAACTTATAAAAACACTGAGAGACGTATCTCAGACCTATAAAAATACTGAGAGACATATCTCAGACCTATAAAAACACAGAGAGACGTGTCGTAGACCTATAAAAACACTGAGAGACATGTCACATACGTATAAAAAACACTTAGAACCATGTCGCAAACCTTTAAAACACCGAGAAACGTGTCGCAGACCTATAACAATACTGACAGACATGCCACATACTTATAAAAACACTGAGAGACATGTCGCAAACCTATAAAAATAGTGAGAGACAAGTCACATACCTATAAAAACACTGAGAGCCATGTCGCATATCTATAAAAACACTAAGAGACATGTCGCAGACCTATAACCATGTCTTACACCTGTTAAAACACTGAGAGCCATGTCGTAGACCAATAAAAACATTGATATCCATGTCTCAAACCTAAAAACATTGTGTCTCCGACTTATAAAAACACTGAGATACATGTCACATACATATAAAAGCACTGAGAGCTATGTCACATACCTATAGAAATACTGAGACAAGTTTTTTAGACCTGTAAAAACACTGAGAGACGTGTCTCAGACCTATCAAAACACTGAGAGACGTGTCTCAGACCTATAAAAACACTGAAAGACATATCTCAAACCTATTGAGAGATGTGTCGCAGACCTATGAAAACACTGAGAGACATGTCACATATCTATAAAAACACTTAGAACTATATCACGGAGGTATAAAAATACTAAGAGCCATGTCCTATATAGATTGGGGCAGTCAAAGTAACATAACCAAAAGCTTTAAAACATTGAGTTATTAAATATGACAGTTATTGCATGACAGATGGAGGGAGTAGTATTATACACCGAGAGCCATGTCTCAGACTTATAAAATTGTTCTGAGACATATCTCATACAACTTTCAACAAAAAAAATTAACTAAAAAGCACAAAAAAAAATCAGCTTTATGAGATAACTCACAGAGCAAAAATGTTGATTATTTGGGGAGAAAAAAAAAAAAAAAAAAAAAAACTCCCTCCGTCCCATTATAAGAGTCAAAACATTTCTAAAATGTCGTCTCATTTTAAGAATCAAAATCCTAAAATACAAAGTGGGTCCTACATGTCATACTCACAACAATTATCCACTAACTCTTCTCTACCCAACTTTCTCTTTCCTACTCAACTATCAACACTCACAACACATCACTTTTTTTTGTTAATTCTTGAAACACACTCATTTTTTGACTCTTAAAAATGGGATGGAGGGAGTATTTTTTGAGAGTTATCTCTGAGACCAAATTTTAGCCTTGTGACACATCTTTCATACCAAATTTAGCTTTGGGACACAACTCTTACAATAAATTACCAACAGTTGATAGTCACATTTTCAAAAACTAAAATAAAAAAAATAACACCAAACCGAAAAATAGTACGAGAACATTAAAATTTGTAAAAATCAAACTGCTATTTCTCTCATCCTAATTTTCATCTAACATGGAAAAAGCAACTTCGCCACTTGCTCCAATTTTTTTCTCAAATTCAATTGTTTTCAATCAACATTCTTTCAAATCGTAGTGGGAGATCATCAAAATGAGCACCCAATACTTCAATTTCCTATACTACAATCAAAAACATTTTTCAATTTCATAGGCCGGTAATCCAATACATATTTCAAGTTCAAACAGCAATTCAAAATCTCATTATTTACAATAGAAATTGAAACTAACATCAACCAAAAAATAATACGAAATACAACTAAATAAATCAGAGAGATGTTACATATCAAATAACAATTTCACTCTGATCTGAAAACCAAAGAGAGTTGCATTTTTTTATCTTGCCGGAGTCTGTGTATGGAGGATCTAGTTCGCCGGAGATGGAGGTGTTAAATCGGAATAGGGGAGGCTGAGAAGGAGAGAGTATTTTAGATATCTTCAACTCTCTGTCTAGATTTAAAAAATTTCGGCTGGTCTGCATTCGCCGGCTGGTCTGCAGTTCGCCGGCTAGATCCCGGCTATTCAGGTTGTTGAATTCGTCAGATCTAGAGAGGAGAAGATGTGTCAGTGTACTGGTGGTGTAGCGGTGGTGTGGCGGCGCCGGAGAAGTTATCGGATGTTGGAGAGATAGAGAAGAGGTGTGGAGAGAGAGAATTCTTAGAGAGAGAAAGAAAAATAAAAATGGAGAAGCAGACTGTTTGGAGGTTGAAGGGTTTTAGGGTTGGGTGGGAGGGGTAATTTCGGGAATACAATATTTTAATAAAAAGACCAAGAACCTAATGGCAATAAATGTTCCATCTAGTGGACCCGAGAGAAATAAACTAAAATGCCTGTCTTTTTTAAGAAATTTGTTTTGTTTAGAGGACTTTTGAGAAATTTTCCTAAAATATAATTAAATTGACCAAAAATCCTATTTTAAGTGGCCGACGGAGGAAGTATTTTTTTTCTTACACTAACAATATTATTCTCTTAACGTCTTAAAATGCTAGCCTCATTTTCTCATTTTTACTTCTTTCATAAAGTTAGTCTCATTTCTAAAATTAATACTTTAAAATTACTTAATATTCAAAATTTATAATATGACTTTAATATATTTGAAAAGTAAAAAAATCAAGAATAACATTTTGATATGAAGAAGTATTATATAAACTTCCATAAAAAAAATACTTTAAGGACTAATAAATATTTTTATTCAAGTGACACAAGTACAATTTCATAAAATACATTTTATTTTTAAATTTAAATTTTATTTTTGATTGAAATAACTGTACTTATTTGAGTGGATAGATCTTTAATGAGATATTTTTAAAGAAAAACTTGTAACATAATATTTTTTGGAAATATAAGTTAAGCTAACTGTTACAACTCCTAAAGTAGTGAAAATATTATAGTATACTCCCTTCGTCCCATTTTAAACTTCAATAATTTAAATTTTTTGGTGTCTCATTTTAAACTTCAAAACTTTAAAAGAAAAGATTTTTATATTTCTTTATTTGTGGGCCTCATATGTTATACTCACAACAATTACCCACTAACCATTCTCTACCCCACTTTCTCTCTCCTACCAAACTATCAACACTCACAACATATCACATTCTTAATTTTTGAACCCAATTTTTTTTTAAAGTTTAAAATGGGACGAAGGGAATACTTTTTTGGAAAAAAAACAAAAGTAAATTATATGAGAAGATGGAGTAATGCGTAGGTATGAATTAGAGGGTGATAGACGTCAATTAATTAGATTTTTGATTTTTATTTACTTGTTTCATATTTATTTTTTTAGTTTTAATATGAGATTAAAATAAAAAGAAATAAAAAAAAATTATTTTTTAAAACCAAAAAGAAACTAAAAAGTTAAGAGTAGAATTGTAAGGGTTTTCAATAGAAATCACTTAATAATATAAGGGGCTATAATAAACTATGCAGATCGTCAATGAAAAGACTGATTTTTGATGAGGTGACAATCAATGAGAGGGATCCGTTTTTTGGGCTTAAACAATCCATTCGTTTTATATTTGATCTTTTTTAATTAATCCAAGATGACTCTTTATTATCCAAGTAGTTGCCCTCCTAACCTAAAGATTGTCCCTCCTAATTCGAAAATCATCCAATCTCAAAATTCCCTCCTTATGTATATAAAAATCTGCCATGTGTCATGCTTACATTTGTGGTGTATAAAAAGATTCTATACACCGAGTGTAAGTGTATCAGCTTAATTCCCACATAATACATACATACATAAAAAATAGGGTTTATGCATGTCTTGTTACTAACTTGCTACTGTATATGCTTAATTACAATTATTCTTAATGAAGTATGTGACTGTAATTTGAACTTTGAATGCAAATATCAAAATTAAATTAGGGTTTATACAAGTCTTGTTATGATCTATTGAAACTTGTAACCCATGCATTAGACTGTGTGAAGATATTACAGAAAAATGACCTGACAAAAACAATTTATGCAACACCTCAAACTCCATTTATAATGAAACTGATTGTAAAATATTTTGGTTTTTATAACGCAAATAATGGTGTAGTGCATAAACTAATAAGTGAATGCATATCATGTTGTACACTGCATGCATCATTTATCTTCATTCTCTTGGGAATAAAAAGAAGGATATTAGAACAACGAATATCTTGATCATAATTCATGTAGTGATGCCCTATATCAAAAAAAATCATGGTATAATTTTCACTGCTTTTTATTTTTTTATTTTTAAAAGAGGTAAATTTTCACTGTTTTAAGAGCTTTAATTTTTCATAAGTAACTGCAGCACTGAATTACATTACAGAATTAAGAAACAGCTGTGCAACTGAAGTTTCACAAATTTCTATTTCATCAATATATATAATCCCTCCGCTCCAAAATAGCCATCTTTTTTGGGGTTTCACCGGATTTAATATATGAAATTTATACTGTGACTTCGTGACATATTAATTGTTTTTCTCTCTTAAAATATCTCTCACAATAAAACTAGTATATTGTTACACATTTCAATGCAAGGGTGAAAGTGGCATTTCAATGCTTTTAGATGAAAAGGGATAATTATTTTGAACCATTTTTTATTCCTAAATGCGACAACTATTTTCAGCCGGTGGAAATATATTATTCAAATGAGCAAGACCCTGACAACTCCAAGAAGATAAGATTCTTGAAAAGTGTTCGCCATTCATTGCTATCAAGATAAACAATAGTATAATTTTGTTGGAAACAAAAATGAATCAATGAAATGTTAATATATTGAGGTCAAAGATAATCATGCAAGACTTTAACCAGAAAAGAAGGGGAAAAAATGTAATCACAGCTATTTATAAGGATTATCGGATCTTGTCCATAACTAGAGGTTGAAATTGTCAAAGAGATGATGTATTAATTTAGTGATGGCTTATGAATCTGTCACTAGTATTAGCAACAAGGTTTATCAACGGATATATAATGAATTTTTTTTGTTTAGTGACAGATTCTTTTACTGACTAATGGGGCTTTCATTATTTATGTTCATGCATAGAAGGTTAAGCTTTCTACATAAAGAATTGATGGATACTTTAAAACTGGATGGTCCTTCTCTATCTAGAAACTTATGTTTCCCTACAAAATTTCAATTTATGATTATTTACCCTTATTTATTTTCAAATTCTTATCCCGTTCCTAACTTTTATGAGCCAAACCCTAAAAAAATCGCCAACCCAACACCCTGAACGATGCAGATAGTGTTATTTGTTAGACAATATATAGCACATCATCTAAAGAACTAAACATGTACCGGTATAGAGAAATTGAATAACTACTCCTTAGCACTAATTAATGGAACCTCAAATATAACCTCAAATATAGTCTACTACCGCCCAGTCTAACCCATGCTTAGACTTGGGTCTCTCTCTACTCACTAGTACGAAATAAGGCTTAGATAGCGCTCATTTTTGCCCTTACATAGCGCAAAAAAGCGCTATGCAAGCTACCATTATGCTAGTTAACATAGAGCTTATTTTGCGCTATATTAGCGTAGAAACTTCGATAGCGCATAACCATATAGCACAACCTTAGCGTTATCGTACATATTTCTTTTTTTTTTTTTACACATTTCTTACATATCACTTCTTATGCGCTCTCTAAAGGACCAATTTTTTTACAAACAACAAGCTAAGGTTGCGCATAAAAAGCGCTATCCAAGGGTAAATTTCATTTTTTTAAAAAATTTTTTCCCCTGCTGCACTTTTTTCAAATTATATACTCCCTCTGTCTGGGACTAAGGTTCTTAGTTTGCCTTTAAACGGAGATTAAGAAAAAGTAATTGTTGTGAGTAGGAAGAGTAAAGTAGGATAGAGAAAGTGGGTAGAGAGTTTTTGCTGCGAGAATGGCAAGTGGGTCCCGTTGTCCATTTTAGGTAATTAAGCAACTAAGAACCTTAGTCTGGGATACACCAAAAAGGAAAGTAAAACCGTAGTCTAGGACGGAAGGAGTAAATTATAACAAAAAAAATCAAATAAACAAAAATTAATATGAACTAACAAACGTTTCATTGAAAAATAACGATCAACCTTTCATTACACACACCAACAATAAATTATACAATCATCCACAAGAGTTATAAACTAATAAGAATTAAAAATCCTTGTTCTCGATCATCAATAACATAGTTAATATTACAATCAAGAATAGTTAGAACTAAAATTCTTTGTAATACCTATTTTCTACTACTTTCCCGCCATCTTCTCCATAAGAAATCGGTTATACAAGTATCATACCCAAGTAACTTGAAAAATCTTCATTTTGCTCTGAGGATAACACTTGATTCGGTTTGTATGGACAAACTGTACCAAAAAAATTACAAGACATTTATTAGAAACAACGAAAAAACTTTTGTTTAAGCTGGATGAAGTAAACACTAGTACATGTCGAAACTTAGAGAAACGCAACTTAGATAGCGCTACTAGGAAGCGCTATCTAAGAGGTACCCTAACGTAGCGCATAAACTTCATTGAATCTAATAATCAAGTCCCAAGGATAAATATATATATATATAAAGAAATAAAAATAGTTACTATAACGCATATCAATTAAAAGCTATCTTTGGAAATAGCTAAGATAGCGCATATTTGAAGCACTACCTTACCCAGCGCTTCATAAAATGTTCTTTTTTTTTTTTTGTTTCAGAGTTTGACCAATTTTAGCTATAGAGCGGTATACAAGGGCTTCACTAAATTAAACCTAAAAATGTTGGAGATTATTCCCTAGGCCCTTGAGAAATGCCTTACGTTACATCATGTTCTCATTTTTTATAGAGATGACAACTTGGATTATTATATTTTTTGTATGTTTCTTATAATAATCCCCGTCCCTAGCACTTATGACGAACTAGTATAAGTTTAATCGATGATCATGTGTATGTGATACAAATTAAACCTATGGGTACTTGTTAGTGAACAAGTACTGGACATGACCCACTATGAGATTTATGTCATGGTCAAATTTCATAATTAAATCTCATTTAGTTATGTCATTGGAATCCTTATACCTGAGATTATCATCGTCTTCCACATGATGAACGTTGTGTTTGACGTACTCAAACGCTACCCTTTACCAGGTAGTTATAAAGGCTACGATTGGCACAATCGGATTCTTGTAGGGAAGAGTGATAAGTCAAGATGGGATGTTGTCCCTCTTTATCTGAAAGAGAGATATCTGCTTGGACACTCAAGAGTGAGATTAATGATAGTGTATGGCCATACCCAAATGAATTGATGTGTTCAATGTCATTTACTCATATCAATCTACTCGGGATCGAGAAATCATTGAACAATATAAGTTGACGTGGACCATGACTTATATTCTATATGATATCGCGTGACAAAAGGATTGTGATATGTTCTATGAGGATAAACGAACTTCGTTAAGTTATATTAATTGGGTAGTCATGATGGCTTGCTAGAGTCCACTCATGATTTATGAGTTTGACCTTGGTCGGACTCATTGCCAACTTAATATAATCCTATGGGGTCACACACAAAAGAACGAATCAAGAAAAGACTAAAATTAGAATTTCGGAAACAGCGTAAAAATCGGAATTAAGGAAATCTGAGAAAATGGAGTTTCTAGAGGGGTGGTCCGGTCGGACCTCCTAAAGGACCCGGTCGGACCTATGCTCCAGATTCTCTGATTTTCCACCTCCGAATTTTGACGGGTTTTTGGCCTATTTCTCCTAAAGTGTTTAGGTTTAATAAGCATAAATACCCCTCTCTTTACATGGTATTGGCCTAATTGATATTGTATCATTATTGGTAGCCTCCATGTGTTGGAGAAACACCTTCTTGAGTTTAGATTGTGAATCAAAAACTCAAGACCAATAAATTCATATAGCCTTTGAAGATTAGAAAAACGTGTTTTCTAATGATTGGATCTAGCAGTCCGGATCTAGAATTGTTCTAGATATTCATTCGCGTGTGGATACACATAGAGGGTGCTTGCTTTAGCATCTCAAGTTCTTGTTCCTGTGATCGTGATCCGAATAACGTGGAGAAGATCAAATCATAAAGCTTGAAGACTTGAAGATTTGAAGATCCGAAAATTTTTAACGCACAACAACGGTTAGTATTCTAAATTCGTCTTTCTATTAATTTAATCATCATGAATGGATCCATGTGCTCTAGGGTTTTGTTGAATTTTCTGTTACCGTTTCCGCTGGGCCTTCAATTCTATCATTCAACAGTTTGCCTAAACCGATCGCTAGTTCGCTACCAAAAACCGATCGACAACCACGCTCCCCGGCGATGAAAGAGGAAGCAACCCTTCCCAGCCATCGCCACCCATTTTGATCCACGCCAGGCGTTATGCCGCTTCGCTCCTCGACAAAAAGTAACCGTCAAACAGCCATTCGCCTCACCGGTTTGTTCTCGAGACACAATCGCCATCGACGCTTTGTTCTCCCATACTCGCCATCGCCACCACCATCTCCGTAGCCAGCAGACCCGATCCATTGAACACTGTAACATATGACTTCAGCTTCTTAAGTTCGTGAAGGTAAAAGGATTTTAACTCCCAGTCTCTCGGCTTTTCACGATTTCAATTTCATCAGTTTTCCACAACCTTTTTACAAATTTAAAAATTAGGGCTTGAATTTAGGGCATTAATTTCTGATTGAAAATTTCCAATTTTGGAACCCTGAATTTGAATTTTCTATTATGAATTTTCATCTCTAAATTGATTCCCTAATTTGAATTTATGTGATATCAGAAGAAGTAGAGAAGTTTTAGTTTCAGTTCAATGGGGGATATACAACTTACTACTAATATGAGACAAAATTCCATTGTCATTTTCTGATTTTTCACAACCTCCAGTCGAAATAAGGGCATTATGCTATATTAATTCACAAATTTCTATTTTCATCTTATTCATTGCAATCGCAAGCTTAGAATTAGAGTATTATGCTGATTTCTGTCATTGATTTGTGGTATGGTGAGAAAGATGAAGAGTAAACGTTTTGATTTGATAAAATGTTCTATAAAGGATCGGTACAGTTCATATCTATCAATTTCCAGGCTAACCGATCATTCTAGGTGCGTACTTGTCATGTTTTGACCTAATTTTGATTCATTTAAGCCAGCTACCTCTTATAGTTTGATCAATCTTTTGGTTTCTATTGAATCTAGATGCTTTGTTAACTATAAGACTATTGTTTTCAATCAGTTAATCCATATGTTCTCTCATTGATCATCATACAATTGCATGATACGTAGACACTCTCAAAGCTTTCCCTCATCGCAAAGGGATAGAAGAAGATCACATTTTTACCACAAAAAAGACCACTAATTCTGTAAAGGTTAATATAGCAAAATACGTAGACACTCTCAAAGCTTTCCAAGGTCAATTAAGAAGCTCATTTGAAGGTTTAGGTATTGAGTTATTTTCCTTTCTCTTCACTCCCTTTTCTTTTCTTCTCTTCATCCTCATCTCTTATTTTATGTTTTCTAACCATGCAATCCTAATAAATTGGGACATGACACCAAAGGTTGCTTCATTACCATTGAAGTTGACCCATGAGTTATCTCCCTACATTCCAACCCCCCATTAACCCTGAAAGAGTATGAAATACTCTTATATTTATTTTATGTATCTTTGTGATTCTGATAATAATTATTGTATATAATTAGTTTAGTTATTTTAGGAATTAGTTGTAATTATTTAGGAATAGTTTAATTTGAGTTATTTATTATTTTTGTGATTTATTTGACTAACATATTAATGGTTATCTTTGGTAAGTTACGGTTTTGTGTTATAGGTAAGGAAGGACTCTCACAAGGAAAGGATTATTGGCCAAGTTGAAGATCTCGTGAGATTGAGAATCCCGGCCAAGACATCCTATAAAAATAAACGCTGTATTCATTTTACTCTTCACGGATTCACAGAATTATTCAGAGAGAATTCTCATTGTTCTTGAAGTTCTTATTCATTGAGAGTTCAAGTATTTTTATGTTTAGTCTATTCAAGATAGAATAGGTTTTGATCTTTTAATTGTTTTTGTTTCTTTCATCTTTTTGTACTTTGAAAGAGTTTTAGTAATGAAAGTTTTCCAGCAAGACGTTTCTTGCTGAAGTGATTATTCTGAGTTTTAATTCCGCTGCGTTTGTTTCTGAGTTTCTGGTCGTCGCCAATTGACAGGACAACTCTCTTGACAACTGTGAGCACAGTTGTACTCACAGTTGGTTGGTTCCCAGAACAGTCCTAGCCGCTTAATTTCTTTCAATTTGTATCAGAGCCTGGTCTCGATATACTGAGATCGATCTTTGAAAGTGGTCATTATGGACTGTACTCATACTCGTAATAAGCCGCCTACTCTAGATGGTTCAAACTATACCATTTGGAAGGCAAAGATGACTATGTACATCAAAAACATAGATCATCGTGCTTGGGTCAGCATTCTAGTGAGATATAAATCCCCTACCATGGAAGTGGCTGATCCAAAAGCTAAAGCTTCTGTGTCTGACGAAGAAAAGAAAGAATTTTTTTTTCCAAAACCCGAGCAAGATTGGAATGCGGAGGAAATTGCCCTTGCAAATTTCAATGCAAAGGCAATGGCCGCCATTTCATATCATGTTGATTTTAATCTGTATTGGTTGTTCTCAAACCATACAGTGGCCAAAAATGCTTGGGACATTTTGCAACTCCATTGTGAAGGGTCCAATAGTGTTAAACAAACTAAGTTAAGAAGGTTGATGACAGAGTTTGAGAATTTGAGAATGGGAGAAGATGAGACAATTCAAAATTATTCTGCTAAATTAATGGACATTTTAAATGAATCCTTCGCATTAGGGGAATCCATCTCCAATGCAAGGTTGGTTAGTAAAGTTTTAAGAACTCTCCCAGAAAAATTTAACATCAAAATCTCTGTCATTGAAGAAACTTGTGATACTCGGACCGTGAGTCTTGAAAAGGTTCTAAGTATTCTAACTACGTTTGAATTGAACCTTGAAGTGCAACAAACTAGCAAAGTAAATTCAATTGCTCTTGCTAGTTCTCTTAATGTGTCAGAAGATCTTGTAGAATTATCAAAGGATATTGATGATTCAAACTTAGAGGAAGATGAATGTGACTTGATCTCAAAAAAATTCAACAAAATGTTGAACAAAAAACGTCAACAAAGGTTTCCCAATAAGGGTATTTCTTCCTCCCCTAAGATTGAATCATTCAAGAAAGAAACCAGTAAGAACAAATTTTATTCTGAAAACAAAAGATCTATTGAGTCCGTTCAGTGTAGAGCGTGTTTAGGATTTGGACACTACGCCAATGAGTGTGCTAACACACTTAAAAAGAGAGGGATGAGCTTTTCTGCAACCTTAAGTGATTCGGATGATGACGATCAGACAGTAAACCTGTCATTTTTACGATCATCACAATCCTCCCTCTCTGACAGTGAATCTGACAGTGAAGATGAACAGTCAACTGTCATCACAACTGTCAGCTCAAATGGTACTAATGTGTATACCTGTTTTAACTCCACTTCTGCAGGTGAATCTGAAGAATCCTCACAGGAAGAAGAGGATAGTGCCACGTATGAGGACCTCCACAATACATACGTTGAGTTGTTTGCAGAATGGTCCAAACGAATGGATCAACTCAAGGAGTTCAAGAAGGTAAATGAAAAACTCACCTCTGACAATCTGAAATTAAAAGCAGAGAATGAGAGGTTGTCGAGTGAAAGTGATGTTCAAAAGGACTCCATAGCTAGGTTAGAAGTCATGCTTTCAAAGAAAGACAATGAGTGTGAAAAGTACAAAAGCGATCTTGACAAAGAAACTAACACTCTCACAAAGCTTAACAATGGTAAGGCTAAGTTAGATGAAGTTCTAAATATGGGGAATCAAGGAAAATCAGGACTAGGCTATGGAGATCCAAGTTTTGTTAAGGAAGATGAGGGAACTTCGAAAAACAATGAGAGATTTAATGCTAATCACGTGTCTCCTCACAAAAACAAAAGAAATAGAAAAAGGAGATACGTGTGTCACCATTGTTTTACCCCTGGACATATACGTCCATTTTGTTACAAGTTGAAACAGGAACTTGGCTTGGAAAAGAACAGCAGCCACTTGACAAGACAACTGTGGGCACAATCTGACAATCAGTTGCCCTGTCAACCGCCCAGGCAGCAGCAGGTCGAAAAAAAGACTTGGGTAAGAAAGGTCACTTTACAGTGTCAAGTGGTGTTTACCTCCTTCAAAAGTAGTGTGGAAGGAGCTTGGTACTTTGATAGCGGCTGTTATCGTCATATAACCGATTCTCTTGAGCATCTCATAGATTATGAAGTCTTCAAAGGAGGAAATGTCAATTTTGGTGGAGGTTCTAAGGGGAAGGTCATTGGTAAAGGTACGTTGTGTGTTGACGGCTTGCCAAATTTGCACAATGTCTTACATGTAGATGGGTTGAAAGCAAATTTGATAAGTATCAGTCAACTGTGTGATGATGACTTATTTGTTAAGTTTGACAAGTACAAATGTGAAGTTTTTGATAACAAAAGTGTGTGTGTTCTTTCTAGCATTCGATCCTCTGATCATTGTTACAAGTTGGTTGAAAATCATTCATGTTTTAACCCAATTTTTGATAATGCTTCTGATCTTAGTGTCAATTGTGTTGAGAATTGCATTACAGGGTGCACTTGGGAGCATGAAAGGATTAATGATGAATCTGAACCTAAATCCACGACAGAATCTGCAGATGCACCAACTGTGAGGACAACTGACGGTCAAAATGAACAGTCAACTGACATGACAGATGGTCAGACCGCAGCTGATTCTGGTTCAGATTCTGAAATCGTTGAAGATCAGGTAAGCAGAGGCAATGATGATGCTGCAAGCATACAAGGAGATCATTTAACTTCCCAGGTCATTGGGGGAGTGGATGAAAGAATAAAAACAAGAGGGAAACGAATAAATTACCGGGAATTAGCCGATTTGGTATGCATGCAATCCGCGTACCATCAGGTAAGCTCTTGTTGTTTTGTTGCTAATTTTAAGCATAAGGATGAGTCCGAAACTTTAAAAGTTAATAATTGGACCAATGTCATGCAAGAGGAAGTGGTAAAATTTGAAAGGAAAGATGTTAGGTTCTTGATTCGTAGGCCATCTAATGCTGAATTTATGGGAGATGCTACTTGTTGTACTCATTTGTTGAGGATGAACCAAATAATCAAGGATTATGGTCTTAGAAGTGAAACATTGAATGTGTTTTGTGATAGTTTAATTGCTCAGAATTTTTCCAAGAATCCGGTACAACATTCCCGAACAAAGCACATAGATATTGGGCATCATTTTATTAGAGATCTCGTTGAACAAAAAATCATTACTCTTGAACATGTAACCACAACGGATCAACTTGCTGATATCTTTACCAAGGCTTTGGATTTCGAGAGATTTTCTCTCGGACTGTGTGATACCAGTTGACTGCACAGTGTGCAGACAACTGACTCCATAACTGTATAATTGTATATTACAGTAAAAAAAAAAAAGTTGTAGATTGCATTCATCCTTGCACGATTGTCTCTTGTGATCACTTGGTGAACTAAGTTCTTTGACTCCGAGTTTTGACCCTTGAATGTGAGATCCTTCTTAACTTGATAATAAAATTATCCTGTTAATTCCTCCGTGTTGTTTATCATGAAGTGGGCACTTAATCTAAGGTTACGGGGAAAACAAGCTGCCTCCAGTCTTTAAAGTTACTACTCATTTAGGCAATGTGCTGACATGCATTCATGCATAACTTAAGAATCAGTGTAACACTGTATTGTAAGAGTGAAAAGCTCCTCCCCGTAACTGATTCATAAGTCATAAGCCTTCAATGGGAGTGTTCTAGAGGCTTCATGATTGAAGAAAAATCTCATTGAATTCCTGTGTGTTGAAACCGAGTCATGGATTGAGTTGATCATACTATGTCACACCAAAATTGAGACAATCTTCACTTGTGTGTTTAGGCATAATTTTTCTAAGTTTTTTTTCTACCTTGGTATTTACATCAGCAAATTGAATTGTGGTTCTTCTTGTTAAATATTTAATGCTTTCATGTGTTTAACGATAATCTAATGGCGTGATGTTCAAGTTTCATTGTACAGTTGGTGGAAATTGTGATACATTGTGGATAAAAGGATTCAGTTGAATTTGGCAAGTTCTAATTCTGGGACGGATAATTTATCACAAAACATGGAAAAAGTTTGAATTTTAAACTCAAAATCCTTGGTTGTTTTGGAATTCAAATGGGTACTTCAATGTTTCTCAGTTCTCCTTACTCCTTGGCCTGTCATCCCTTGATATTTCCTCCATGTCAAATCTGGTTGTGAATTATGGTTTAGTATATTTTCTTCCTCATGTCTTTCTAGCTTCATTTCTCTCATCTCATCTTGTTCCTATTCTGCAAATGCTCTCTCTCTAACATTTTTTTGCAGATATATCCGAGTCTTTAGGAGAAACTCTGAGTGATTGTGACACAAAATGATTGTTTGCCGATGCTCTGATCAAGCTCAGGCATTTTTTTGTTGTTGTTAAGCATCCAGCTGGTGCTAAGAAACTTGTTCGTGCAACTGTGTGGACAACTGGACAGTCAACTGTACAGTCAATTGTACAGTCATCTGGTAAGTCATCTGGTCTATAAAGGTTTGCTGCGATATGAGTTGAGATTGATGATGCTCTTAGAAGTATTTTTTTGTTGGGGAGATTCAAATTTAGGGGGAGTGGAAGATACTCACAATTTTCTTTTTTTGAGTTTGATGGTTCTTCACAAAAAGGGGGAGAAAGATGTGTTCTAGGGGGAGTAGAACCCATTGCAAAAATTCAGGGGGAGAGAATAGTGTTTTGGATGTTTTGATCAGAACCACAAATATAGGGGGAGATTGAAAGAGTATGAAATACTCTTATATTTATTTTAGAGGTGGTCTCCCATGAGAACAATGGGATCCGTCTCATGCATGAGACGGGTCGCCCCATGACCCATGGGCCGAACCCGCCATGTGGCAACCCACCATTGGCCGAAATTTTTATTTTTATTTTTATTTTTATTTTATTTTTTGGTTTTTTTTTGAGTTTTTATATTTTTTTTTCGGCTTTTCAGTGGTTTAGCAAAAAATAATAGTTACCATCTCTTAAAGTAACATTGTTCATAAGTAAACGTAATACTTGTTTTAAAAAAACAAAAGCTCGTTTTTACCCATTTGAAAAGTAATAACTTATGTATATGAATGTAATAGTAAGTTTATACAAATAAATGTAACACTTTGATTGACGAAATTGTAACAGATTTCTATAGATAATGTAATACTTTTACATGTATCATGATAAATTTGACCCCATTGTAACTTATTGTTTGAAAACAAATAGATATCTATACATATGTATTACAATTATTTACAAATACTATTACATATAAATAACACGTTTGTTACATTTTAGTTATAATAAGTATTACTTTTGGCAAACGAAGAAAACATAGGAATAACACTATTACTTTAAGAGATGGTAACTATTACTTTAAGAGATGGTAATTATTACTTTTCACAAACCGAAAAAAAACCAAAAAAAAAAATAAAAAAAAAAAAAAAAAAAAAAAATTGGGGCCAATGAGGGGCTGCCACGTGGCAGGGTCCCCCCATGGGTCCTGGAGCAGGGTTGTGGGTCGGGTAATGGGTCAAAAAAATGACCCGTCTCACCCATGAGACGGGTTGGAGTGTTCTCACACAAGTTTTTGTCTTTATTTTATGTATCTTTGTGATTCTGATAATAATTATTGTATATAATTAGTTTAGTTATTTTAGGAATTAGTTGTAATTATTTAGGAATAGTTTAATTTGAGTTATTTATTATTTTTGTGATTTATTTGACTAACATATTAATGGTTATCTTTGGTAAGTTAGGGTTTTGTGTTATAGGTAAGGAAGGACTCTCACAAGGAAAGGATTATTGGCCAAGTTGAAGATCTCGTGAGATTGAGAATCCCGGCCAAGACATCCTATAAAAACAAACGCTGTATTCATTTTACTCTTCACTGATTCACAGAATTATTCAGAGAGAATTCTCATTGTTCTTGAAGTTCTTATTCATTGAGAGTTCAAGTATTTTTATGTTTAGTCTATTCAAGATAGAATAGGTTTTGATCTTTTAATTGTTTTTGTTTCTTTCATCTTTTTGTACTCTGAAAGAATTTTAGTAATGAAAGTTTTCCAGCAAGACGTTTCTTGCTGAAGTGTTTATTCTGAGTTTTAATTCCGCTGCGTTTGTTTCTGTGTTTCTGAATTTCTGGTCGTCGCCAATTGACAGGACAACTGTCTTGACAACTGTGAGCACAGTTGTACTCACAGTTGGTTGGTTCCCAGAACAGTCCTAGCCGCTTAATTTCTTTCAAACCCCCTAAAACATTTTAATTTGGTTAGCATAGAAAAGAACTAAGACATTTAGGCATAGAACACTAATTGCAATATTGGCCCTTATGCCGGGTAGAGTAGGTGTCTAACCACTTCCCACTTTGTAACCTAACCCCCGAACCCATTTCTCCGAATTTCTGGTTTTTTGACCTTGTTTCTAAAATATAGTAGAACTAAGTTTTTCTTATGTTCCTTTAAAAAGATATGTGGCGACTCTTAAAATTAAATAGACATCTTAGAAAATCCTTCACTTTAACCAGTCATGATTTTTCCCGGCGTCTACAATTCCATATCAAGATTGTTTTTCTTGATATTGTTAGTTGTTCTTTGGCCTCTAGATATTTCTAGTGTGATGTCTCTTGTACCTAACCTATTTTCATAGTATTTGATTATTTCTGGATTTGGTTTCGTGGTTTTTTCTCAGTTTGAGAAGATTTTCCACGTTAAAATTCATTGGTGTTATTCTTGTTGAGTGGTGATTGTTTCTCTGTTTGTTTGGTTATTATTCTAACTTTTGGTATTTTACTACTACTAGGTTTACACAAGTAGGGAGAGTTGTTCCGCATTGCTCTCTAATCACATAACTTTTTTCTTGGTGCTGCACCACGGCTGCAATTTAATGCATGAAAAAGTCAATTCCTCGAACATTGTCATATTTCCCAATTACATTTTGTCCCTAAATAACATATTTTCAAATTTATTCTTGATTGAAAATAAATTTGATTTTTTTTTTTTAACATGAGACGAGGGTGTAATATGAATTGTTATATTATTGTAGTTGGCACAAAGGTTCATCTACTCAAAACAAGCCAATCACTAACTCTGTCATGTTCCAGTAATAAACCATCCAACTTTTCTCAAACAGTTTCTTTCGAAGACAACTAAATTCAAGAAATAATAATCATCTGGATCCACAAATAGATCAATTGTCCTTGTCCATTTTGATCTTGGATTGATAAACCATGGTTAGAGAAGAAACTAATTCATCAATATTCTCATCTGAGCTTCCACCTTCACTAGCAGCTTTTCTCGCCAATTCCTTCCATTTGATTACATTACTTTTGATATCCTTCCCTTTCTCCCCATCCATGACTCGTCGTATACAATCCTCCACGTTTTCTCGCCGGATTCTCCCCTCCTTATCACGTGGGGTCCGCACTCCTGTTCCCCACACATCCTCCACAAACTTCGCATTAGTGCTTTGGTCGGTCCATATTGGCGTTGCAACCATCGGTACCTGTAAGATATATGTGCCGAGGAAATCATATTAGGAGAATAATTTCTAAAATATTACAAATATTAGGCTTATGCGTATGTATAGTTTGAAAGATTGAATAACCGAGTAATATTATAATTCTCTCTCCATATTTTAACAGTACTTACCCCTAAACTTAACCCTTCCAGAACTGAGTTCCACCCACAATGCGTCACGAAACAACCTATTGACGGATGCGCCAAAACCGCCATTTGGGAGCACCATGACACGACTAATCCTTTCTCAAAAGTCTCTTCCAGAAACCCTTTCGGAAGCTTTTCTTCTTCTGAAGTCTTTACTACCCATAAGAAGTACTTGTTGCTTCCCTTTAGTGCCCATGCCAATTCTTCCATGTATTCTTTTGGTAACATTAGCATACTCCCAAACGAGACGTAAACGACCGAGCCATCTGACCGCTGGTCAAGCCATTTTCTACACTTATCACTTTGAGGATTATACATATCCAGACCACGGTCTGTTACATGTTCAAGTCGGGCTCGCTCGTCCATGTACATCAATGGTATCGCCGGCCCAACCGTCCTGAAACGCCATAGCTTTGCCATCCAATCAGCCACCTATATATATAATGCAATATTCAACTTAGTACATTTATAAGAGCCCAGATAAGTAAAAACCGATACATCTAATTCACTAGATACATAAATAAAACATGCGTGAATACAATCGGAGGAAAATTTCGCCATAGATTAATGTTATTCCATTAGTAAAAGAATGAATTACTGACTGAATATTTTTGTCAATAATCGCTTGCAAAAATCCACATTGCTGATTTGATTTTAGTTACAACCATGAGTAAATTATTCAAAGAATACTCCTTTGAATAATTTCATATACTCCTTCCGTTCCAAACTAAGGTTCTTATTTTTTTTTGTCTGTTTCAAAATAAGGTTTTTAGTTGCTTTATTACTTAAAATTATTTTTCTTTTTGTTCTGTTCCAAAATAAGGTTTTTGGTTGCTTTATTACTTAAAATGGATGATGGTACCCACTTATCATTCTCACAACAAAACTCTCTACCTACTTAGGAGCATGTCAAACCCTAGTTCACCGAGGGTGAGGTTTGGCTTTACCATTAGGCCACTCCTTTAAGGACAACCGACCAATTCATATTTGTACTTATATCATATTGTTATATACTCCTTCTGTCTCAAAACAACTTGCACCATTTTGAAAATGCACGCGAATTAAGGACAACGAATAAATGTTTTAAAGTAGGGGAAATGACAATTTAGGGTCCAAAGTTTGGGGTGTGTACCAATAGGGTTCTGATGCTTCAATTTTGTCAATTTAGAGTCCAAAGTTGCAAAAGTTGTGTAGATAGGGTTTTTTGACGATTCCGTTAACAGAACCCAGTTAAATGGCACGTGCAAATAGGGATGGCAATTTGTCCGAACCCGATCCGTTCCGAGGGTGTTCCGATCCGAAAATTTCGGGTACAATATGCAATTTCATGATCCAAGCGGGTTCGGATTCGGTCAGACCCCTGACCCGATCCGATCCGATCCGACCTGAACCTGACCCGAAATATTAGTGCTGGTTTTTTTTTTATATATCACCCCCTTAGTTTTCAACATTTACATTTTCCCCCTACCTATATAAACTAAAATTAGGGATCGAGCAAGACCAAACTCACCAAAACACGCTGCTTCTGAAAGACGAAACACGATACCCTAGCCTCGCCGACATCGCCGTCGCCGTTCCAGGAGACCACGTTGATCGCCGTCGATGTTGCTCGCCGTCGCCGTTTCTCGCCGTCGCCGTTGCTCGCCGTCGCCTACTCGCCGGCATCACCTGCTCTACCAAGGTAAATTACTGTTGGGTCTCACATCACAAATTAGGGTTTAACTTGTTTGAAATTTAGGGAGGCTGATTGATTTAGTAGGATTTAGTTGCTGTCTGATTCTTTGTCGTGAGTGGTTTATCATTTTTAAAATGAGTTTTCATTCTTTGAAATGTTTGGTTGGAACAGCAGCATGCTGCTCTGTGATCTGTTTGTGTTTTTTTTTTTTTTGTTCAAACAGTCTGCTGTTGCTGGGAAGGAAGGCCGGTTCGGATCGGGTCTCGGGTTGGAGCAGCGATCGGCCTCGGATCGGGTGTCGGATCGGATCGCGGATCACGGTATTTCGGATCGGGTTCGGTCACACAGCTTCATAATTCGATCGGATTCGAATCAGCCCTGATCCGATCCGAACCCGACCCGTTGCCATCCCTACGTGCAAAGCACATGTCACTTAACTGGAGTTTATTCGAAAATTAAGCTTGGGTATTTTTGTCATTTCACGGGCATAACATGAGGACCCAAATCACCCCCCCCCCCACGATTGGCACGAGAAACCCAGATTCCAGCGGGGCGAGAACTAGTTGTTGTTCAAAAGCTCCTCGTCGGTTGCCACAATCTTCCGTTGAGATTGACTACCCATTCTCTTGCTCTTTGATACATGGTTTAGATGAATCCTTCTTCGTCATACATATAAATCGATTCCCCATTTTGACGTAGCACGGAAGCGCTAGTATTCTTGATTAGCGCACTAAACACAAGAGTTCACAAGCGATGAACCCTAGAACACAATAAATCTGGAATCCACCAGAAAATAAGAGAAAAAATCTTAACAATTGCAAAGCAATCAAAATTTTATTCAATAAAGTCTAATTTTCAGAATACAACTTTAGGCCTATTTTATTGTGCCCATAAAACTTGAAAAACAATCTAAAACTTTCTAGAATTACTTCTAACTTATATAGTAACCTAATAGAACTTAAAAACTACTCCCTCTGTCCCAAAATATTTGTAGTTCTAGAATTTTCACACAAATTAAGAAAAGCAATCAATGCATGTCTAATGGACTAAATTGCCCTTGAAATATTCATGCACCAAGAAAATTAAATACTTTTACAATGACAACTACCATCATAAATAAGGGTATATTTGACAAACAATGTCAAAGATGTCTAGATAAAAGCAAAACTACAAACATTTTGGGACAAATTTCAAGCCCTTAAACTACATATATTTTGGAGTAAGTCTCTTGTAAAACGCGTTTTACACTAGGCTTAGTGTAAAACGTGTTTTATTAATAACGGCAAGTAGGGTTTAAGAGACGCGGTGGCATAAGTGTAAATATTTGAAACTTATGAAATCTCAGGAGGCATATTATGAAACTGAAGGAGGCATATTTTTGAACTCCACATCAGGCACTTTGTAAAACTATAACAGGCATTTTTTTCAAAGAGGCACTTCTAAATTTTAAAGCAAGCATGTTTTAAAACTGGAGGAGACATATTTTCATACTGCAGGAGGCACATTTTTAAACTAGAGCAGGCATTTGTTTTCTTTAAAAAAGACAATGTTAAAAGTTTAAAAAAATCTCAGGAGGCATGTTTTGAAACTGCAGGAGGCACATTTTTTAACTAGAGCATGCACTTATTTTTTTCTCAAAAAAGGCACTGTTAAAAGTTCAAAAAAAGTGCGTCCTCTAGAGTTAAAACATGTCTGCTCTAAAAAAGTGCCTCCTCTAGAGTTAAAATATGTCTGCTGTGAAGTATTGAAAAATGCCTCCTCTTGTTTTAAAATGTGCCTGCTGAGATTTCCATGAGTTCCACTTATTTACAAAATTGCCACCGCGTCTTTTAATCCCTCTTAAGCCGTTATTTGAAAAACACGTTTTACACATAGTTAGTGTAAAACACGTTTTTTACAAGATTTTGTGTATATTTTGGGATGGAGGGAGTAGTAAATTGACTCAAAATCTATCCTAGAATCCTCTAAAATTAACCTACTAAAATTAATGACGAAAATATAAATAAAATAATAAAAGATAAGAAAATAATTAATATCCTGTCCTACATCATTCACCTCTTCTTCAAAAGAACTCGTCCCCGAGTTCATCCCCGTTGTTTGAAAAGTTCCGTTCCGCTTAAAAAGATACTTTGAATAAATCAACATCTTTGAATTTGACAGAATTAAAAAAATTTGAATTTTTCCATCCCCTGAAGTGTTGATTTTGGTCGAGTGCACATTGTTTTCCCATACCTCGTCATCCGAAATAATCTCATCATCTGAGTTGCAAATAGCAGCTCCTCTTGGTAGGCAAAGGACGTGGTCCTCGTTGGAGAAATTTGGAAATTCAACATCATCTTCTATGCAGATACTTGCTAGCCTCTTGTGAGGAGATATGTTACGGTTGGTTTCTCGAAAGTGTTCACGACCATCTTTGAGCATTTCAAGCTGTGAAAGAACGTTCACTTCAGCCTTCTTCTCTGAAATACTCAGATCAGAATCTTCTATTTTGGGAGCCAATAATTTCCGCAACTGCGCCTCCAATCGTCGAATTTGCTTGAAATAAAAATAGGCTTTGTAATAATAAACATCAGATTTCGCCCAATATCCATTCTCATCTGTCCGACTATCCTCGGCATCAAGTGGCCCGAGATTTTTGCGCATCTGTTGATCATGATAGTAGCCCTTCTCCGAAAATTCTTCTTCCTTTGCAAAGAAATATTTTTCTTGTTGTCGCGCATGATCAAGACAAAAATTGATTTTAAGAATAACCTCGTCATCGGAACTGGAACTGGAATCCCCATCATCCCGATTTTCTGTCCCTTGAGGACGTCGTACCATGTCTCTCTCACCATGACAGTTCTGATTAACATTCTGACCCTGTTGAGCGGCAACCAACGCTGCAGTCTGCGTTGTCAAGGAAGTGATAGCGGTGGTTACACCATCGATACCAGCCTTTGTTGCCTGATCCCCCATAATACTTCAGTATGATGCAAAAGACAGGATATGGCCTGCTCTGATGCCAACTGACGCAGCACGGAAGCGATAGTATTCGTGATTAGCGCACTAAACACAAGAGTTCACAAGCGTGAACCCTAGAACACAATAAATTTGGAATCCACCAGAAAATAAGAGAAAAACTCTTAACAATTGCAAAGCAATCAAAACTTTATTCAATAAAGTTTAATTTTCGGAATACAACTTTAGGCCTATTGTATAGTGCCCATAAAACTTGAAAAATAATCTAAAACCTTCTAGAATTACTCCTAACCTATATAGTAACCTAATAGGACTTAAAAACTAATAAATTGACTCAAAATCTATCATAGAATCCTCTAAAATTAACCTACTAAACTTAATGACGAAAATTCAAATAAAATAATAAAAGATAAGAAAATAATTAATATCCCGTCCTACATCGCATTTCCTCCCAAGTCAAAATTCAAACTATAAGTCAAATTATTTTTTGGTCAAAATCAAAATCACATTTAGGTGCCACCGGCGATGGTGTTGATGGGAGGTAAACGAGATGACGAGTCTGAAGAAGAACTGGTGATACTGGTGTTGATGAATCTCTTGATGAGGATAAAATTTTTGGCACTGTGTAGATGGCGGATTCCATTTGAGAAGAGATTGATGGTATTGTGGAATGAAGCGATAAATTAGAGAGAAGGGAAAAAAAGGGACGTGGTGACTACTGAGGGAGAGGGAGAGTGAGAAGGAGAGTGAGGGGTGGGGGGAAGATTGGGTTGTATGGTCTGACAGGGGAGGGGGAAATGGATTGGGGAAGAACTAACTAAAGAAGGGTGGTTGGGGAGGTAAATCTATTTGGATGTAGTTTTTAGGTTTTCATTTTATTTTTTTGTTTTATCATTTTCATTTTTTAGGTTAATTAGATTTACTTTTTATTTGCTCAATTCTTGTTTTTACTTTTCTCATTTCAATTTTTTTTTTTTTTATGGCAAAGGTGAGAGAATAGGTGGTGAACTTTTTTTATTATTATTATTATTTGCTCATTTTTTATTTATTAGTTTTTTTAATTAATTAAAATTATTGGAGTATATAATAAAAATAGTAAATGACAATTTAGGGTCTATTGTATAAGGTGTGTGTGTGAAATGACTTAAAGCCGGGTGAAAAATCAAAACAAACTTCATTTAAGTTCAAGTATGACTTAACTAGATTTTCTTTGCAAGTTCGTCCTAAAATCCCTAACTGACTAACGTTGTTAACTTTGGACCCTAAATTGATAAAATTTGAACATTAGACCTCGATCGGCACACCCCCCCCCCCCCCCCCCCCCCCTAAACTTTGGACCCTAAATTGTCATTTCCCGTTTAAAGTATTGGGGATGGGAAAGGGGTTGTGAGTATGATGATTTAAAAGTGGGAATCGCAATTTAAGCGTGTGAGTATGACAAGTGGGGTAGTGTGAATAAAAAATAATAAAATTTGAACACTTTAAGAAAATGAGACATACCAATTAGGAAAAAAAAAATATAGTACAAATTGTTTGGGGACGTACTATTGCATTATAACAAGGGTTAATATAAAGTCACAAAAAAAATCTCACAAAACTTTGCTCTCAAAATGAGGTGTCAAGATTTTATTGGTTTTTTTTAATTAGAGTGTGGCGGGTCCACAATCGATACAACCAATAAAATATCGTCACCTCATTTTGTATCCATCATTTTGTAGACTTCCTTTGTGCCCCTAGCATTGCCCTTATAACAATATACTCCTTCCGTTTCATGTGACTTGAGATCAAAAAATTTGGCACACAAATTAAGGAGAAGTAAGAGAGAGAAATAGTGAGAGGAGGTGTTTGTGAGTATGAAAAATTAAATATGAGAGAATGAGTGGGAGGAATAGTAAGTTGATTGGTGTTGTGAGTGTAAAAGTAAAGTAGGAGAGAGAATGAGTGGGAAGAATAGTAAAGATTCTTTATCATTTTGGACAGTCTCAAGTGATGTGGAACGGACGAAAAAAGAAATAAGTCTCAAGTCACATAAAACGGAGGGAGTATGAGTATTTCTTTTTTTTTAAAAAAAATATGATACTTATTTTGTATTTCAAAAAAGAATACTCCCTCCGTCCCAGCACAAGTGAGACTTATTTCACTTTTAGGCCGTCCCACTAAAAGTGAGACTGCCCAAAATGGAAATGTTTTAACCCCACTCATTATCTCTCTTCATTTTCCACCACTCAATTTATTCAACCAACATCACTATTTATCACACTCATTCTCTCTCTTCATTTTCCACCACTCAATTTATCCAACTAACACTACTATTTACTTCACTCATTATCTCTTTTCATTTTCTACCACATGTTTACTAATTTGTCTTAATTAGTGTGCAAACCCTCTAGTCCTCTTTGTGTTGGGACGGAGGGAGTGGATGGCATTTATTTTTTTGGGACGAAAAGAAAAAGGTATGACTTGAGGAGAGGAGTATTTTTTTTATTTTATTTTTGAAAGATGGAGAGGAGTTATTATTAAAAACACTAAATAAATAACAAGTGAATTAAAATAAAAACAATTTTCGGACGAACCTGTTTCTCCGATTCATAGAAGGAATTGCACAGCACCCAATCAGCGTTATCCAGATTTTTAAACTGATTCACAACCATGTCAAGCAAACCAGGCAAGGCTCCATAATGACCGTACAGAAAATATGGCAAATCGGCCGGTTCAAGTTCCGGCAAACCCTCCATCACAATCTTCTCCCCTTGATCAACCGGCAGCTTTAGCGATCCGTTATAAACGTGGTAGTAAATTCCGTCCACCGCACACGACTGCGTGAAATAAGCGGCTCCGATCAAACCAAAAGTCTTAGCCACATCCAAAACCCACGGCAAGAACGCGTCGTAAACTATGCAGTCGACACGCCCAATCTTTCCGATCAATTCGGAGAGATTTTGAGAGCCGATTTCTTGGAATTTTGCAAGGTATGTCTCGGTGTTCGGGGCTTCGGAATAGCCGCCGTTATCATAGCCGTCGGAGATTCTTTCGACGGAGATGTTACCGGAGGAATGATCTTGATCATCGGAGGAGGATGTTAACTTGAAGGAGTGGGCTAGAGCGAGAGTGACTTTGACTCCTTTGGAATTTAAAGATTTGGAAAATTGGAGCATTGGGTTTATGTGGCCTTGGGTTGGGTAGGGTAACACCAAACAATGAGCTCTTGGGGCCATTTTTGTTTCTTCAAACTCAACCTTTTTCTTTTATGGAAGAAGATAGGATGGAAATGAAGCTTTTATTTACTATTTCCGTCCAAAAAATTTCAAAATGAATACTCCCTCCGTCTTATTTTGAACTTCATAAATTTTTATTTTGAGTGTCTCATTTTAAACTTCAAAACTTAAAAATAAAAGTTTTTTATACTTTTTTATTTGTGGGTCACACATGTATACTCACAACTAAAGCCGTCAATTCGGGACCGTCCCGTCGGGACGTCCTGTCCCGCTATATACTCCCTCCGTTTCATGTGAATTGAGATTTATTTCCCTTTTCGTCCGTTTCACCTCAATTGAGACTGCCCGAAATGGCAAACTTTTTAATATTTTATATTCACCCAACCCCACCCATTTAACCTCACTAATTCTCTCTCTTCATTTTCCACCACTCATTTTATCCAACCAACACTACTATTTACTCCACTCATTTTCTCTCTTCATTTTCCACCACACATTCACTACTTTTCTCTTAATTATTGTGCCTATTTTTTTGGTCTCAATTCACATGAAACGGAGGGAGTATATGGGACGAGACAGTATATTCTTATCCCGAAAAAATGCGGGACTATTCGGGACGTCCCGTATGGGATGCGGGACAAAGCGGGATGGGACGGGACGGGACGGGACGTCCCGCATTTTTTAAATCCTTCCCAGCCCAGCAGCCCAATCCCAATTCCCACCCAACCCAAACAAGCCAAGCCCAATAAAAAAACCCAAGCCGGCCCAAGTTTGAAACCCAATTCCATTTCCATATCCCAAATCAAATCATACATTCACAAAGTATTAGTGGGACTGCTTGCTGTTGTTGCTACCTGGCTTTTTTTTTTTTTTGAACAAACTTGCTAAGTATTAGTATTAGTATTTGTTGCTAAGTATTAGTATTAGTATTTGTTGAACAAACTTGCTGCCTTTTTTTTCTTTTGAACAAACTGCATGCCTTTATCTAGTAGTGTTATAATCCCTCCGTCCCAAAATGATCTTCTCATTTACCATTTCTTATTATCCCAAAGTGTTCTTTACATTTCTACATTTTAGGCTTAAACAAAGCATGGCTAGTGAAGCAAGTGTTCATATCCTTAAAAAGTTTGAATAGTCAAACACGAAGATCATTTTGGGACGGAAGGAGTAATACTTATGTAAGGACTAAGTATTAGTATTAGTATTTGTTGGATTTATTTCAAAATAGTTATTTTGTGATCGGGTGATCGCGTCAACCTATCATGTCTTTGTCCCGAATTGTCCCGCGTCCCGAGGTGATTTGGGATGGGACGGGGTATTTACGTCTTGCGAAAAATTGGTCCCGTCCCGTCCCGTATAGTTGGCGGGACATCATAGTTTTGTCCCGTCCCGTCCCGTTGTCCCGAATTGACGGCTCTACTCACAACAATTGCCCACTAACTATTCCCTACCCTATTTTCTCTCTCCTACCAAACAATCTATACTCACAACACATGACATTTTTCTTAGTTTTTGAACCCAAATTTTTTTGTATGAGAGAGAAGAAATGCACCTCACTTGAGACTTTTGTGTTGGGCACAAGAACTAAGAAAAAGTATGAGAGAGAAGAAATATTGTGAGTATAAATGGTAAAGTAGTAGAGAGAATGAGTGGAAGGAATAGTGATTTGATTGGTGTTGTGAGTGAAAATTATTCCATTTTAGGGAGTCTCAAGTGAGGTGAAACAGACCAAAATTAAAATAAGTACTCCCTCCGTCCCAGAGTAAGAGTCATACTTTTCATTTTGGTACGTCCCAGAGTAAGAGTCCTATTCCTAAAATGGCAAAGAATCTTTACTATTCACCCCACTCATTCTCTCTTCTATTTTACTTTTATACTCACAATACCAATCAATTCACTATTTTCTCCCACTCATTCTCTCTCCTACTTTACTTTTACACTCACAACATTTACATCACTTCCAATATTTATTAATAAGCGTGCAAATGAGGGGTAGGACTCTTACTCCGGGTCGGAGGGAGTATTAATTAAGCCAAAATCTTGGGTAAAACGTGTTTTTCCTAAGTACCAGGAAAAACATGTTTCGGTGGCATTTTTGTAAATATGTGGAACTTCTTTAAAAAGCGCGCATGGCATTTTTGTAAATAATCAGAACTTCTCGAACGGTTCTGGATATCAATATAAAGCATTCTGGATATGAGATTGATATCCAGAACTTTTGAAAGTGATAGTCAGAAGGGTTCTGGATATCAATGTAAAGCCTTCTGGATATCAATATAAAACCTTCTGGATATGAGATTGATATCCAGAACCTTTAAAGGTGATAGGCAGAAGGTTTTTTCTGTTTTTTTTTTTTTTTTTTTTTTTTTTTAGAGTAACAGAAGTGTTAATGGATAGCCAGTGACAGTGTTTGGGATGACCAGATTCTGTGTTACGAATGTCCAGTGAGTGTGTTAATGAGCGCCAGATGATTTTAAAAAACACGTTTTTCCTAACCACTAGGAAAACGCGTTTTACAGGAGACCAATTCATTAATTAAAGTGGAACTGAGAAAATTATTGTTTGAGAATAAAATTAAAATTATTTTTGAAAATATTTATTTTGTGACCGACGAGTATTAAACGGTAAAAAAGGGTGTATTGATTGTACTATCTTTGCTATAACACAAAATCTTGTAAAAAATGTGTTTTACACTAACTGTGTGTAAAACGTGTTTTTCAAATAACGGCTTAAGGGGGATTAAAAGACACGGTGGCAATTTTGTAAATAAGTGGAACTCATGAAAATCTCAGCAGGCACATTTTAAAACAAGAGGAGGCATTTTTCAATACTTCACAGCAGGCATATTTTAACTCTAGAAGAGACACTTTTTTAGAACAGGCATGTTTTAACTCTAGAGAAGGCACTTTTTTTGAACTTTTAACAGTGCTTTTTTGAGAAAAAATAAGTGTCTGCTCTAGTTAAAAAATGTGCCTCCTGCAGTTTCAAAACATGCCTCCTCCAGTTTCAAAACATACCTCCTGAGATTTTTTTGAACTTTTAACATTGTCTTTTTTTATGAAAAAAAAAATGCCTGCTCTAGTTTAAAAATGTGCCTCCTGCAGTATGAAAATATGCCTCATCCAGTTTTAAAACATGCTTGCTCCAGTTTCAAACTCCAGTTTTAAAACATGTCTCCTCCAGTTTTAAAATATGCCTCTTGAGATTTTTAGTAAAAAAAAAAAAAAAAAACTCAACAGGCACTTATAAAAATGCATGCTTTAAAATTTAGAAGTGTCTCTTTGAAAAAAATGACTGTTATGGTTTTACAAAGTGCCTGATGTGGAGTTTCAAAAATATGCCTCCTTCAATTTCATAATATGCCTCCTGCAGTTTTAAAATATGCCTCCTGAGATTTCATAAGTTTCAAATATTTACACTTATGCCACCGTGTCTCTTAAACCCTACTTGCCGTTATTAATAAAACACGTTTTACACTAAGCCTAGTGTAAAACGCGTTTTACAGGAGACTTACTCTTGCTATAATATTAAAATAATAATGAAATAAATGCATTAATTGTTAGATCTAAATGGAGTTGTTGGTTAAAATCATATTCTATTTTTCCCAAAGGATACTCTCAGATTTGAGCTGGATTCAATAGGGGCGTGTTCGGACGTGGATAATAAAATATTTCGTTCCATTTTTCACTTTAAAGCAAGAAACTGTCAATATCATCATAATTTGATAAAACATTTGCAGGAAATTTGAATTTCCTATTAAAAAACTACCAATTATTAGAATACTATTAAAAGTGAATAAATAACAATTTTTAAAATTTTATTAAGATAATGATTTTTTCTTTAAGTTTCTAGTCAAAGTACAATTATATAATTATTGATAATTTGACAAGGTATGTCTCCGTGTTCAGGGCTTCGGAATGGCCGACGGAGTCATAACCGTCGGAGACGATGATATCGGAAGAATGGTCTGATGATCTTTTAGGCTCCGTTTGTTTCGCGTAAAATAAGTTTCGGAAATTGATTTCTCGGAAAATAATTTCCCGGAAAATGTTTTCCAGAAAATGACATAAACATGTTTTTGGTGGTTTGGTAAATTTAAGGAAAATATTATCCAGAAAATATTTTCATATGAGAAGAATAATAATCTAATATGACAAAAAAAAATTATGAAAAAAAAAAAGTAATATGAGAAAAATTTGAATGTGGTTATGGGGGTTGGGGTTGGGGTGGGTGGTTGATGTAGCACGAGATTTACGTAATCAAGGTCCAGCATGCCAAGAATCGCCCGAAGCAGGAGGGACACGGCCGAGGCAAGACCAACGCTCGGCCGTCCAAAGTTTGGTTCCCCCGAACCCAATAGGCGGCTCGGCCGAATCTATCGATGTTGGGCGTCATTGAAATTTCATCGGAAGGATTCGGCCGAACTCGAGAGACTACTCGGCCGAACCAAAGTCTGTCTTCAGAAATTCGTTTTGTTTTTCCTTATTTGTTTTGGTTATTTACTTAGGGTCTTTTTGGTAAACTTTTTAAGTTCTTTTTGGATTAGGGTTTTATTATTTGTTAGGGTATAAATACTCTTTTGTTTCTTTTGTATGGAGAATTTTTACTCATAATTTAATCTTCACTTTTGCAAAATCCTACACCTTTGTGTGTGTTCTCAATCATTAAGTTGGCTTACAGAATAATCTTTTAGGAGATTATTGTTTTGGGAATTTCGATTCCTTGCAGAAGAATTAGTTTAGGCTAATTTTTGTTTGTTATTCCGCTGCGTTTTACATCAATTGGTATCAGAAAATGTTCGATCCTTGGAAGATGGCAGGCGATGGAGAACTCACCATGCGCGAACTTTTCACCGCCTTAACCGCCAATTTAACAAAGATGCGCGAAGCTCAGGAACGAGAGGCTACGGCAGTAGCTACGCGTCACACAGAACTCTTGGCGGTGATGGGTCGTATCGGTGGTCGCGGTGGCGGCAATCGCGGAAATCGGGCAGATGTTCGTGGGGAAAATCTCCACCACGGTCATTCGATTCCTTGCAAAAGAATTGGTTTAGGCTAATTCTTGTTTGTTATTCCGCTGAGTTTTACATAGTGGTGGGGTAGGTGGGGGTGGGTGGGTGGTGAGGTAAATCCGTAAGTCATTTTACTTAGAAAAGTGAGAAAACCATTTTTTGGAAAATATTTAACCCATTTTCCGGTGCGTAACAAACACCGGAAAGTGGGAAAAACATTTTGCGTAAGTTGTTTTATGCTAAACAAACGGAGCCTTAACCATTTGGTTTCTTCAAACTGAAAGGCTTTTGTTTTATGGAATTATCTGAGAATTTTTTATGAACATGATAAAGCAAGATTTATGGTAGTTGGCAAAATAATTTACTACGCGTTTATCAATTACTCCACCTCTCTACCAGTCCGTCCTATATACTACTCTCACTTTATTATCGTTAATTAATGCGAAACTTTGAGCAATAATTTTAGGATTTTTTTTTTTTTCATTACGATAACTAAATCAATTTAAAATATTTTTCAAAGTTCATTTGTGATAACGATAAAAATAAATGACAAGATTATTTTGAGGCGGAAGTAGTATAACCCAATGGAGTATATCATTATGTGTCTATATGTATATGCTGTGATATCAACCACCATTACCACCAAAAACCCAAGTAAGTGTTTAGCTACGTACCCCTTTCTTTAATTTTGCCCTGTGGAAAATGGGATCAACGAGCATGCCAACCGATGATGAAGTGATGAGCCAATTTCCAGGTATTTTTACACAATACAAAGATGGAAGAGTGGATCGATGGTTAGGTACAGAGATTGTTGCCCCTTGCACCGATCCACAAACCGGAGTTGAATCAAAAGACGTCGCCATCAATCAAGAAACCGGCTTATCTGCCAGGCTTTATATGCCGCTTAAAACTGCCGATAATGATCAGAAAAAACACTGCCTTATAATTTACTACCACGGCGGAGCCTTTGTTTGTCAAACTCCTTTCTCTCCTACATACCAACCCTTTATTAATGCCATTGTCTCCCAAACTGATGCAGTCTGCGTGTCTGTCCACTACCGGAGAGCCCCCGAGCATCTTCTTCCGGTTCCCTATGATGACTCGTGGGTTGCTCTCAAGTGGGCCCTTTCGCAAAATTCTGAGCCATGGTTGAGCCCCGATAAGGTTGATTTTGACCGCGTTTTCTTGGTCGGAGATAGTGCAGGTAACATATTAACTTTAATATAATGTCTTTCTAGTATTAGAAATGATGAATTTAATACCTCAACTGTAATATTTATCCATAAATAATCTTGACCCCTGAATATTAATTTCTGGTTTCGCCACTGGCGCAGGGGGCAATATAGCACAGCGGATGGCAATACAGATTGGGTCAGAGGGAGTATTCGTAAATGGGCGTGAGGAACTAGTCAAGAAGGTTGAAGGGTTGGTCTTAATCCATCCTTTTTTCTGGCGAAATGATCCGGTTGATGAAAATGACATTATTGATCCGACGTTCAAACGGCTTACAGAGGAGTTTTGGGCGTTGATTTGTCCATCCACACCTGAAACGGATAACCCATGGTTGAATCCGGTTACAGATCCAGAGTTTTCCAGCCTAGGGAGTAAGAGGGTATCAGTTTTCACAACTGAAAATGACTACTACAAAGCAGAGGCATGGCAATATTACAAGACACTGATAAAAAGCGAGTGGGGCGGCGTTGCTGAGATTGAAGAAACTCCTGGAGAAGAACATGTTTTCCATCTAACCAAGCCTGAGTCTGATAAGTCACTCGACGTTATCAAACGGGTGATTTCGTTTGTCAGCCGCCTCCATAACTAGTAAAGTTGTGTTTCACTTATTTCTTGCAAATTAATCGATATTTTCCTCTTCATTTTAATGGTGAATTTGATTGAGTTTTTTTTTTTTTTTTATTTTTTTTTTTTTTTTAATATACTCCTTCTGTCCCGCTTTAAGGTTCTTACTTTCCTTTTTAGTCTGTCCCAATTTAAAGTTCTTACTTTACTTTATTACCTAAAATAGAAAGTGGGTCCCACTTGTCATTGTCACACTAAAAACTCCCTACCCACTTTCTCTTTCCTACTTTACTTTTCATACTCACAACATTTACTTTTTTCTTAATCTCCGTGCAAAGTCAAAGTAAGAACATTAATTTGGGACAGAGGGAGTAGTTAGTTATTTTAATGAAAATTTCAAAATAGTTGTTTGACAACGCTTATAACATTACATTAATAACAATGTTCATATCTCATCTCATTGCCAAACGACTATTATATGCAACATACTTTCACGATTTGCATCAAATAAAGAAATGTACTCCTTAGTGTTTAAAAGATGCAACATACTTTTTAATTAGTTTTCAAATAATGCAACCAATTTGTTTTTTCATTAACGGTGTTAAATATTTTAACAGAAATTCTGATGGACCAAACGAGATGTTAAAATTTTAACAGTATCTTAATGTTAAAGCTAACTTTATGCTACTTCCATCTTCCCTCTCAACCCCTCCATCACTCCTGTTAAATCCGACAGCTAACCATGCCACCATTGCACCACCGTATCCCAAATCAACATAACCTAACGAGAATAATACGTCAAGAAACATCAAAGTAGCATGAACGAGAATCAGATTATGATTTTTCACCATATCGATCCCAAATCAAAATCTGAGTTATTCACCAAATCAAAATCTGGATTTCAGAATCTATTTTATTAAATTATGATTTTGTTTTTCAAATCATCAGAAACCCAAATAAAATGGCAGCACTTGATTATCCTCTTGAAATTCATATTGCTCCCTATTGATGGTCGATGGTTTTCATCCGATTAGCATCGGCGAAAAATTAAAACAAAATAAAGCAGGAATCACAAATCAAGAAAGATTGCTCTTTGTACAAACCCAGATCAATGAAAGCATCGAAAATGATTTGGAAATTTGCAACGATAACTGCTCTCTCAGTCTTCCAATCCTTTAAGACTCATCGAATTTGTTGTCGAGATATAGGAAGCCTTGTCGGTGGGTAAGAATCAAGGGTGGGGAGAGATATGGAGATTTTGTTGCAGTCGACTGTGCAGGAGGCGAACGTGAAGGTTCCGGCGATTATGGCCGGAATAAGAAGAAGATAAAGAGGGGATGAAGAGGGGGTGATAATCCTTGGTGAATGTGGGTGATTTTGGGGGAAGTTGAAGAAAAATATAAAGTGGGGATATATATCAGTTAGAAGGGTTAGGGAGATGTGGGGACAAAACATTTACACTCCCTAAATATTTAACTCCTAAATATTTAACGGGTGTCCATCCCGTCATCAAAACATTAACTATTATTAACGTCATCCATTTTTTGTTTTGAATGTTGCATTATTTGAAAAAAAAATTATAAAAGTACGTTGTATTTTTTAGACACTAAGAAGTACATTGTTTTATATGATACAAAGGGGTAAAATACGTTACCTTTAAGAGTAATTTTCCCGGTTAATAATAGGGTTTGAATTTTCATTGATATGAATAAAGTTTCATGGATGCCTAAGTACATATAGTGTCACTTGTATAATGGAGGCATTAGATTTGTACAATTTAGTGTCATTCAACTGCAAAATGACAATAATAAGTTATTTACTATTTATTGTTAGTGCAATTCAATTGAAAAAATGACACTAATAAGCTATTTTGTGTCATTTGATGAAAAGACATATCAAAGAAAAATGAGTGGTATCACTACCAGAAAAATTAAAATTAGAAACGGAAAATTCCGTTGCCATTTTGAAAAAGTCGTTGCCTGGTTGTTGCCATATTTTGGTATTTTATGCTAACCAAATTTAGCAACGACTTCGTCCCTAATTTTTTGAAATGGCAACGACTTGTCCGTTGCTAAATTAATTATTTAAAAAAATATTTATTGTTAAATGCTGACACGCCCCAAGTCCCGGGATTCCCTAATAGAACCTCGAACCTGGTGCGCGTAACTAACAAGAAACAAGAAACTAACGGAAAACAGGAATAATACCTGTTAAAAACAAAAATGACATGATATATATACTCAAGAGTAGGGAGCTAAGATAGCTCACACCAGTTCTAGACCAAGAAAATTAAAACCAAAATGGTTACATACAGCGGAAGACATGCCTAGCAAATAAGCTAGAAACAAGAACTGTCTAGGGACAACAAATACTACCCCAATACAAGCCCAGAGTTTATTAACTCATACAAGATCGTCCTTACCAAAATAAAAGGACACTAACTTCGAACAAGAATATCCTGCTGAGTAAGTTCCCAGCTAAGTCGAGCCTCACTGCGTACTATCCCCTGTTTTCCTGGGGGGGGAAACAATTAAACAAATAAAGGGTGAGATAAATCTCAGTAAGCTATTAACATGCAACTATATGTCATGTTATCATTCAATACAAGTAGATACTCAAGTAATCATATATCAAGTATCATCTAGTAACACGTATAGGAGAGGCTAAGCCAACTCAACAAGTAATCAAGCTCAAGATATGATCAGGTAACAAGTAGTCAAGTAGTGCGAGAGGCTAAACCAGCTCACAAGATGCACATAGGCCTATCACGCATTGTACCTGAATCCTTCCTTATTCCTCCCAATAATACCATTTGTTGTCGATGCTTTTCTAGCTGAGGACAACCAAGAACAGGAACCGCTATGCAGTATATAAGGAGACCTGGTAACCAGTGCCATCCACAATAACAAGATCCACGTGGTGAACAGGACAGGAGAACAGTATATAAGAAGACCTGGTATTCAGTGTCATCCACAATAACAAGATCCACGTGGTGTTCGGGACGGGAGTTAGCATTCACTTAGGTCAGGCTTATTGCTCCAACCAAGGAAGCTATGCCCTTACTATGGCCGGTAGTAAGGGGTCGGGCGGAAATACATAGGGACCCGATTGTCACTTAAACCCCAGCTCTCGCGACAAGCGTAAACCTATATATTTTCGAACAAGCAAGGAGAACCAGCTGGACTCACCAAGAATGCACAAGTAGATATTTACTTGAACTACGGAAACAGAACTCAGTCCCTTATTAGTGGACTACTGAATATGCACCATGTAATCATGTATCATGTGCTCACGAGAATACGCACCATGTAATTATGTATCATGTGCTCACGAGAATATGCACCATGTAATTATGTATCATGTGCTCACAAGAATATGCACCATGTAATTATGTATCATGTGCTCACAAGAATATAAGTATCCATACGCAATTATTGTGAATACAAACCAAGATAACACTGGCACATAAGGTGTCCATGTAACACGATCAATCCAAGTAAGAGTCCATTTATAACAGACTTCAGTCAAGTAGTAGGGTATATCACTCTGTCACATGCCAAGTTGCACGTACATATTCATATCACGTTTAACACATTAAAGTGTCTATCACGATACCCTTACTATCAAATAGAGCCCAATACCTTAGACTCTAAACACATAGTAGAATAGGTCACATTGTACCTAGACACAGTCATACTTCACATATATGTATCGTTAGTAATCGAATACATTTTCTAACACATATTGTGTTCTGTAATCATTCTTATTAATTTAAATCGTAGTATTCACGATTATATGAATTATCTTCATATTACACTAGTCCCTATTTTCTTTAGGAACCATTTCACGACAAGATATCTTCTTTATATTTTATATACTTCATTGAGTATATACACGATTAAAAACTAAATCATTTACACTTTAGTGCTTATTTATAGCACTTCCAATATACACGTATCAAGTTCAACTATGTAGTAGAGTTAATCATTCTCTATCTAGTTCCATAACCCAATTATTTGGTTATTCATGTCATGTAGCAATCAATCAAGAAGCCACATTATATCAAGTAAATATATGCAAGATTTGCATATACACATCAAGACTCTTTCAAGTTATTACCATATTCATGTAATGGTTTCAAGACATTCAAGACTTTCAAGACAATCAAGACAGTCAAGACTTTTACAAGATTTTATTATCTTGTATCCAAGTTCTCAATCCATTTTCTTGGATGGTTAAACATGTACAAGAGTTAATTAACTTATACTTAAGTTATCAATCCAACTCTTTGGTTACTTAAGACAAGTACAAGATTTACTCATCTTATATTCACGTTTTAATTAAGAAGATGAGCTATACATCTCCCAATCAAGTTCACGATCCTATTCCTAGGATATTCAAGTTCAAGGCATTAGTTGGTGTCCTTTAGGTACACAAACTTTAGCTACGAGAGGGGAGACTAATCCAAGATTCGTGGACTAGCTCAACGGGAAACAAGCTTCAGGTAATCAAGAAGCTACATTGTTATCAAGCAACTATGTGCGATGTTTGCACATACAAGTCAAGAATATTTCTTATTCACGTTAACGCTTGTTCTGAGCACTTTCGAGTTTACACCTTACCCATAAATTGGTGTCAAGGCATATACAAAATATATTAATCTTATATTCATGTTTAAATCCCTTTTCTTTGGATGTTCAAGTCATGTACAAGATTTTATTGTCTTATACTTCAAGTTTTATTCCAATCTTTGGACATTCAATCATGTATAAGAGTTATACACTTTACTCTTACCAATTCTCAATCCTATTCTTAGGATGTTCAAGTTCAAAACATTGTTTTATACCCCTAAGGTACACAAGACGTTGATTTCCCAGACACATAAGAGCATTCATACTCTTATACTCAAGTTCAATGTCCTAAAACACCTATCTAGGTGCTCTAGACAATCACTTTAAAACCCCATTAATTTATTCTTTGAATAGCCCTCTAAGTCTAGGTTATTCAGCTTCTTTCGGATCTTGATTCCGACTTTCCTATAGAAAGTTATGGAGGAAACAAGTCAAGAAGGAAAATCAGGATTTTCACTTGGCACGACCGCGCGTGCAAAAATGGCACGACCGTGCTATCAAGGTCGAGAGGTTTTTACACAAAATTCATTTTCGGCACGACCGTGCCCATAAAAGGCGCACGACCGTGCTAACACTGTCGAGGAAATTTTCCTAAAGGTGATATTTGGCACGACCGTGCCAAATAAAGGCGCACGACCGTGCGGTACAAATTTTGGCCCTTTTCCCCTGAATTCAAGTTTCATTAATTCTCCGTCCCACAAGTAGGAGTAACATTTAACTAACACTCCTAACATTCTCAGGAGTATACTAACAAGTTTAGAACTCCTATTTCAAGCCCAATTCATTTCTTATACCATCCCATAAATAATAGGACAATTTCCTTTTATTCCATTTCAATATTTCACCGTCCCCCAAAAGTATAAGTACAATTTTATTTTATACTAATATACCCATCTAGGGATACTTCCATTCATTTCCCCGTACCACAAATAATGGTACAATTTTTCTAATAATATTTAAATCAAGTTACTATTTTACCGTCTCACGAATAGGAGTATATTTTTTTTTCTTTGCCTAACAATTAGCCAACCCAGGGAATCTAAATTAACCAAGTTAGAATTGCAAGTTTCTTCATATTTCATACGCAGTATATTTATACTCCCTTCGTCCCAAAATTACAAGTATCACAAAAATTGCTCAAAACACCATTTTAACAAGAACAAGTAGCGGGAATAACATATATGCATGTTATTACAAGTAAGGGGGAGTTAATAACTTACCTAGTCAAAAATCAAGTTGACCCAAATTAATTTCTGATCGGTCTGGAACGCTCTATTCAACGCCACGAATATTTATCCGGGACCGGAATCACGAACAGAGGGATAATTAAACTCGAGGAGTCGAGAATAGGATAAAACTGGACTCCCTTCTATGGAACAGAGGAAGCAACGAGAAGATTTAAGATGTTGCCTTTCTCAGAGAAGGCAACATACTATATATACTTATAACTTTCGAGAAATTGCAATTAGGTCCCTCAAGTTCTAACTTTGACAAAAAGGCCCCTAAACTTTCAACTTTGACATTTAACCACCTTAATTTTCTAAAGTAGTTAAATAATTAACTCAAATAAAATAGCATATAAATATACTAGTCAAGAATTTAACAAGTAGATAAAATATTTAACGAGATTAAGGATGGGCGTTACATCCTCCCCACCTTAAAGAAAATTCGTCCTCGAATTTTTTACTAGATCAAGATTATAACATATATAATCAACAAGTAGAACTCAAGAACATCACGACTATGCACAGATACTCACAAATATTCTATGCAATTTAGATGTATCAATTATAACATCAAAACACATAAAGTCAAACAGACTCGATTAGTCAATCCACTATATCGGTGAAACTTGACATATCCACTAGAAATAATAGGACTGTTCATATCCTCCAGATCACTGTAATACTAGTCAAATCCACTAGGCAATCTCAGATACTGAAGTCATGGTTATCCATCGTTTCAATATTCAGAACTGACTTTACGTATATCAATCCATCGAAAAAAAATCCATCGAAAGATGTAGCTCTCAGTGTCGAATAATTAACGATAGAGCTGCCCTCGAAATTCATTAATGAATCTCTAACAAGATCAAGAAAATCTCAAGAACACACGTACCTTGGTTGTTTCCACTAATAGGTCAACACAGATACTCAATTCAGACATCCACTACAAGGTAGATATATCCTCTATCAAGAAATTCTCAAGTTGAATCTTCAACTGGTTTAACTCAATCGAGGTCAAGAATATTAATCCAGATGTCAGCACTGTATTCGCACTGTCACAACTCAAGATAATCCACGTTTCTCATCAAGAATGGATACATCCATCTGGTTTGGTTTAGAAATTCCACTATCAATCACATAGGTTAAATACCCAGTACAATCTCAAGAACCCTTTCTAGACTTTCAATGTAGAACATAAAGGTTATGCATAAATCTATCATGCTCACATATATAGTCAGGCATACTAGCATAGAAATAATTACCATCTATTGTGGTAAACAAGAATGGCATAACATATAGAAAGCCAAATCATAACACGTAAGAGCCAAGCCATAACACGTATCACATCAATGTCCCATACCGGTGACACGACCAAGTCAACATAGAACGTATAGGGTGCTATCACCCACACTTCTATCAAGCTCTTATTCATAACAATATCAAGCACGTAGTCTCTTACTAGAGAATACACTTCCACGTAATTCACGAGATAAGGACAAGCATGCATATATAGCACGAAACAATGTCCACAAGACAAGATAGATACGCCTAAGTCTTTAAAGACTCGCGCTCTCGATTCTCAAACCATCTAATCCAATTGGATCAACACTATTAATACCAGTCCTATGCCTGGTATAACAACAAGTAACGAAGCACTCGGCGTCGAAAACACACCCAAGACTAACCCAACCTAGGCCATAGACCCTATCCAGGCTAAGAGCTAAACCATAGCTCTGATACCACCCTGACACGCCCCAAGTCCCGGGATTCCCTAATAGAACCTCGAACCTGGTGCGCGTAACTAACAAGAAACAAGAAACTAACGGAAAACAGGAATAATACCTGTTAAAAACAAAAATGACATGATATATATACTCAAGAGTAGGGAGCTAAGATAGCTCACACCAGTTCTAGACCAAGAAAATTAAAACCAAAATGGTTACATACAGCGGAAGACATGCCTAGCAAATAAGCTAGAAACAAGAACTGTCTAGGGACAACAAATACTACCCCAATACAAGCCCAGAGTTTATTAACTCATACAAGATCGTCCTTACCAAAATATAAAAGGACACTAACTTCGAACAAGAATATCCTGCTGAGTAAGTTCCCAGCTAAGTCGAGCCTCACTGCGTACTATCCCCTGTTTTCCTGGGGGGGGGGAAACAATTAAACAAATAAAGGGTGAGATAAATCTCAGTAAGCTATTAACATGCAACTATATGTCATGTTATCATTCAATACAAGTAGATACTCAAGTAATCATATATCAAGTATCATCTAGTAACACGTATAGGAGAGGCTAAGCCAACTCAACAAGTAATCAAGCTCAAGATATGATCAGGTAACAAGTAGTCAAGTAGTGCGAGAGGCTAAACCAGCTCACAAGATGCACATAGGCCTATCACGCATTGTACCTGAATCCTTCCTTATTCCTCCCAATAATACCATTTGTTGTCGATGCTTTTCTAGCTGAGGACAACCAAGAACAGGAACCGCTATGCAGTATATAAGGAGACCTGGTAACCAGTGCCATCCACAATAACAAGATCCACGTGGTGAACAGGACAGGAGAACAGTATATAAGAAGACCTGGTATTCAGTGTCATCCACAATAACAAGATCCACGTGGTGTTCGGGACGGGAGTTAGCATTCACTTAGGTCAGGCTTATTGCTCCAACCAAGGAAGCTATGCCCTTACTATGGCCGGTAGTAAGGGGTCGGGCGGAAATACATAGGGACCCGATTGTCACTTAAACCCCAGCTCTCGCGACAAGCGTGAACCTATATATTTTCGAACAAGCAAGGAAAACCAGCTGGACTCACCAAGAATGCACAAGTAGATATTTACTTGAACTACGGAAACAGAACTCAGTCCCTTATTAGTGGACTACTGAATATGCACCATGTAATCATGTATCATGTGCTCACGAGAATACGCACCATGTAATTATGTATCATGTGCTCACGAGAATATGCACCATGTAATTATGTATCATGTGCTCACAAGAATATGCACCATGTAATTATGTATCATGTGCTCACAAGAATATAAGTATCCATACGCAATTATTGTGAATACAAACCAAGATAACACTGGCACATAAGGTGTCCATGTAACACGATCAATCCAAGTAAGAGTCCATTTATAACAGACTTCAGTCAAGTAGTAGGGTATATCACTCTGTCACATGCCAAGTTGCACGTACATATTCATATCACGTTTAACACATTAAAGTGTCTATCACGATACCCTTACTATCAAATAGAGCCCAATACCTTAGACTCTAAACACATAGTAGAATAGGTCACATTGTACCTAGACACAGTCATACTTCACATATATGTATCGTTAGTAATCGAATACATTTTCTAACACATATTGTGTTCTGTAATCATTCTTATTAATTTAAATCGTAGTATTCACGATTATATGAATTAGCTTCATATTACACTAGTCCTATTTTCTTTAGGAACCATTTCACGACAAGATATCTTCTTTATATTTTATATACTTCATTGAGTATATAAACGATTAAAAACTAAATCATTTACACTTTAGTGCTTATTTATAGCACTTCCAATATACACGTATCAAGTTCAACTATGTAGTAGAGTTAATCATTCTCTATCTAGTTCCATAACCCAATTATTTGGTTATTCATGTCATGTAGCAATCAATCAAGAAGCCACATTATATCAAGTAAATATATACAAGATTTGCATATACACATCAAGACTCTTTCAAGTTATTACCATATTCATGTAATGGTTTCAAGACATTCAAGACTTTCAAGACAATCAAGACAGTCAAGACTTTTACAAGATTTTATTATCTTGTATCCAAGTTCTCAATCCATTTTCTTAGATGGTTAAACATGTACAAGAGTTAATTAACTTATACTTAAGTTATCAATCCAACTCTTTGGTTACTTAAGACAAGTACAAGATTTACTCATCTTATATTTACGTTTTAATTAAGAAGATGAGCTATACATCTCCCAATCAAGTTCACGATCCTATTCCTAGGATATTCAAGTTCAAGGCATTAGTTGGTGTCCTTTAGGTACACAAACTTTAGCTACGAGAGGGGAGACTAATCCAAGATTCGTGGACTAGCTCAACGGGAAACAAGCTTCAGGTAATCAAGAAGCTACATTGTTATCAAGCAACTATGTGCGATGTTTGCACATACAAGTCAAGAATATTTCTTATTCACGTTAACGCTTGTTCTGAGCACTTTCGAGTTTACACCTTACCCATAAATGGTGTCAAGGCATATACAAAATATATTAATCTTATATTCATGTTTAAATCCCTTTTCTTTGGATGTTCAAGTCATGTACAAGATTTTATTGTCTTATACTTCAAGTTTTATTCCAATCTTTGGACATTCAATCATGTATAAGAGTTATACACTTTACTCTTACCAATTCTCAATCCTATTCTTAGGATGTTCAAGTTCAAAACATTGTTTTATACCCCTAAGGTACACAAGACGTTGATTTCCCAGACACATAAGAGCATTCATACTCTTATACTCAAGTTCAATGTCCTAAAACACCTATCTAGGTGCTCTAGACAATCACTTTAAAACCCCATTAATTTATTCTTTGAATATCCCTCTAAGTCTAGGTTATTCAGCTTCTTTCGGATCTTGATTCCGACTTTCCTATAGAAAGTTATGGAGGAAACAAGTCAAGAAGGAAAATCAGGATTTTCACTTGGCACGACCGCGCGTGCAAAAATGGCACGACCGTGCTATCAAGGTCGAGAGGTTTTTACACAAAATTCATTTTCGGCACGACCGTGCCCATAAAAGGCGCACGACCGTGCTAACACTGTCGAGGAAATTTTCCTAAAGGTGATATTTGGCACGACCGTGCCAAATAAAGGCGCACGACCGTGCGGTACAAATTTTGGCCCTTTTCCCTGAATTCAAGTTTCATTAATTCTCCGTCCCACAAGTAGGAGTAACATTTAACTAACACTCCTAACATTCTCAGGAGTATACTAACAAGTTTAGAACTCCTATTTCAAGCCCAATTCATTTCTTATACCATCCCATAAATAATAGGACAATTTCCTTTTATTCCATTTCAATATTTCACCGTCCCCCAAAAGTATAAGTACAATTTTATTTTATACTAATATACCCATCTAGGGATACTTCCATTCATTTCCCCGTACCACAAATAATGGTACAATTTTTCTAATAATATTTAAATCAAGTTACTCACGAATAGGAGTATATTTTTTTTTTCTTGCCTAACAATTAGCCAACCCAGGGAATCTAAATTAACCAAGTTAGAATTGCAAGTTTCTTCATATTTCATACGCAGTATATTTATACTCCCTTCGTCCCAAAATTACAAGTATCACAAAATTGCTCAAAACACCATTTTAACAAGAACAAGTAGCGGGAATAACATATATGCATGTTATTACAAGTAAGGGGGAGTTAATAACTTACCTAGTCAAAAATCAAGTTGACCCAAATTAATTTCTGATCGGTCTGGAACGCTCTATTCAACGCCACGAATATTTATCCGGGACCGGAATCACGAACAGAGGGATAATTAAACTCGAGGAGTCGAGAATAGGATAAAACTGGACTCCCTTCTATGGAACAGAGGAAGCAACGAGAAGATTTAAGATGTTGCCTTTCTCAGAGAAGGCAACATACTGTATATACTTATAACTTTCGAGAAATTGCAATTAGGTCCCTCAAGTTCTAACTTTGACAAAAAGGCCCCTAAACTTTCAACTTTGACATTTAACCACCTTAATTTTCTAAAGTAGTTAAATAATTAACTCAAATAAAATAGCATATAAATATACTAGTCAAGAATTTAACAAGTAGATCAAATATTTAACGAGATTAAGGATGGGCGTTACAAATGCTATCAAATCAATTATAATTTCTGAAAAAGAGGGAAATACATATATTATAATTAACCTCTTAATCCTAAATTTTACACACCACCGTTCAACACCGTTCACCACCGCACCACCATTCACCACTGTCAAAGCTAAAAAAAAACACCTAAAATCGTAACGACCCAAAATATTTGACAAACTTAATATTCAATAAAAGCCAAACTATTACATCTCAAAATCACTAAATCAATGTACAAAATCTCACTAATCACCCCGAATTCTCAAGAAACTTGATTTTATCCAAATCTTTTTCTATCTAGAACCTCGATCAACTGTCAACTCCATAACGGTCCACTGCAAAACTGAAACTGAAGGGGGTGAGCTGGGGGCTCAGTAAAGAGAGGGGATACACAGTATCACAGAAACCAAAGAAAGACATTTATCAAATAGTACAGTCCATGAATTTATAAATATGGACTTTCCAATAACACTCAAAGTTTTCATAAATCGAATATCAATCGATCATACTTCATAGTCTAATGCACTAATTATGTTCGGGTCCAGTGTCTTAACAATACTAATCAAATCAATTGTTGGCGCCCGCACTCGGAGCCGACCAACACAAACACAATAATCAAAACCACTGCAACCGTCACATAAATTAGTCACATCAAAACCACTTAATTTTTTTTAGAAAGAAGAAAGCGGGGATTTGGACAATTCTTTTTTTTTTTTTTGCGCGGGGTGGTTAGTATTGTTTCATTATTAATATTAGTATTTTAATTATTTTATTTTCTTCATAAAATATTTTTAATTTTTATTATTAATTTTCCTTGTTTATAGCTTCATTTTTTGCAGTTTCAAAAAAAAAAAAACCCACCTTAATTTTTTATTTGCTTATTTTTTTAATTTATTAGTAATTTTGAATTAATTAAAATTATTCGAAAATATAATAATAAGAGTAAAAGAAAATTTAGGGTCCATTGTATAAGGGGTGTGTGAAATGACACAAAGCCAGGCGAACATCCAAAACAAACTTCAATTAAGCTCTTCTGTTACTTAACTGGATTTTCTTTGCAACTTAGTCCAAAAACCCTTAAGGCTCGTTTGTCTTAGCTGATGGCTGATAACTTATAGCTGATGGCTGAAAACTTATAGCTGATGGCTGATGGCTGATGACTTATTGCTGATGGTTAATTAATTGCTAATGTTTGTTTTGGTTGTTCTGAAATGACTTGTGATTATATTGGCTGCTAACAAAAACTATTAAAATATTATTATATAATTTGAATATCTCATTTAAATTTGAGAAACTAATTGATTCATAAAAAAATGACAATTCACATGTACATTTACATGTTATTATACTCTTGATCTTTTCATGATCATTTTATTATAATAAAAAATAATCAAGGAAAAATGATATACTCCATATAAAAAACATATACTAAGTATAAGATAAATCATAAAATTGTATATACAAAAAGATGTGGTATTTGCATTACGTCATTTACATTAACTAATGAAAAATCGAAAAAATTATATAAATATATATATATAGATATATATATATATACATATATATATATATATATGTATATATATGTATATATATATGTATGTACATATATGTATGTATATATATATATGTATGTATATATATATATATATACATATATATATATATACATATATATAATATATACATATATATATATATATATAATATATATATAATATATACATATATATATATATATAATATATACATATATATATATATATATATATATATATATATATGGTCACGCTCCTGTGAGAACCATTTTATATGAGAACCGTGAGAACCAATCATAACCATTAGATTAGAAAAAAAAATCAAGGGTCCAGATAGATACATTGGATACACTTGCATACATTAGTTAATTTTTGAAAAACAATTGGATACATTAGTTTTTAACATAGTGTATCCAAGTGCAACACTTAGATACAATACTTATTAAACTATTGTATCCAAGTGTAATATCAAATTTTTTGTAATGTATCTATGTGTATCAATTGTATCTAACATATGGACCATTGATTTTTTTTCTAATCTAATGGTTATTATTGGTTCTCACGGTTCTCACGATATTTAGGTTCTCATTTGAGCACTTACATATATATATATATGTATATATATATATGATAAAATAAAAATATAATTTAATATGAGCAAAAAAAAATGTCAATGCAATAATTTAATAAAGGTCATATAAATTGACAATTTCTTATCTTATCCATCTTACCCTTTTCATTCTTATTTAAGTTTACGATTTTGTACTGAATATATACTATGTTAGAAAATATAGAAAAAAAAAAAAATAGCAAAACAAATTGTAATATGAAAGGATTCCATAAAATAACATAAAAGAAAAACTTCAAACAAATGAAATGACGTAGAAGAAGCATGGATATAAAGAAATAAAATACTAATGCTTTATCGTAGATCACAGGAATCGAAAACGGCACCTCAGGAATCACACGTGTTTTATATAAGTTCGACTGACTAAGCTCCTTTTTTATGTTTTTTACTTTTGCTTATTTACGGGGCAAATAGCACATTACTGCCCCGAAGTTTCATAGAAATTGCAATGTGAGTCCCAACGTACCGATTTTGGCAATTTCAGTCATTAAGTTCACACTATGTGGCAATATGAGGTAATATTGGATGGCCGTTAAAAAAAGTGGATGAAAACTAACAAAGTGGATGGATATCTTAACGAGCTTTTTTGGAAATGGCATTATCCACCCCTACAATTCAACGATTTTCATTTATCACTATTTCATCAATTAAATTTACAAAACATACTAACCCAAGTTAAAAAAAGAAAAAAAAGTTAAACTTACAAAACAACCCTCACCAAATTTACGAAACATACAAAAACCCAAATAAAAATGTTCAAATCACAACCATCACCAAGTCTACAAAACATACACTAATAAGAAAGTTCAATTCACAACACCACCATCACTATAATGTTTGATCAATCATATCATCACCATCACCCTAACACCAAACCCACCACCAAGACCATCTACAACCCAGTTTTAAAATCTGGCACTTCCATAGGAAAACCCAATTTTAACCTCAAATCTAGATTTAAAATCAAACCAATAAATGAAGTGTTCTAAACTCAAACCCAGTTTAAATTGAGGGATTCGAGGACCGAGACTCTCCTCCATAGATGTTTGTGAGTGAGTTATCAAGGTCGTACCACCGCCGGCAAATGAGGGAGATGGCGTCACGATCACGGGGTTGGTGGATTTACTTGATAATGCACTCAAAGACTAAATCAGACACACTGCCATGGCGTCGGAGCTACTAATCATCGGCTTGAGAACATCCATAGAAGTACGGGGAAATGAATGGAATCGGAGAAGGAAGAACTTGGGATCTATTTGGAATTAGAGGGTTGGATAGAAGAGAGATAGAGAGTTGAAAAAGGAAAAGGGAGTTGGATCTTGGGAGGGAGAAATAAATAGGATTGAAGAAGAGTGGATGATTAGGGATTGTGGGAGAGGAATGAGAAAAAAAGTTGGATCCGACGGAGCCGGGGACGATGAAGGAAAGTGGGTGCCAGGGGAGGATGGGGATGGGTGGGTTTTATTTAGTTTTTTTTCTGTTTTCCTTTAGTTTTTGATATAAATAAATACTCCCTCCGTCCCATTTCAAATTGCAAATACTAGGTTGGCATGGGGATTAGGGGAAAAGGTGAAAAAGGTGATGTGTTGTGAGCGTTGATAGTTGAGTGGGAGAGAGAAAGTGGGGTAGAAAATAGTTAGTGGATTAATGGATGTGAGTGTGCAAGTGGGTTAAAACTTGCCATTTTTGGATTTTGCAATTTTAGTTGGGACACCCTTTTTGGCAAGTTTTGCAATTTGAAATGGGTCGGAGGGAGTAGATACTTTTTGGTACAAAATAAATAGATATATATGACCATAATATAAAATAGTCTTTTTTGTATATTAGCCTTTTATTTTTGTTTGCATTACGTTAACATTTATAAAAAAATAATTATCATTTTAAAACATAATAATTGCTCTACACTGGAAATTATTTAGATGAAATAAATAAATAATCATTTTAAATCTAACCCGTTTTGTATGTTTCATAGATATAATTGACGGAATGGCGTGAAAAGAAAATCATCAAATTGTAGGGGTGTACAATGTCATTTTCAAAGAGGCTCGTTAAGATATTCATCCACTTTGTTATTTGTCATCCAATCTTTTTAACAACCATCCAAAATTACCCCAAATTGCCACAAAATGTGAACATAATGATTGAAATTGCCAAAATTAATACGTTGGGACTCACATTGCAATTCATGTGAAACTTCAGGGCAGTAATGTGCTATTTGCCCTTATTTATGCAATAGTGAGGTTGTGCCTTGCTTATTGGCTTTTTACAATTAAGTGAAAACAAACAGTCTAATTTTAACTTAATTGACGTAATAAGTCAAAAGCCCATCTAAATAAGTGGAAACAAACGAGCACTTAATTGACTAACGTTGGTAACTTTGGACCCTAAATTGACAAAATTGATACATCAGACCCCTATTAGCAGACACCCCCAAATTTTGGACCCTATATTGTCATTACCCCATGTATTAATTGTATTTTGGGATTTTAGTTAAGTTTTGAGGCTATTAAATTAACTAGCGATCAATAATCATTTAATTAATAATTTTAATGGGCCATATTGGATTATTAAGTTGGCCAGTTTTAAGTTTTAGATAATATTTGGGTTAATAGAGAGATTAAGAGAATCAAAGAAATATTGGTTTTTCTAAATGCTCAAAATCGTAATATTCAAGTATCCAAACCTATTCAATATAAGAGTTCTTATTCCCTTTCAAGAACTAATCCCAATGCTCTGATACCAACTGTAACGACCCGAAATTTTCGACAAACTTAATATTCAATAAAAGCCAAACTATTACATCTCAAAATCACTAAGTCAAAGTAAAAAATCTCACTAATCACCCCGAATTCTCACTAAACTTGATTCGATCCAAATCTTTTTCTATCTTGAACCTCGATCAACTGTCAACTGCATAACGATCCACTGCAAAACTGAAAATGGAGGGGGGTGAGCTAGGGGGATCAGTAAAGAGAGGGGATACACAGTATCACAGAAGTCAAATAAACACATTTATCAAATAACACAGTCCATGAATTTATAAATATGGACTTTCCAATAACACTCAAAGTTTTCATAAATCGAATATCAATCGATCATACTGCACAGTCTAATGCAGTAATTATGTTCGGGTCCAGTGGCTTAACAATACTAATCAAATCAATTGTTGGCTCCCGCACTCGGAGCCGACCAACACAAACATAATAATCAAATCCACTGCAATCGTCACATAAATTAGTCACATCAAAACTATTCCATGTAACAATTTCACTTTGACAACAATAACAAATAAATAAAGCATGCTTTCAATAAAATCAATACTTTTCGAAGTAATCTCAATATCAAATCAAATTAGACTCAACAATGAATATACGTATCAATACAAATATAGCACACCAATGGAACAAATATCAAAGAAATAATCATGTGATTGACTGACACGGAATCAATACTGTATAATCTCTCTCTCTTACCCCAAAAGAGCTAAGATGGATCACCAAATATTTCATGCCTTTACCACACAGTCTTCAATATTATACTACTTCTGTCCCTAAATGAATGTCCAAATTTCATTTTAAGGGACACTGAAAATCTCAACTTTGTGAACAATTTGGTAACAACGATTCATATATCATCTTGTAATCTCCTTTCCAAACCTTTAGTTTTGCACGTATAAAGAAACCGGTGAAATTTTTTTCGAAAAAAAACGTTTAGGGAGAAAGTTATGTTAAAAAAAGACACTCATTTAGGGACAAAGATTTCTTGAAAATGGACACTCATTTAGGGACAGAGGGAGTAGTAACATATGCGCCCAAACCTATGCGAAAGTATAATATCCTTGTAGTATGAACATCTTAAATTAACTAGAAAAAGCTAAATAAAAAGATTTTTCCTTCTTCGTTTTTTTTTTTTTTTTTCTTTTTTTTTTTTCCTCCAATGCATGCTGCTTGCGCCGTCAAAAATTTCCATGGCAAAGAGGTGCCTCTCTTATTTAATTCCAGGTTACTAACAAGTGTATTTATAATTAGGGGAAAAAAATACCAAATTACAAACTTGGGTCAAGCCCAAGATTTCTTTGATTCTCTTAATCTCTCTATTAACCCAAATAATTATCTAAAACCTAAAACTGGCCCAACTTAATAATCCAATATGGCCCATTATAATTATTAACTAAATTAGATTATTGATTGCTAATTAATTTTAATAGCCTCAAAACTTAACTAAAATCCCAAAATACAATTAATAAATGCTTGGGGTACACTAGTACAAAAGAAGCTTACATACATAGCGCTTATTGTAAGCCTTCCCATAGCGCATAATAAGCACTATGTAAGCTACCGCTATGGAAATTTACATAACGCTTATTATGCGCTATGTATGAAAAGTTGCTTCAATAGTGTTTATTTTAAGCGCTATCCTACATAGTATTTTTAGTTTTCATAATCGACTTACGAAGCGCTTTCTATGCACTATGGTAGCTTTACATTTGTTTAAAATGTAACAATTAGACTGCGCTTTTTTATGCTATAATCGCTCAATATAAGTTTGTCATGTAACGCTTTTCTATGCGCTATCTAAGTAAGTCAGATTAATATTTTATGTGCATAACTTCTGAAGCGCATAAAAAGCACTAAGGCAATTTTTGATATTTAAAAAAAAAATCAATTTTTTTCCATACTAAACTGGATTCAAATTATATAAATTATGACCAAGAAATAAAATAAATAAAAATTAATATGATACAAACATTTCATTCAACCAACAATAATTATTACAATTAATCATCCACAAAAGTTATAACTAACAAGAGTTAAAAAGGTTTTTGTTCTTTGTAATACCTATTTTCTATTACTTCTTTGCCATCTTCTCCTTAATAAATCGGTTATACAAGTATCCTAAATCGGTTATACAAGTATCTTGCCCAATTATCCTGAAAATTTTGCATTTTGCTAGGAGGATAACACTTGATTCGGTTTGCATGGACAAACCGTAAAAAAAAAAATTACAAGACATTTGTTAAAATAATATATGCAATAAACACAATCGCATAAACTCACACACACACACACACACACACACACACACACACACACACACACACACATATATATATATATATATATACTACTGAATAACACTTACTTTAAACAAAAAAAATCTGATTTACTGATTTATTTACAAAAATTTCAACCGAGTTTCCCCAGAAAAAATTGACTATCCCAAATTTTACAACATTTGTTAAATTTACAATTTCAGAACCACAAATACCACAACTCGATGAGCACACGCTCGGAGTACTACACATAACACAACAATCACAATTCGATGAGCACACGCTCGGAGTACTACACACAACACAACAACCACAACTCGACAAGCACACGCTCGATGTACTGCCCATAATTCACATAATACAAAAATTACTCCAGGATACACATTTACATCTAATCCCAACAATAAATACAAAGCAAACTCAGGATACACTTTTACATCTAATCCAAACAATAAATAGAAAGGCAAATAGAACAGATCGATAGCTAGAATTGAGAGATGAAACTGAGCGATTTACTTACAGAAACAGGGATACTTGTTTCCCCACTGAGCAATATACTCTCAATGAAGCATCCAACATAGTGACCACAGTGAATTCCATCAGGTTGCTTCGGGCACTATTAATAACAATTGATGTTTGTATTAATTTTTTTTAAATATGAATTATTTTCTACTCTATCGAAAAATTTGTAAAGTAAATCCATACTTATAGTATATTAAAGTAGGCGAAAAATGCCTATGGGCATGACACCTCACGTATTTTTTTGTGAATCTTTCTTCTTAGTGTGTCATCTCATCATCCGAGGATTAATGTTTGAACCTTTCGTTTTCTGCTACTTAGACATAATTACTAGGTTATATGATCAGGTATGTGTATGAGTATTTATTGTATAGGTAAGGCTAATAGTCACCATGAGAATGTGTCATTTGAAAGTATTTATGCATTATATATATACATAGTAACGGTTACAATGCGAAGAATACCTCTCATAAGTCATAGCACATAGCATAATCACCCATGCATTTGGAATTAAAAAGGGTATCATTCATTATATCTTATCAATACCTATTCAATAAGAACTATACACCTTACTTATACATATTAGTATATAACATAAGTTATTGTATTAGGTAATGTCAATTACCAATAGCATAGACTCTTACAACACAGTTGAAATCTACTAGGTAAGTTGTCGGTGTTAGTGTTCATAAATGATATATGAAGATTATTAATTTTCTAATATACTTTGTAAGAGTGGAAACGCAGGGGACTTGATATTTGAAGAGTCATTTCTTTCCCTCATTAATTCAAACAAATAAGCATGAATAATTCGCTCATTCTCATTTCACCAACGTTTGCTCTCACTCACTTTTTGTAAAGAAGAATCCATGGCAAATAGAAAAATATGTCAAGTTCAAAAAATCAATATTTGTAAGTATTCCATAATCTCGTTTTTTTTTTCCCAGTTGTGTGTCTCCTCTCTCTAGTGGTCTAGAATGCTTAACTTCTATTGGTTTCTTTTGATTATGATTATAATTTTTTTTTTGATTTTTTTTTTTTTTATGTTTGTTATTTTCATACTCCCTCCGTCTTTTTAGTCTGTTCACTTTTTGCCATTTTGGGTGTCCCATTTGATTGTTCACACTCCCAAAGAGGAAAGTTTATATTATTTTTTATTCAATGGGACCCACTTGTCATACTCACAACAACTATCCCACTCACAATTCCAACCCCACTCACATATCACATCATGCTTTTCATACTCACAACACCCACTCAACTACTAATATAAAATATTTTTCCTTAAAACCCGTGCATTGATCAAAGTGTGAACAAACTAAAAAGACGGAGGGAGTATTTATTTTAGTTTTCAATTTCTATTTTATTTTGTAAGTGTTTTTTTATTTTTTTGATTTTCTTCTTGATTTTTCTAATTCGATTACATTTGTGTATTTTTTTCATTATTTTATATTATTAAATTTAAATTTTCATATTTTTATTTACTTTTGTTTTTCTTTTGTTTTTTAATTTTGATGTTGTATATTTTTAGTGAATTTTATTTTGTATTTCTAATGTATTTAAATATTATTTTGCTTTTGTAATTTTTAAGTCAATTTAAATCTTTGTTTACTAACGAGCTTAGTTTTGTCTTCTTTCTTTTAGTTTATTTCTATTAAGATTGATTTATACATTTATTTGTACTTTTGATTTTCTTATGTTGGTTATTTTAAAAATTATTTAATTTTCCTATTTATTTATTTTAAAACATTTCATTTTTCGCTTTGATTTGATATTTTCTTTTGATTCAGCTTGAGAATATTATTTATTAATTTTTTTGATTAAAATTTGAATTATTATGCATCTTTTTATTAAATTTTTAAAATTAGATTTTTTTATAGTTTGATTTGTTTTTGTGAATGCCTCCTTTTTATCATTTTTTATTAAGATTTTATTTCCATTTTATATTTAATTTTTTTTTATCTTTATTCCTTTTTTATGATTTGTTTACTTTGATTTTCTATTATCTTTAGAAATTTTTACTTTTTTATATTTATAGGTTTCAATTATATATTTTGATTATATTCTTGAATTATTATTATTATTGCTTATTTATTAATATATGATATTTTTATTTTATTTTATTTTATTTTCTCTTATGTTTTTCGTTTTAATATTGGATTTAGTTTTACTTTTGATTTTCTTTAGTAAGTTTTTGTATTCATTTTATTTGTTATTCTATTTTTTATGTCTATTTTAATCATATTTATGAATGAATCCTATCAAGTTACTGAAATTATGAAGAAAAAAACAAGAAAAAAAATCATAAAATCTATTAGCTGCCTAATTTAAAATAACTATAATGATTATTTAAGATATAAATATTTTTATTTTTGTTTTTCTTTTATTATTATTATTCTTAATTATACTCATTTGATTTTACATGTTGACATAAATCAAATTATATAGATTTATTACTTTGATTTGTTCAAATGTACAAAATATAACCACGGTAATATTTATAATTTATACTATTACTACTGTTAACATAGTTTAATATGTGTTGATTTAATTTTACTATTTTTGTTATATTTATTAATTTATTTCTATCTTAATTTTCATATTGTATATTATGACTAAATTATAAAGGTTTATTCATCTATTTTTCATATGAATTGCGGGGAAAAGAAATGAGAAGGTTCAAAGCGATTCAAAGATTGAAATTTTTTTCACTTTGGTTGGAAATAAAAAAAATATAGGAGAAACAAAAGGATCAAGAGATTTTAACATTTTTATATTATGTTTTTTATTGATTATATTATGAACTTTATAATAGGTTCATATGTGAAAAATTGATATAAAGAGAGAGCCATAGAAGAAAAATATCTAAATTCAAATATTATGTCATCATTGCCTTTATCCAAAAAATTTTAGCAATTGAATTCAAAATATAAATTTTAAATAGAAAATTATCTGAAATATTTTGTCATCAGTGTTGCCCTTTATTCGAAATTCTATATAAAATTTATAAATTGAACTTTTAAATATGGACTACATATAAATCATATGGATTATATATATATTTTTTTCAAAAAAAGTTCAATGCTCAACTCTTTGATACTCCTTTTCTATAAAAAAAAAAAAAAAAAAAAAAAAAAAAACTCTTTCATACTCCTTATTCACTTTTAAACATATACGTCTCATGTCCCACTAAAACTTACACTTTTGATCAACTTGAATGCACTTTGATCAATCTTTTAAAGAAAAAACAATGATTCTAATGATTATTTTTTAAAAAAAATATTATTACATCATGATTAATAATATTCTCACTAACAATTATTAGAATTTTATTAAATAATTATTTTTTATTTAAATTATTGATCTAGTATAATTAAGTTGCCAAAAATGTAAATTTTAGTGGGATGGAGGGTCTATATACTATAATTTAAGCTTTTAATAATCTAATGTTAATATGATAATATTTATTAGACCGTGGGTTATCATATATTTTTAATTTCAAGCCTTTTATATTATTTAAAATTGACTATTTCACACTTCATTAATTTATTTAATATAATATTTGATATTTTATATAATGTCATTAAATATTCTATGGCAATATCAAAAGTTGCAATTATATTTTCGTTCATATTTAGTAGAATGAATGTAACTGATAATTGAATAGTCATCACTTTGTGTTTACATACATTAATCTATCTAATATAATTAGATAACTAATGACCATTCATTGAAATAACTCACTTCATCATATTTATATATTGAAAGGTTTTTTTTCGTATTTATTAATTATTTTCTAAACTTTAACAATAATAAAATAAAATTATGGTATTCTTTGTGAAATGTGAAAATCATTAATGGTTTTTCAATAAATCACATTAATACGTATGTCATTTGAACTTACACATGAATAACACAACTCTAATGATCCAATTTAATGACTGAATTTTTAATCTTCCTTAACCTTCATTAGAGATTAAAAAAAAGTGATGCTCCTAATAACTAACAAGGATAAAAGAAAGAAAGAAACAATAATACTCATATTCATCTTAATTTATATCAGTCTCGCTTTTAAACATAAATATTTAATGCCTATAAAGTTTTTCAAGAAATATTAAAAAGTGGAAATTACTTTTACGTTCAATATATACAGTCAATGAATGCAAGCGATAGTTGAATAGTCAACCTTTATCATAATACATTCATTAATTAGTCTAATTAGTTAATTAATAAATATTTGGCTAATTTAAAAATATTCGTTCATATGAATTAGTAAAATAATAGATGCTGGAATATGAAGTGTCAGGTGTGTTAAGAGTCATTTGATGCATGCATAATGCACCAAACTAATTAATGGCAGTGGGTTATATTTGAAGGTTCACTCACTTAATAAAGTTAAGATTATGAATACTTGCACTTTAGAAACCGTGATATTCATAGATTTTTTTTTTCGATTTCACTAATTATGGCTAGATTTGAAAATGTTAAACATTTTAAGAGATGGAAAGTAAAATTTTAATATTAGTGTTTGAGGATGAAATCCAAAAACTGTTTCTAGGAATGTATATTGTTATCTTCATCCATAGGAGAAAGACCTTCATTTGATGAACTAGACGAAAAATGGCTTAATATTTAAGAACAAAGATTAAAAAAAATTAAAAATAAATAAATATTGAGTTAAAAAAAAAGAATTGAGGCTCTAGACACAATTTAGTTTTTTCAACCATCTTTTCTACATTAACGTTTTGCTGCAGTCATGTGAAATATTGAGACTAATTTGAGCTTAGTGTTGTTGTTGTATATTGAATAAAATAAGATTTCAGTTATTATAAAGAAGAAAAAAGACGAACACCTACAACAAGTCTATATAATCAGATACACCATAAATTAGAAATTGAATTATTAAAATGTTTAAAAGAACTTATAATGATTTAGAGTTACCAAAAAGTCCTTCAGCCAGCCAAGCCAAAAATCCCGTGCGAAGCACGGGCTTCCTGCTAGTTAACTGAATGTTTATCCATTTGAAATTGTTGAAGAGGGCCTTCTTGGTATTCCCTGGACGACGGGTCCGAAAAGCTCTCATACCACTATTAAAATATGAAATAAACATGTCAAAAATATTTAAATGTATAATTCTAGTTTTCATTAAAAGAAAATTTAAAAGAGAACACGTTACTGTTCAAGGGACACTATTTTCAACTTTTAAATAGACATCATGAATGTAGAAGAAGTTGAGTATCTCAAGGTAACTGCACCCCCACACTCACAAACCAGAAGAGAACAAGGAAATTGAAGAGTTAGAAGTTGAGGAACAGCTGACATTAAGAGCATCTCCAACCCATTTCTTCATTTTTTGCTTCATTTCTTCATTTTTTGCTTCAAATGTTGCTTCATTTTTTTTTCAACTCCAACCCATATCTTCAATTTTGACTTCAAAAAGAATATACCAAACATCTTTCTCTTCCACATCATCATTCCACTACTCATTTAATTTCACAAACACTACACAAACTTTAGTCATTTTGTATATTGAACCCTCTATTTTATTTTAAATGATAGAATTTCAAATTAATTAGTGAAAAACTATAAAAAAAAAATAATAAAAAATAATTATTTAATATAATCAAAACAATAAATATGCAATTAAACATTAAAGATAATTAAATTTATTATTTATATATTACATGAAGAAAAAACAATAACATAATTAAAGCATTAATTTATGTATTATGTATTTTATATAAATTTTAATATACTTGATGTTGTTGTTTAATTAATATTTACGTCCTTTTCTTGTTCTACGCAATGAAAACATAGACTAAAAATAATTTAAGATTAAAATTAAAAATAAAAATAATTTTGGATTACACAATGATAATTTTTTAATTACATAATTCACAAAATATGCAACTTTTAAATTTTTAGGGACCAAATTATAACTTTGAAACATCTACTTCATTTTTGAAGTAGATGAATTTTAAGTAACACTATTCATCTACTTCAAAAATGAAGTAGGATTTGAAGTGGGTTGGAGAGGTGAATATTTGGGTTTTTGAAGAAATGAAGATGGAATTGAAGTGGGTTGGAGTTGGTCTAAGCAAATTCATGCCAGCAAAAATAACTTAATCGCATGCAATTCTTTCAGTCATTAGATTTATTTATTTTTCATAAATTTAATAATCTCGTTATCTGGTGTTTTATTTTTCTATCGTTGTTTTCTATATATGTTCAGTAGGAAGTTTGGCTAGGCTGTGCTATGCAACATGTTTGGTGCCCCGAAAGCCATGCCCAGAAAGGAGATGTAAAGCCATGCCCAGAAAGGAGATGTTCACCAACAGAAAGGAGAGAGGTGAATTACTTGAGGGTTTAATTGTCAGCAACATGTCAAGAATTTGCTTTCAAGAATTGTGGGCTGTGATTGTAGTCAAATACTTAACCGTAATAGGATCGTAGAATCTTACAGTGAAGCGTATTTGGTTTCTAGTTTGATTTCTTTCCCACTATATTGTGGTACTCATGGAGCCTAGACATGTTAATGTCCTTTTTTTCTGAAATGTGATACAAATTAATGATATGTTTTGTGTTTTGTCATCAGGCCATAGGAGACCCATGAAGCTGAAATAAGAAGATAAATGGGCTTTGAAAATGCACAGAAACAAGCCCGAATGACAGATCGTGAATTCGTAATGACGCCTTGTTTTGAGTCCGACAGAGCAGATTTCAGTGTAGCTGATAAATGCACTGTTGACTCCAGTATTTTCTTTTATTTTAGAGGTAAAATTTCCTTTGAGCCAAATACTCGTAGTCCAGTATTTTTCTTTTCTTTTAGAGGTAAAATTTCCTTTGAGCCAAACTGAAAAGGAAGACGGCTATTTTTTTTTTTTTATTATTATTATTATTATTATTATTATTTTTACCTGAGTGACCATATATATGTGAAATTTAAAATGACACAGCACTGCACTAAAAAAAACTATGGGTAGATATTCATGAAACTAAATCTTTAATCGTTAAGACTAACAAGATCATATAAATTATCCCTAACAATTATCAGAAACAAAGCATACCGGCCCTTCTCAGGAGACTAGAGAGATGGCCAGCATATATAAATAAGGAAACGAACAATGGATCATATATAGGATGGATTGGAGGCGATACAAGCGAGCAAGAAAACAGAAACCTTCCTCGGGGTTAGTGAGCTCCGATCATCATTCAAAGGGAAAAAACTTCCTCGGGGGTCGATGAACCCCTGGGATAACTACTCAAACATGAGGCCCTTGGAGATGGCCTTGGGATGACATTGTGATCGATGAGGTCCTGGATAGCATGCTTGAGAGACCAACAAGAGTTTGTATCATGACCCACAGCTTGATGATACACGCAGAGCTCCGTGGGGTCAAAGTACTTGGGCAGTCGTTTGGGTAGCTCGTAACCTTCAATAGGTTTCATGATCCCTTGAGCAACCAACCCATAGAAGACATTGGACAATGGGATCTCGAATTCATCAAAGTGCCTATTCTTGTTTTGTTCTAAGCTCTTTTCCTTGGCTTTGACTATTGGTGCAGGGCTGCGAGCCTTCGAAATCAAGTGGGGTTTTACATAGCAAAAAGTTGCAGGTCTTTGGGCGTCAAGATTGTTACACAGATGGCTTATCTTTGGCATGGGCACCTCGATGACTCCTTCATCAATAAGGTCTTGGATTGCTTTCCTAAGTGCCCAACATGAATCGGTGTCGTGGCCACGGTGTTAGTGATATTGACAGAACTTGTTCGGTCTCATAGGTGGGATTTTCAGGATGATAGCCCTCCATTGGCTTTAGCAATCCTTGAGTGCTTAGGTCTTGAAAAACCACAGACAATCACTACTAGAAAAACCCGTTTTAGCCACCGCAAAATTAGTAGCTAATCATCAAGATCAGTGGCTAAATTTTGAATTGCAACCACAATATACAGTTACAAATCAGTGGCTAAATACACGTAGCAAAATTAGTAACTGATAAATCAGTTGCAAAATTTGCAACTGAATACCGGTGGCCATTGTTTTAATCACGCGGTCACAAATTTTAATTTATAAATTAAAAAAATAATCTGTGGCTAATCTTTTCTAAAATCGACAACTAATTTTTCGTTGCTAAATCAGTTGTATCTTATTTTGAATATAAATTATGAAATTTTAGAATATTCAGTTGCTAAATTTTGTCACATAGCAACCAGTAATAGCAACCATTATCGGTAGCCAATTATATTTTTATTTTTTACATTATAGTTATTAATTTTTATTATATATTTAGCAGCCACCTAATTTAGTCACTACTTTAGCAACTACATTTCCACAACTAATTTTGTTGCTAAATCAATTGTTTCGTTGCAATTTAGTGGCCAAATTAGCAACTACAAAAAATCAGTTGCAAACTAGTTAATTTATTTGCAACCGAACATAATCAGTGGCGAAAAGCGGTGGCTAAAACGTGAAATTCTAGTAGTGAATGGGGCATTCAAATTGTTGAAGTATCTACCATTATGACAAACCCTCTTTTGTGAACTGCTTGATAAGTAAATCCCTGTGGGTTTCACTGGAGTTTCATGTATCTCTAGAGGAGCAGTAGGGCTCATATTGTTTGCTGTCACCATTTGGCTAGCTCCCACACATATATCATTACAAGTCGCGAATCCCATATCTAGGGTGGAGTGAAAGTTCGGGTTGGAATTGACATTCTGGAACTGGGGTGCTTGGAGATCTTTGAGTTCCAATTTCATCAAAAGGGTAGCCACAAGGTCTAACATTTCTTCTTGATGTCCCTGGAATAGGCTAATCATACGATTGGTTTGATCGTTCAAGCGCCTTTCCAACCACCGTTCCATTGCATACCCTAGATCGAAGTCCGGCAAGCCCCTAGTCGAGTTTGATGACGTCTGTCCTTTGTTGGCCATGATTGATGATGAAGACCAGAGTAGAGCTTTGATCAAATTAATGCTTGAAATTGACCTCGAATGTCGCGCTAGAGAACGAATGGAATTCTCCCTCTACAAGACAAGATGGGTGAAAAAGGAATCTCTTTTAGATTTTTGGGGAATGAAGCTTTATGTACAAAAAATGGTGTAGACACCCCATTTTGAACATTCATTCATAATCACACTACTTCTGTGTCTCGCCTTTGATTTGGGTCAAAAATCGTTAAGTTTGACATGTTTCGTTAAGTTTCTGACTGACTTCGTTAGTTAGGGGCCAAAATGAACATTTAAACTTGAGAAAAGGGCATTTTTGTGATTCAGACACAAGATGTCTCGTACGAGACATCTAATGTCTCGTAGTTTGACAGTCGGGTTTTGGTCAGTTTCCTTGTTGATCTCAACCCCGTTTCTTGGCAAGCACTCATGCAATCCGGGATAAATCTGATGAGTGATCCTAGAGTCCAAAAATACCTCTTTGGAAATCAAGTCATTGATTCCCATCTAAACTTACCTCCTTGGCTTGATCCCTAGGTCAAGAAATCCTATAAATATAGAGGTTCTTGAACTAAAAACCTCTAGAATGGTCATTCACCCAAAAACCACTCAAAATCTGATCAAGAAGGTTCTCATAATCAGCCTCTCTCCCTCACCCATGAAATTCAAAATTCCATAACACTATTCAAGTAAAGATTTTTGGATCATCAAGGCTTTTAGTCAAGGCCATCCATAGGATACTTGAAGAACGCTTAGGTAAATTCCTTTGTTTTCTATCTCCACATCTCATTCTTTGCTTTGAAGTGGTGTGATTCCATTAAAGGATAAGCCTAGAGCCTCTCCAATTCATGGAGATGGTCTCGAAGCATATGATCCGACATTCCAAATAAATAAGAAATTATTTACTTGGTTCCTTTTGTACATGAATGCATAATTTTAATAATGATGATGATGATTTCGTTAGCAAGACCGATTCTAGATCGGGTGGATTGGGTGCTCCTTGACCTTCCCAATCCATAACTTAACCCCCGAACTCAAGAATCTCACGGTCAATGTTCTGTTAAACATGGTGGCGACTCACAACAATCGAGCAACAACCAATCACTCACGACCCGAAGCAAGGGACCCGGGGAGCGCGCGCGAACAGTGGCGACTCTGCTGGGGACGATCATCGTAATAGGGTTAGACTTGTGTTGAAATCATCATCGTTATTTTTAAAATTCTGCATTCTGTACTGTAATCTGATCCCAGGATGAGATGCCTCGTATGAGGGATCTATGTCTCCTACGAGATGTCCCAGTTTCTGCGAGACAGTCTGTTTCTCCTGGTTTGGAAAAGGAATTTTGTTCGGTTCAAACACGCAAACAGGGTCTCAGATCTGTCTTCCCCTCTGTTTCTGAGTCTTAGGACCTTCCTAACGATGAAGAAACTCCCCATATATCATGAAGCTAACCTTTGTTCTGCAGGAATACTTGAAAAATTGAATATTTCTTGCTTTACTTTTGATATGCTTTATGTGTGAACTACGACAGCCTGAGTTCCTCCACAAGAGGGAAATGTAGGCAGCCACTTGGCCCAGCCATTGCATGTTTTTGTTTCATTTCAAAAAAAAAACTTTATATTTTCTCTTTGACACCTAGAATTTGACTCTCACACACGTGTACGCTGTTGGGTTTTGAGGCAACATGCGTAGAGGAAGAAAGCGATAATAATCAACAAAAACCTAAGCCCCAAGATCCATTCATGATGATTAAATTAATATCAAGATGAATTTAGAATACTAACCGTTGTTGTGCGTTTAAAATTTTCGGATCTTCAAATCTTCAAGTCTTCAAGCTTTAAGATTTGATCTCCTCGTTCTTCGCGTTCTTTGAATCAGGATCACATGAACACGAACTTGAGATGCTGAAGCAAATATCCTCTATGTGTATCCACACGCGAACGAATATCTAGAACCATTCTAGATCAGGATTGCTAGACCTATTAGAAAACACGTTTTTCTAATCTTCAAAAGGCTATATGAATTTATTGGTGTTCTTGAGATTTTGATTTTCAATCTAAACTCAAGAATATGTTTCTCAAACATATGGAGGCTACCAATAAGTTACCCATTATTATTAGGTCAGTACCATGTAAAGAAAGAGGTATTTATACTTATTAAACCTAAACCCTTTAGGAGAAATAAGCCAAAAACCCGTCAAAACTCGGAGGTGGAAAAACTGAGAATCTGGAGCAGTAGGTCTGCCCGGGTCCTTTAGGAGGTCCGCCCGGACCTACCCCTCTAGAAACTCTATTTTCTCAGATTTCCTTAATTCCGATTTTACGCTCTTTTACGTAATTCCAATTTTAGCCTTTTTCTTGATTCGTTCTTTTGTGTGTGACCCCATAGGATTATATTAAGTTGGCAATGAGTCTAACCAAGGTCAAACCCATAAGTCATGAGCGGACTCTAGCAAGCCATCATGACTACCCAATTAATATAACTTAAACGAAGTTCGTTATCCTCATAGAATATATCACAATCCTTTTGTCACACGATATCATATTGAACATAAGTCATGGTCCACGTCAACTTATATTGTTCAATTCTTTCTCGATCTTGAGTAGATTGATTATGAGCAAATTATATTGATCACATCAATTCATTTGAGCGCGGCCACGCATTTCATCAATCTCACTCTACGAGTGGCCTAAGCATATATCTTTATTGAGAGAGGGACAAATTCCATCTTGACTTATCATTCTTCCCTACAAGAATCCGATTATGCCAATCGTAGCCTTTATAATCACCCGGTTAGGGGTAGCGTTTGAGTACGTCAAACATAATGTTCATCATGTGGAAGACCATAATAATCTCAGGTCTAAGGATATCAAATGATATGACTATTATGAGATTTAATTATGACATTTGACCATGATATAAATTTCATAGGTGGGTCAAGTCCAGTACTTGTTCTCCAACAAGTACCCATAAGCTTAATTTGTATCACATACACATGATCATCGATTAAACTTATACTAGTCCTTCATAAGTACTAGGGACGGGGATTATTATAATAAACATGTAAAACATATAATAGTCCAGGGTTGTTATCTCCATAACAAATGAGAACATGATGTAACGTAAGGCCTTTCTCAAGGGCCTAGGGCATAATCTCCAACAATCTACCACTTGCACTAGGCCCAATCAATGTGTATCCAATACCATTGAGATTAGCTTATGACCATCATAACAGCATGTGGAGAATCTTATGTCGGAAGATTGTCCTTACTATCATCATAAGGTATTTTGCATATTTTGACATCTCCCATGTCAACGATTTCTCGTAGAGATGGAAACGTCTGAGTATGTGTTTGTTTCATAGATGAGCCTTTGGAACCTTAGCCTGTGCAATTATTTCACAATGGAGGTCCATAGGATTTGACACGCCCCCAGGTCCCGGGATCCCCTAATAGAACCTCGAACCTGGATAGGAGTGCCTAACGGGAAACAAGAAACTTAACAAGAAACTTAATGACCTTTGTTTAACAAACTGACATGATATATATACTCTAGAGTAAGGAGCTATACTAGCTCACAACACGAGTTCTAGACAAGAAAATTTAAAACCAAACTTAATACATACACAGCGGAAACATGCCTAGCATATAAGCTGGCATTAAGAGTACTATACAAGATGTCTAGTGACAACAAGAACTGAACAAGACTGCCTACCCCAAAATAAGGAGTTATACAACCCAATACATCGTCCTCACCAAGTGTAAAAGGACACAAGCCCCAAAATATTCACGACCTGCGAAGTAAGCTCCCAACTATGTCGAGCCTCACTGCGCACTATCCTTCCTTTCCTGGGGGGAAACAAATAAAGGGTGAGATAAATCTCAGTAAGCTATTAGATGCAACTACATGACATGTTATCATGCAATTCAAATAGATACTCAAGTAATCATTTATCAAGTATCATCAAGTAACAAGTATGTGAGAGGATAATCCACTCATCAAGTAGCACATAAGGCTAAACAAGCAAGTTATAAGGATATTGCTTCCTTCCTTATTCCTCCCAAGAATACCATTGTTGTCGAAGCTTGTATTACTTTGACATCACGATCAATAACAGGAACTGATTATTCAGTATATATCAGAAGACCCGGTAACCAGTGTCATTCTCAATATCAGTACTCATGATTATTCACGAGGTGTTCGGGACGGGAGTTTAGCATTCACTTAAGTCAGGCTTATTGCTCCAACTAAGGAAGCTATGCCCTTACTATGGCCGGTAGTAAGGGGTCGGGCGGAAATACATAGGGACCCGATTGTCACTTAAACCCCAGCTCTCGCGACAAGCGTGAACCTATACATTTTCGAACAAGCAAGGAGAACCAGCTGGACTCACACAAGAAAGTACAAGTAGATATTTACTTGAACTACGGGAGGGGAACTAATCCAAAAGTAGTGGACTAGCTCAACAAGGAACATGCTTCAAGTAATCAAGAAGTCACCTTGTATCAAGAAAATGTATGCAATGTTTGCACATACATAACAAGAACATGTCTCATCCACGTTAGTGCTTACTTATAGCACTTTCTAGTTCACTACCATACATATGTATTGGTGTCAAGTCAAGTACAAGATTTTATTATCTTATATTCAAGTCTTAATCCAATTCTTTGGATGTTCAAATCACGTACAAGCTTTTAATGTCTTATACTTCAAGTTATAACTTCCAATCTTTGGACATTCAAACAAGTATAAGAGTTATACATTTACTCTTACCAAATCCCAATCCTACTCTTAGGATGTTCAAGTCTAAGACCTTATGCTAATGCCTCTAAGGTGTACAATCATTGGATTCACAACAAGTATAACACATTAGTGCTTGTTCATAGCACTTTCAAGACATAAAGAAGAGATACTACTCTTATACTTATGTTCTCATTTTAATTCAATGAGTATACATGTTTAAGACCAAGTCTGATGCCCCTAAAGTATCACAACACTTGCTAGGACATCATATATTAAGGTTATATACCTTAACTAGGGTTACTTCCAACTTATACAAACTTTAAACAAAATCTTTGTTTTTTTTTCAGATAACTGTGCGGTCGCCCAAAATGGACTGTGCGGCCGCACACAAGCAGGTCACTTTCTTTGAAAAACCATTCAGAAAGATGTGCGGTCGCACACTAAATTTTGTGCGGTCGCACAGTATACTAAAATACGAAATTCTCATTTCTTTCCCAGTTTAAGAATTGTCCGTCCCAAAACGTAGGAGTAACTTTTTACCAACAATTTAACAATTCCACAATACACTCACATGCTCAATTCACTTAAACCAAGTTCTTTCATTATGCTACACAGGGGAAATATACTCCCTTTGTCCCAGATTTACAAGTACCACAAAAATCACCCCAAACACAAAATTAACAATCACAAGTATGGAGAATAACATTTATGCATGTTATTACAAGCAAGGGGGAGCTAATAACTTACCTAGTCAAAATTCAAGTTGACCAAAACTTATTTCTGTTCGGCCTGGAACGTTCTATTCAACGCCACGAATATTAATCCGGGATCGGAATCAAGAACGGAGGGATAATTAAACTCGAGGAGTCGGGAATAGGGAAAACTTTTAACCCTAGGTTATGAAACAGAGGAAGAACGAGAAAAATGAGAATTGCTTTCTCAGAGAAGGCAATCAACAAGATATACTTTGAAACTTTCAAAGAATTGCACTTAGGCCCCTCAAGTTTCACTTTTAACAAAAAGACCCCTAAAGTCAAATTTTCACAAATGACCCAAAAGTCAAAACTAGACATTTAACTACCTTAACTATTTAAAGCAGTTAATAAATTAACCCAAGTAAAACTAGCACATAATATGCAAGTTCAAGTATTTAACAAGTATGTTAAATATTTAACAAGAAATTCGATGGGTGTTACATCCTCCCCACCTTAAAGAAAATTCGCCCACGAATTTTACTTACCAACGTTTTCAAATAGGCTCGGGTATTTATCTCGTATCTCTTTCTTGGTTTCCCAAGTAGCCTCTTCAATTTCATGATTTCTCCAAAGGACCTTCACAATAGGAATCCTTTTGGTACGCAATACTTGCTCTTTCCAGTCAAGAATTTCAACAGGCTGTTCCTCATAAGACAAATCAGGCTGAAATGGAATAGCCTCATACTCAAGAACATGTGATTCATCTGCCATATACTTGCGAAGCATAGATACATGGAATACATCATGAATACCAGATAAAGAAGGAGGTAAAGCCACTCTATAAGCCAACTTACCAACTCTTTCTAGAATCTCAAATGGACCGATATAACGAGGAGATAACTTTCCTTTCTTCCCAAATCTCTTTATACCTCTACGAGGAGAGACCTTCAAGAATACAAAGTCACCTACCTGAAATTCAAGATCCCTTCTACGATGATCTGCATAACTCTTTTGTCTACTCTGAGCTGTGCGCAATCTATCTCGAATGAGTTTCACACTTTCAACTGATTGTTGAACCATTTCAGGACCCAAGAGTCTAGCTTCTCCCACTTCATCCCAGCATATAGGAGATCGACATTTTCTGCCATAAAGAGCCTCATATGGAGCCATTTCAATGCTAGACTGAAAACTGTTATTATAAGCAAACTCAGCCAAAGGAAGATGAGTATCCCAACTGCCTTTGAAATCAATAACACAAGCACGTAACATATCCTCGAGAATCTGTATAAGTCTCTCAGATTGCCCATCAGATTGAGGATGAAAAGCAGTACTGAAATTCAATTTAGTACCCATAGCACCCTGAAGAGCCTGCCAAAATCGAGAAGTAAAACGAGGATCTCTGTCAGATACAATACTCACAGGAACTCCATGGAGTCGGACAATCTCCTGAACATACAAAGATGCCAATTGAGACAATGAATATCCCATGGAAACAGACAAGAAGTGAGCTGATTTAGTCAACCTGTCCACTATAACCCAAACAGCATCATGGCCTCGTCTGGTACGTGGCAAACCAGTCACAAAATCCATAGTAATATGCTCCCATTTCCACTCTGGAATTTCTAATGGTTGCAACAAACCTGCTGGACGTTGATGTTCCACTTTTACTTGTTGACAAGTCAAACATTTGAAACATACTCAGCAATTTCTCTTTTCATATTGTTCCACCAAAAATGTTTCTTCAAGTCTTGGTACATTTTAGTACTTCCAGGATGAATAGTATACTTGGCTTTGTGAGCCTCTTCAAGAACTTTCTTCTTTATCTCAGGATCAACTGGAATACAAACTCGACCTCGGAAGGTAAGAATTCCATCACTGTTGAAAGAAAAATCTGGTTGCTTTCCTTCATTCATTCCACTAATGATTTTCTGTAATTCAGAATCAATTACCTGAGCTTCTTTGATCTGTTGGAGTAAATATGAAGTAGCTTTTATATTCGCAAACATAACTCCATGATTTGATTCACAAGGACTCCAATCACACAAGTCTTCAAACATCTACCATTCACGAATCATCAAGCAAGAAATATAAGTCTTTCTGCTCAGTGCATCTGCCACAACATTTGCTTTTCCTGGATGATAAAGGATAGTACAATCATGATCCTTCAATTTCTCCATCCATCTACGTTGTCTCATGTTAAGCTCTTTTTGAGAAAACAGGTACTTCAAGCTCTTATGATCAGTAAAGACTTCAAATTTGGTTCCATACAAGTAATGCCTCCATTTATGCAAAGCAAAAATAATCGCAGCCAACTCTAAATCATGAGTAGGATAATTCTTTTCATAAGGAGATAATTTTCGAGAAGCATAAGCTATTACCTTGCCATCTTGCATTAGAACCAATCCTTCTTTAGAAGCATCAGTATAAACCATGAAATGCTCGGAACCATTAGGCAAAGCCAAGACTGGAGCTGTAGTCAAACGCCTTTTTAACTCCTGAAAACTTGTTTCACATTTGTCATTCCACTCAAAAGAAATAGCTTTTCGAGTCATATTAGTCAATGGAGTAGCAATCTTGGAGAATCCCTCAATGAACCTCCGATAATAACTAGCCAAGCCCAAGAAACTACGGATCTCAGTCACTGTAGTTGGCCTCTTCCAGTTTACAACTGCTTCAACTTTGGAAGGATCTACTGCAATACCAGTAGCAGACACAACATGCCCCAAGAATGAAACCTCTTCTAACCAGAAAGCACATTTGCTGAATTTTGCAAATAATTGTTTCTCACGAAGAACTTGTAATACTATTCTGAGATGTTGTTCATGCTCAGCCCGTGACTTAGAATACACAAGAATGTCATCAATGAATACCACCACGAAACAATCAAGATATGGTTTGAATATACGGTTCATCAAATCCATAAATACAGCTGGAGCATTTGTCAAACCGAATGGCATAACAATAAATTCATAATGCCCATACCTGGTACGGAAAGCTGTCTTTGGTATATCCTCAGATCTGATTTTCAACTGATGATAACCACTTCTCAAGTCAAGCTTCGAATACACTACTGAACCCTGAAGCTGATCAAACAAGTCATCAATATGAGGTAACGGATATTTGTTCTTGATAGTTACCTGATTAAGATCTCTGTAATCAATACACAATCGCAGAGTCCCATCTTTCTTTCTGACAAATAACACTGGTGCACCCCACGGTGATACACTAGGCCTGATAAAGGCCCTTTCAAGCAATTCCTCAAGCTGTGTTTTCAACTCTCTTAACTCAGCTGGAGCCATTCTATAAGGTGCTTTAGAGATTGGTGCTGTACCTGGTACTAACTCAATACAGAACTCAAGCTCTCGATCAGGTGGCATGCTATACTCAGAAGAGAACACATCTGAAAATTCAGACACAACAGGAATATCCTCCATCTTGGGAACAGATAAACTCTGATCAAGCACACATGCGAGATACCCGGCACAACCACGAGATAAAAGTTTTCTAGCTTTTAAAGCAGAAATAACATGTATATCACATAAAGGTCTATCACCTTCAAAGGTAAAATCAGGCAAACCAGGAATAGAAAAAGTTACTACTTTTCTATAACAATCAACAGATGCATGATGCACATATAGCCAATCCATGCCAAGAATCACGTCAAAGTCCCTTATAGGTAACACGACTAAGTCAGTAAGAAGGGCATGATCACCCACAAGGACCTCACATTTCTTGTAAATCTCAGAAGTAAACATGCAATCTCCCATAGGGGAAGATACTTCTAGCACATACGGCATAGAATCAGGAAGAACATGCAAATGCGACACAAAATGAGATGCCACATAAGAATGAGATGAGCCTGGATCTATCAAGACTCGCGCTCTCGTACTAGAAAGTAATATAATACCTCCTATGACCGCAGAAGACTCAGCTACACCCTGCTGATCTAAAGCAAACACTCGACCCTGAACTTTTGGTCGACCCCCACTATCTCTCTTGGAACCTGAGGCTGGTTGACTTGTAACCCCAACTTGATTTACTTTACTTTTAGAACAATTTCTAGCAAAGTGCCCCGCTTCACCACACACTATACACTTTCCTTGCTTTAGCCAACACTTGTCTTCAGAATGGCCTTCTTTCGAACAATAGCCACATACTCTCCTGGGACCTTGGATTGTTGTCCTCGAACCAGTTGATACACTACCTTTGCTTTCAGTTGGCTGTCGGAATCGACGATCTTGGCGGCCAGATTTACCACCTTTAGAACCAGATCCCTGAGTTTTCTCTGATACACGACCAGTCATGGTTGTTCCCAACTTCACCTTGTGTTCTTCGATATCATTTTCAATGGTATAAGCCTTCTCCACTGCTTGCTGATAGCTAGTGAGCTGTAGAGAAAGAAGTTGCTTCCTATACTCAGTCCTTAACCCTTTTACAAACCTCTGTGCCTTCTTAGCTTCATTTGGAACTAAGTGATCACAATACCTTGCCAATTCAGTGAACTTGGTTGAGTATTGCCCCACGGTCAGACTTCCCTGCTCCAGATTTAGGAATTCCATCTCCTTTCTATCTTGAACCACTATTGGAATAAACTGCGACTTAAAAGCTTTAAGAAAATTCTCCCATGTCTGTGGTACACCTTCCATTTCCCAACTTTTGCTCAACACTTGCCACCAATGCTCAGCGGCTTTCTCAAGTTTAAAGGTTGCAAAGGTTACCTTATCACCACCTGCACATCTCAAGGCTGTAAAGATCTTCTCAATACTTTCAATCCATTCTTCTGCCTTCTTAGAATCAAATTCCCCGTCAAAACTACGAGGTTTCAGCTTCAAGAACCTTGTAAGGCGATTAGGATAATCCCAGTCAACATTATCAACCATTTCTTCTTGAGGAGTTATAGATCTCAGCTGATTACTACCACTTGTACCTTCAGAACTCATTGTACCTGTAGGTAAACACTCAGCGTTATTAATAACACCCCAAGACTCACCCATACCTAGGCCATAGACCCTATCCAGACTTAGAGCAAACCAAGGTAGCTAAACATGGTAGCTCTGATACCAACCTGACACGCCCCCAGGTCCCGGGATCCCTTAATAGAACCTCGAACCTGGATAGGAGTGCCTAACGAGAAACAAGAAACTTAACAAGAAACTTAATGACCTTTGTTTAACAAACTGACATGATATATATACTCTAGAGTAAGGAGCTATACTAGCTCACAACACGAGTTCTAGACAAGAAAATTTGAAACCAAACTTAATACATACACAGCGGAAACATGCCTAGCACATAAGCTGGCATTAAGAGTACTATACAAGATGTCTAGTAACAACAAGAACTGAACAAGACTGTCTACCCAAAAATAAGGAGTTATACAACCCAATACATCGTCCTCACCAAGTGTAAAAGGACACAAGCCCCAAAATATTCACGACCTGCGAAGTAAGCTCCCAACTATGTCGAGCCTCACTGCGCACTATCCTTCCTTTCCTGGGGGGAAACAAATAAAGGGTGAGATAAATCTCAGTAAGCTATTAGATGCAACTACATGACATGTTATCATGCAATTCAAATAGATACTCAAGTAATCATTTATCAAGTATCATCAAGTAACAAGTATGTGAGAGGATAATCCACTCATCAAGTAGCACATAAGGCTAAACAAGCAAGTTATAAGGATATTGCTTCCTTCCTTATTCCTCCCAAGAATACCATTATTGTCGAAGCTTGTATTACTTTGACATCACGATCAATAACAGGAACTGATTATTCAGTATATATCAGAAGACCCGGTAACCAGTGTCATTCTCAATATCAGTACTCATGATTATTCACGAGGTGTTCGGGACGGGAATTTAGCATTCACTTAAGTCAGGCTTATTGCTCCAACTAAGGAAGCTATGCCCTTACTATGGCCGGTAGTAAGGGGTCGGGCGGAAATACATAGGGACCCGATTGTCACTTAAACCCCAGCTCTCGCGACAAGCGTGAACCTATACATTTTCGAACAAGCAAGGAGAACCAGCTGGACTCACACAAGAAAGTACAAGTAGATATTTACTTGAACTACGGGAGGGGAACTAATCCAAAAGTAGTGGACTAGCTCAACAAGGAACATGCTTCAAGTAATCAAGAAGTCACCTTGTATCAAGAAAATGTATGCAATGTTTGCCCATACATAACAAGAACATGTCTCATCCACGTTAGTGCTTACTTATAGCACTTTCTAGTTCACTACCATACATATGTATTGGTGTCAAGTCAAGTACAAGATTTTATTATCTTATATTCAAGTCTTAATCCAATTCTTTGGATGTTCAAATCACGTACAAGCTTTTAATGTCTTATACTTCAAGTTATAACTTCCAATCTTTGGACATTCAAACAAGTATAAGAGTTATACATTTACTCTTACCAAATCCCAATCCTACTCTTAGGATGTTCAAGTCTAAGACCTTATGCTAATGCCTCTAAGGTGTACAATCATTGGATTCACAACAAGTATAACACATTAGTGCTTGTTCATAGCACTTTCAAGACATAAAGAAGAGATACTACTCTTATACTTATGTTCTCATTTTAATTCAATGAGTATACATGTTTAAGACCAAGTCTGATGCCCCTAAAGTATCACAACACTTGCTAGGACATCATATATTAAGGTTATATACCTTAACTAGGGTTACTTCCAACTTATACAAACTTTAAACAAAATCTTTGTTTTTTTTTCAGATAACTGTGCGGTCGCCCAAAATGGACTGTGCGGCCGCACACAAGCAGGTCACTTTCTTTGAAAAACCCTTCAGAAAGATGTGCGGTCGCACACTAAATTTTGTGCGGTCGCACAGTATACTAAAATGCGAAATTCTCATTTCTTTCCCAGTTTAAGAATTGTCCGTCCCAAAACGTAGGAGTAACTTTTTACCAACAATTTAACAATTCCACAATACACTCACATGCTCAATTCACTTAAACCAAGTTCTTTCATTATGCTACACAGGGGAAATATACTCCCTTTGTCCCAGATTTACAAGTACCACAAAAATCACCCCAAACACAAAATTAACAATCACAAGTATGGAGAATAACATTTATGCATATTATTACAAGCAAGGGGGAGCTAATAACTTACCTAGTCAAAATTCAAGTTGACCAAAACTTATTTCTGTTCGGCCTGGAATGCTCTATTCAACGCCACGAATATTAATCCGGGATTGGAATCAAGAACGGAGGGATAATTAAACTCGAGGAGTCGGGAATAGGGAAAACTTTTAACCCTAGGTTATGAAACATAGGAAGAACGAGAAAAATGAGAATTGCTTTCTCAGAGAAGGCAATCAACAAGATATACTTTGAAACTTTCAAAGAATTGCACTTAGGCCCCTCAAGTTTCACTTTTAACAAAAAGACCCCTAAAGTCAAATTTTCACAAATGACCCAAAAGTCAAAACTAGACATTTAACTACCTTAACTATTTAAAGCAGTTAATAAATTAACCCAAGTAAAACTAGCACATAATATGCAAGTTCAAGTATTTAACAAGTATGTTAAATATTTAACAAGAAATTCGATGGGTGTTACAGGATTAGTAGTACTAGAAACTATTTCTAGTTTACTAATAACATCTATATTCAAACAACTCCCTTAGTTACAACTCTTGTAACTAAATTCTCAATTTTATTTGTAGAATAATTTATAGTGTATTTGCTTGGAACTATTCCAACCAATAGCACTTACTTTAACCATATATCCATATTGCGATCTTTAATTATCCTTGTCGATGTGGAAGCAAGCATCTATGTAACCATTTACTAGATCATCTCCCATGTCAACAACCATCAAGAATGCATCCTTAGTTATTCTCAAGTACATAAGGGTATTCTTGACCATTATCTAGTGACTTTAACTAGGATATGATTAGTTTGTTCTCATCATACTCCAAGTATACGAGTTATCCCGTCTAAGTACATAATACGACATACATGATAGATCCAATTGCCGAAGCATATGGAATCCTAATTATGTATTCTTGCTCATTAGTCTTCCAATAAGACTAAGTGTTGCCAAGAAATATGTCATTAGACAACTTTGCAAGTTCTTCTCCAAGAGTCTTGTATACTGAAAATTCAGTACTTTGTCTTTATAAGTACTTGACACAAACCAATAAACTTCCTAGATTTATATCAATAGATATTAATTCCAAGGATGTAAGCAGCTTCTTCTCCGTCCGACCAGAAAGAGGATTAAAAATCTGCAATCTGACTGTCAGGCTAGATGCCTCGTACAAGAAATCCATATCTCGTATGAGACATCCATGTCTCATACGAGACATCTTCCTTTTTCTGTGTTTCTACCGTATTGGTCAACCTAAACTCCATAAAAGCCGAATTGTTGGGACCCCAGCCTGGATTTGACACAGTTCCTGAACTCTAGGTCCGCCCGATTCAGCAAGGTAGCTCCATACTCCCAACACAATGTCCGACGCTAGATTTACACAGGAACTCAACAACCTCAAAGCTCGACTAGAAGGAGAGGTGGGTCAGCTCTCTGAGGTATACGCTACAGTTTTGTACGCCCGCTTCAAAAGAGAAATAGAAGAGGAGTTCATAACTCGCCTAAAGACACAAAAGGAATTCTTCGAAAGAGAAATAAAATCCCTCCGAAGTCAGTTGCTAGCCCGAGAGGAGGAAGTCAATGCATTCCGAAAAGGCCTCTTCATGCAAGAAGAATATTATGCAAAAAAGATTGACACACTCCAAGCATGCTTACAAGCTCAAAGAGAATGTTACAAAATGGAGGTTGAATCCAAAGCTAAGATAAGGCCAAGAATTTACCACAAGTATGAAGATGTCTCCCAAAGCAAGCTCTTTGACATGCTCGTTGAAGCCGGAAAGGGCGCACCGAGAAAGCCTCCTACTACTCCGAGGGAGCTCCCTGCAAATCATGCTCATCACCTCTACTGCAAGTTCCACCAGTTTAGTGTCCACGATACCAATTCTTGCAACCACCTCAAAGATGTGATCCAAGATCTCATAGACTCTAAGCAACTAAGGGTTCCTAATATAGTAACAAACCCCCTCCCAACTGCGGGACGACGAATCAATATAATAGAGATAGCTAGTGAGAAAGAGGAGACTACTCGCCTAATCCCAAATGTGGGCGAGAGCACTTCAAAATTCAATAATGAAAATTCGTTCTGTTACATGTTGTCTTGGGATCAAGTACTAGATAGGAAGATTAACAAAGAAAAAGAAGATGTTAACTTATTCACCTGATCCGGTCGAGTCATAATCAATAATGATCCAAAAATAGAAGAGCCCTCATCTTCAAAAGAGCCTGAACCCGTTGAGCTTGACGATCCACTTCTTAAACAACTAAAGAAGACACAAGCCAACATTTCCATATGGGATCTCTTAGGCTCATCCCACAAACATCGAATGATGTTATCAAAAGCATTGGCCCAAGTCGAAGTGCCCAAAGAAATAACTCCCGAAGAGTTAACGCAAATGGTAGTCCAAATCCAATTTGGCAATGTGATCACATTTACCGACTTAGATCTACCATAGTATGGTGGAGGGCATACCGAGGCTCTCTACATAACTGCGAAGGTCAATGGGCATCGAATCCCCAGAATCCTTGTAGACAATGGATCCGCCATAAATGTCTTGCAAAAAAAAGTCATGGTAGCGCTCGGCCTTACCTCAAGTGATCTAAAACCGTTGACTCTTACTGTATGAGGATTTGATTGCACTGCACGTTCACCTATAGGGGCGATCACTCTAATGGTTATAGTGGGAGAGATAACTACAAAAGCGGAATTCCAAGTCATTGACATCCCCTCTTCCTTCAAGCTTCTTCTGGGACGTCCGTGGCTACATCAAACGGGAGGAGTACCATCAACTTCCATCAATGTGTCAAGTTTAAGCATAATGACACGATAGTCACCATACTTGGGGAACTAATCACCGCTAGCCCGATCCAAGAAATTCAGCATGAGGCGGCCGATCACCTCTTCAATGGATTCGAAATCCAAAATCAAAGTAGCGTAGAAATGATAGAAGTGGGCCACGAGAATGACTACTCAAAGGAAATTCCTTTCTCTGGAACACGGCCAGTGCTTAACATGATGCTAAAAGAAGGATACTTCCCTGGACTCGGACTTGGAAAAAATTTACAAGGAATCAAAGAACCACCAACCGTCGTTCTATATCCACCCGAATGTGGTCTAGGGTATGAGTCGCCACTCAAGAACATCCCTAAGGAGGAAAGGGATTGGAATTCATACATAATACCAATTGCACCACCCTATCGAAAGACTCTGAATGGGTACTTTGTGCGCGAGGGGGAAAACTTGCCATACTTCATGTTCATTGAACCATGGATCGACCATAGGGGGAAGCGCTAACCGGGCTTTGAAATTTTCAGTGACTGTGATCCATACTCACTGGAAATAGAACCGATGCAATTATCATGGCTATCTCTAGAATTAGGGGGTACCAAGGCTGAAGCATCCAGTGAATGGGACTTTGTGTTGGGAGAAGACCTACTGTGCCAATTTCTCAACCTTTGCAAGCTAGAGGATACTCAGATCAATGCAATAGACAAGGGGGACGCTCCGAACTAAGATTACACTGAGCTCATTAAGAAATGTGACGAGCCCATCAAGAATTGGTACACAACTGGGGGACCCATAGCAAGCGAAGACTTCCTGATCAAAGAATTAGGATGCACTCCCCATCCCCATAGGGAAAAGAAATTTGTAACTCTTACCTTAGAGTCAGATACCACTACCGATGAGCTCACCCAAGAGGACTTGGATTCCATCGCGGAACATGTATTTTCCTACTTTCTTAATGAAAACGTAGATCTTTCCGAGTATCCTGAGATTGCTAGCGTCATAAATGATGAATTAACTAAGAACTCTAACGAATTAGATAATAATGAGTCATATGACGAGATAGATTAAGAAAATGAACAAATATTAAAAAAAATTAATAAGCAAGTAGGTCGTCATGGCAGATATGGTCCTATTGATGCCGAAGAAATGCAAACAGTTAATCTGGGGACGGACGATGATCTGAAAGAGACCAAGATTGGCAGTTTCTTTAAGGGGAAAGACCGACAAGCCCTCATAGCGCTTCTCCGAGAATTCGTAGAAGTGTTCGCATGGTCCTACAAAGATATGCCGGGGCTATCCAATTTGATTGTTGAACATAAGATACCGCTGCTTCCAGAGTTGAAGCCAGTCAAGCAGAAACTCTGCAGAATTAAGCCAGAATGGTCGGTACAAGTCAAGCAAGAGATAGAGAAACTCCTGAGTGTTGGGTTCATCAAAGTGATAGAGTATCCAACCTGGTTGGCTAATACTGTGTAGGTTTCCAAGGCAAATGGAAAGGTTCGCGTCTGCGTATATTTCCAGGACCTCAACAAAGCATCTCCGAAAGATGATTTTCCTCTCTCTAACATAGACATGCTTGTTGACAATACAGCAAAATATGAGGTCCGTTCATTCGTAGACGGATTCGCTGGATACAACCAAATTCTCATGGCAGAGGAGGACCAGCACAAAACGGCATTTATCACGCCTTGGTGGACGTTCTGTTACACAGTCATGCCATTCGGACTTAAGTATGCCGGAGTCACTTACCAAAGGGCGGTAACAGCCCTCTTCCATGATATGATACACAAAGAGATGGAAGTGTACGTTGATGATATGATCATACACTCTAAAGGCTTCGATGGGCAGCACTTCGTCGACCTTAGAAAGTTCTTCGAATGCCTGAGACACTACAAGATGAGGCTTAAACCGGTAAAGTGCACATTTGGGGTAGTAAAAGGGAAATTCCTTGGGTACATGGTCACCGAGCGTGTTATAGAAGCAGACCCCACTAAGATCAAAGCCATCATTGACATTCCTCCACCTAAGATGCATAAATAAGTAAAGGGATTCATGGGTCATCTTCAGTACATTAGTCGTTTCATCAATCAGCTCACGACGATGTGCGAGCCCATTTTCAAGCTCCTCAAGAAGAATGCATCCCTAGAATGGACCGAAGAGTGCCAGGAAGCCTTCGAAAAAGTCAAAGAATACTTGGTAAACCCTCCTGTATTGGTCCCACCACATAAATAGAAACCATTGACCTTGTACCTCACAGTCAATGATACTGCATTAGGGGCTATGCTAGCACAATAGCAACCCGACTCAAGAAAAGAGAATGCCATATACTTTGTCAGTCGTCGCTTTCAAGGGGCTGAATTAAACTATTATGCATTAGAAAAGTCGTGTACTGCACTGGTATGGGTAGCTGAGAGACTAAAGCCGTACATGGAAGCGCTTCCCGTACAACTGATTGCCCGAATGGATCCAATGAAGTACTTCTTCGAAAAGTCGCATGTCTCCTATAGAATAGCCAAGTGGTACTTTATGCTCGCGGGGTATGATATCACTTACATCATACATAAATCCATAAGAGGAAGATTCTTCACTGATTATTTAGCCGAATTTCCATGTGATGAAGCGAAGGGGGAAGACCCGCGATTCCCTGATGAAGATATCATGGCAATAGAAGAAAATAAGTGGAAATTATTTTTCATTGGCGCAACTAATAAACGGGGATATGGCAATGGCATGTTACTAGTAGATCCCTCAGACTTATACACTCTACTCGCAATACGCCTTGATTTTGAGGCCACTAACAACATTGCCGAGTACGAAGCTTGCATAGCGGGGCTTGAAGTAGCCTTAGAAAGAAATTTGACCGAACTAAAGGTGTAGGGAGATTCACAACTCATAATCTATCAGTCACTCAAAATGTGGAAGGTACAAGATCCTACACTTCAGAAATATAACGACCATCTCCAAGACTTGGTTAAGAAATTCAAAGAGGTCACTTTCTACTATCTTCCTAGAGACAAGAATCGCTTAGCAGATTCGCTAGCCATGCTAGCATCACTTGTGGAGATCCCCGAATGGAATGAAGTCAAAATATTCAAAGTCGCGAGATGAACGACTCCTGCTTATCACTCGATCATAGACTTGCATGACTGCAAAGAGGCGTGCGACTTTGTTTCCATCAACACCTTGGACGATAAACCATGGTACTATGACATATGGAGTTTCCTCCTAGATGGGACATTCCCATCAGACACATCACCTAAAGCAAATATAGCTCTCAAACGATTCGCTGCCCAATTCATTATTATATGTGATCTCCTCTATAAGAAACATCAGAAGCAGTGTCTACTCTGTGCTGATGAGCACGAGGCCATAGAAATCATGGACCAAGTCCATCAAGGAGTTTGTGTAATCCACATGAATGGCAACATGCTAGCGAAGAAAATTATCCGACTAGGGTACTATTGGGATACAATGGAAGTCGACTTCACTGAGATGGTTAAGAAATGCCACAAGTGTCAAATACATGCTAACTTACAACACGCACCACCGTCCGTGTTATACCCCATGGCATCCCCTTGGCCATTGTCTACATGGGGGATAGATGTCACTGGCAAAGTCTCACCGGTATGTCATAATGGACACTTGTTCGTATTGGTCACCGTAGACTATTTCACCAAGTGGATCGAGGCCCAATCCTACAAAATCTTAAATGCCAAGAAGGTAGCTGAATTCATTAAGACCAACATCATATGCCGATACGGGGTACCAAGGTGGATAGGTCCTTACATAGTCAAGAAGATCTTCTCCGGAGGAGCGGTACAACTCGCAGACCTAGATGGAGATCAACTGCCGAAGCCCGTCAACATGGACATGCTGAAGAAGTACTACTCATAGCTCCGTCCCCTATTTCAAAAAAAAAAAAAAATAAGCACGAGAAAATAAGCCCGCTAGATTGAAAACCTGAAAAGGCGGTCTAGGCAAAAATCAGGGTGTGCATTTAAAAAAAATAAAAATAAAATTAAGGACAGTCTCGTACGAGGCATCCATGTCTCGTATGAGACATGTCAAGCAGTCAGCAGACAAATTTTCTCTTTCTTAAACAAGAACTACAATGACCTGAGCTCCTTATTTAATTAATGTTAAAGGAGAACGTAGGCAGCCTTTTGGTCCCGTCTATTCAATAAATAAAATCAAAATTCTGTTCTCTTATTAATTGAATGCATTTCAAGAAACAATAGGAAAACTCCTAACATAAATACCAACTTGCTAAAGAAAAATAAATAAAATACTAAAATCTAAACATTGATCTATCTAAAGCAATCTCTCGATACTCCTAAGGATCTATTTCTTCCTTGACGTAGTAGGGGCTTGATCACGGTCTGCTTTGTCATCTCTCTTCCTCTTGAACCAAGGTATCTCGAAACCAGGAGGAACATCAAGTCTACTGAACACCGAGGGAGTCAATCGTGTGAATACATGAGGCCTGTCAAGGGCTTGAAATTTACCGGGAAGTCCATTTGCTCTCTTCTCATAAAAGTCACTATCAAGAAAGTCTTGAGTAGCATCTTCACTGACGTTAGAAGGATCCTCCTTTGCTTCCTTCCTCCGCAAACTCAAGTTAGGCTCAAACTGGTCTCCCAATAGAGGACGACGGATCTCATCAATACCCTCGAGATCGGGATGGAGTTCTTTAAGGAACCAATCCAAATATTTATCCGATAAATAAATTCTCCCTCAATCATGACGAAGATTGGTCCAACGGTCCATAGTGGTGCCTTTCCCCCAAGCACGAGCCAAGCTCATAGAAAACTCCGAGTCCATGAAAGAAGTGTCCTGAGCATGTCCCCCTAGCACAAAAGTGTCCTGTTGCTGACCGAATTGTCGCATTAACCTTCGGGCAAAGCAAGAAGAAGAATCTCTCAAACCAGGAAGAACGACCCTGTCGTATTCAAGGGTATTAGCCACAAACCTCTTTACCTTCCAAAAGGGTGGACACCAAACAATATCACCGGTCTCCACTCTCGTGAAAATATGGGCCCACTCCTCAACGCTTAGCCCCTTTACTAACAATCTCCGCCTATGGAAAGTATAAGGAGAATACTCGGTCGGGGAACTTAATAGTTTGAAGTGCTCTCTAAGCCAAATAGTCAATAATAGCGTACTTCCCCGAGTCATAGAGCCAGTTCGGTGTAACTCATTAAGGCCATGAAGGGTCTCACCCCAAGATGAGAGGAACGACGTTGAAAGCCCGTCCTCTAGCTTGAAAAACGATGTTTATGAGCTCCGTGTCCGCTATGCCGCACTTGTTCATGAAAAGCACGCTTCGGAACAAGCACAATGCTAAGAGGCAACATTAGGAATCCACACCATGAGTATGTGTCACGCGACCCCTGAATTTCCTAGGCAAAGAGTGGAGATCAACATAGCGGTTATGAATATAACTCTACGACTCGGGAAGGCCTATGCTCAATAAATCCCTGAGCGATTCTACCAGTACTTTGTCATACTTGGGCACCGCAATCATCCCGGTCAATGGCATATCTAAGATAGTCGCCATCTCCTCTACGGTAGGGACAATCTCATTAAGTTAAAAGTTGAAGAGGTGGGTCGAAGGATCCCAAAAGCGTGCAACTCCCTTTAAAAGGTCCCAATATGGTTTTAGGTTCTTCAAGGTGAAAAGAATCTTAAAACAAAACATCTCTATGAATCTCTCTTGACGAGCCCTGTCAAGCGAACGAAAGAACGTTACTAAGTCACCCTTGTAGCGTTCCACCAACTCCGAGTCTAGAGAGAACTCATCAACAATTATTGATGAAGGGACGGACTTGCTTGGGGCCATTGGGAGTAAAAGGTTGAGAATTTTACCCCAAAAGAAGAGTTCCCAGAACTGATTTAAGGCTGCATGGCATTCTAGGATGGACTAGAGGTGTTTATATACAGGTTCGGACACCAAATCCTCGAGGAAAAAGGAGAAACAGTCGCAGATTCAAAGGATGTCTCGTACGAGACATCGATGTCTTGTACGAGACATCAGTAGAAACCCTGCTCAAATTCAGGTTGCTAGATGAGCCAAAACGTTTCTCGATCACCTCAGAAACTCACTCAAAAAAGTTCATACATCACATACAAATGACCCAACATGAATCCATCTCATAAAAATAACCCGCGGTTGACCAACCGGATGTGAATCAATTCATTACACACTCAGAAATAAAAACTAAAATTAACAAAAGTTTGTGTGTTAGAGTTAGGAATTAACTGTTGCATAGGTACAAACCAAAAGAAAGAAAAATTGTCTTCGCCTACGCCGAGGCAATAAATACATCGTCAACAAAAGAGGGAATGGGGGATCCTATCGACTCAGGCATCAAAAGGAAGAAGATATCGCCACTGCCACGTGATCACTCATCGGTCCGAGGTCTCTTCCTGCAAGAAGCCGACTCTGCTGTCTGGTGAGCCAATCGGCCTAAGAGCTCCACTGTCTTTCTCTTCACCCTCTTGGCATAGGACATAAACTGGGCAAGCCATCGTGCGACCTCCCTATACTCAGCAATGGGCACCTGTTGAGAAGAAACAAATAAAGATGTCAAAATCTTTGGATAAATGATAAATAGAGAAAAGAAATGGTGGAATGACGGAAATGGCAAAAGTAGGCTCATAAATCATACCATGGTCGTATCAGCAGGAGGTATGAGTCCCTCAGGCATATCGTACTGGGCGGGAAGGTCCTCGATTCTCTCTATCCCCTCAGCCATGCTATAGGAAAATGAAGCTGGTCCGAGCTGCGGACGGAAAAGGACATGCACAACCTCTTGGGCCTGAACCTGGTCACCCTCTATGATCAGCCGGGGCATGAGGCGAGTCAGAAAATCATCATAATCAGCCTCGAGGTGCATATAGTCGAAGGAGACCTTACCTATCATAAGGTCCTCCCTCTCCGCATCCCTTATGGCATAGGAGCTAAGCATATGAGCCGGTGGATCTAAACGGACGATAAGGTCTAGCCTACCGCCATTATGCTGACGAGAGACTCGCTCTCCCAAATAGAAGCATCCCCCACCGAGGCTGATCATGAACAACCTCAGGCCCGACTGCCACTAAGCCTGCTCAATCCCTAAACTCCTCCAAGGGAAGAGAGTAGTAGCAACCTCTGGGACAACTACCCACTCGTCAAGGTATCGCCGCATCTGCTTCACCGGCAAGTCTTCCCCCTCAGCATGCTCATCATGGGTATCCCTGTTACCCATACACGACCTCAATGTATCCAGGAACATGATGGTGTTATCCCGAAGATCAAAATTGAAAAGGCCAAACATAGCGTAGCCCCAAGCCTGCAAATGGAAGAAACATGGAAAATGTCAATATACAATGGTTAAAATAAAAATACTATCGAGACAGAATAAAATGGGACTGAAATAAAAAGTGGAAATGCAAAAAGTGAACATCATACCTCCCAAGCATGGCTATATCCGCCTAAGCCAGCGTTCGCCTGATCCCGCAAACTCTCATCCATGGCCACGTAGCAGTGGGCCAAGCCAGCTAATCTCCAGGTAGCATCTGTGACATGATGCATGTCCCTCAGACAGCTCAGCAGAGTGAATAAAGCAGTCGAAGCGTGGTTAGCAAACAACATCTCCGAAAAATCCCACCACAGAAAGCCGCAGACAGCTAGGATGCGGGTGTTAACAAACTGCATCTGACCTGCATTGACGATGACATAGGCATCCACCTTATCCCTCAAGGCCTTGAGAGGGACACCCTTGCCTGAGGTGCACACAGTAAAGCCTAGACGATGCCTCATATCATTACTATCAGGGAGAAAATCAGTATCCACCTTGATCGGCTCACCGGCGATAGAGAGCCAGGTAATAGCATGAAAATCAGTGGGAGTCATGGTGACCTCTCCTTACCTTATGTACATAGTGTGGGTACTATCCCACCAACGCTCCCTAATAACCTGGAGCACGTGGGTGTTCCTCCTCTCACCCATCAACCCATCGAAGAAGGCAGATAAGAGCCCTAACCATATTTCGACTCCTCATCCTGGCGTCGAGCTATTTTTCCGCAGGACCTCCCCCGCTTAAGCCAGATGTTCTCAATCTCTTCCTTCATATCACCTTTGAGAGTTGCCCACCTCTCAGCAATGGCCCGCACACTGCCTCTATAGTTGTTGATAATTCTAAATGGCTGCAAACAACAGAGACGAATGTCAGAAAATCGGTAAAATCCTCATTTAAGCATTTTACCCGAAAAATCGCAGAATTGCCTAGAACAAAAGTCAAAATCATGTACTACTATACTAAAATGATTTTCACATCAACAAGGGTGAAATCCCATCAAAATATCAGCCGTGCATGATAAACCCTAACATCAATAATTCTAGGCGAAAAACTGACAAAAGTCGACAGAGTCGAACTGCGAAAGCACCAAATTGAGACATGCAACAACGAAATTGACATGAAAACTCAGTCAAAGGAAGAGATACTTACCCGCCTTGTCTGAACGGCGTGCGAAATATGATTATCAGGGAATGGGCACAACTCATCCGTCGCCCAAACTTTACCTTCATATGCCTACCGACGAGGTGTTCCTTGTGCGAATGATGTCCACCGGCCATTTGAAAGGTTTGGGAATCAGTAGAACTTGGCAAAAATGGAGATTTTTGGGAAGAAAATCGCCTAGGGTTGAGAACTCTCGAAATGAAATAAGAAAAGTGATTTTGAAATCACTTTTCAGCGCCTGATATGCGTCCGTTTCGCGTAAAAACAGAGAAGTCTCATACGAGGTATCCCTCCCTCGTACGAGGTATCCCTAGGAAATCACCAGAAAACCCTGTTTTCTTGGGAAATTCCAGAAAAACCCTGCTTTTAGCAGAAATTTTAGAAAATCCCTGCTTTTAACAAAAATGTCATGAAAAGCCCTGCTTTTGACTAAAAGGTCGAATATGAACCCGGTTCAAGATGGAACATTGAGTCGTCAACAAAAAGAATATTTTTAGAATTGGAACAAATAAAGTTGTTTCTCAAGACGTATGTTAGTGGCACATGATTTACAAAGCCGGGAATCCCACAACTGTTATCGAGACGTAAGTTAATAACACAGGATCCCCACAATTTTTAGAGTCCCATAATTGCCATCAAGGCGTAAGCTAATGGCATAGGATTCATTTTTCCAATGGAAAGGAAGTCGCGTTGGAAGGAGAAGAAAGGTCCGAGTAATTGGTGTCTCCAAATCCCAGTGGTCCCATAATTGTTATCAAGGTACATGCTAATAACATAGGATTCACACCCCTCAGATTCCCATAATTGTAATCAAGGTGTAAGCTAATGGCATAGGATTCATATTTTCAACGGAAAGGAAGTCGCGTTGAAAGGAGAAGAAAGATCCGAGAAATTGGCATATCCAAATCAGGAATCCCATAATTGTTATCAAGGCGTATGCTAATAACATAGGATTCACACCAAAGCCGAAGGCGGTTAGTCATCAACAACAGGGTATATTCAGAATTGGGTCAAAGAGATTGATTCCTCAGTATGGATTGCAACTGGAGATGGTTCGTCATCAATAAAAGAGTATATTCAGAATTGGGTCAAAGATATTGATTCCTAAGTACAGGTTACTCTCTAAACTCTAAACTTTACTTACTGCAGTATTGTTTTCAAAATACCTCAAGCTTCCGTTTTTTTGTGTATTTTGGAGTCGAACTACGTTTGGTCTGATTTCCTTCCAAGGAATACGTAGGCAAATTTTCAGTACGACCATACCCAAAGTTCTAAATGGTGTCTTTTCTATCGACGACGTTACTTCTTTCATAAGTACCTTCGCCGAGGGGCTCTATAGACACCCCATTTTGAACATTCATTCATAATCACACTACTTCTGTGTCTCGCCTTTGATTTGGGTCGATACTCGTTAAGTTTGACATGTTTCATTAAGTTTCTGACTGACTTCGTTAGTTAGGGGCCAAAATGAACATTTAAACTTGAGAAAAGGGCATTTTTGTGATTCAGACACAAGATGTCTCGTACGAGACATCCCCCTTTGAGAGTCGGGTTTTGGTCAGTTTCCTTGTTGATCTCAACCCTGTTTCTTGGCAAACACTCATGCAATCTGGGAAAAATCTGATGAGTGATCTTAGAGTCCAAAAATACCTCATTGGAAATCAAGTCTTTGATTCCCATCTAAACTTACCTCCTTGGCTTGATCCCTAGGTCAAGTATTCCTATAAATATAGAGGTTCTTGAACTAAAAACCTCTAGAATGGTCATTCACCCAAAAACCACTCAAAATCTGATCAAGAAGGTTCTCATAATCAGCCTCTCTCCCTCACCCACGAAATTCACAATTCCATAAAACCATTCAAATCAAGCTTTTTGGATCATCAAGGTCTTTAGTCAAGGCCATCCATAGGATACTCGAATAACGCTTAGGTAAATTCCTTTGTTTTCTATCTCCTCATCTCTTTCTTTGCTTTGATGTAGTGTGATTCCGTTAAAGTATCAGCCTAGAGCCTCCCTAACTCATGGAGATGGTCTCGAAGCATATGATCCGACATTCCAAATAAATAAGAAATTATTTATTTAGTTCCTTTTGTACATGAATGCATAATTTTAATGATGATGATGATGATTTCGTAAGCAAGACCGATCCTAGACCGGGTGGATTGGGTGCTCCTTGACCTTCCCAATCCATAACTTAACCTCAGAACTCAAGAATCTTACGGTCCATGTTTCGTTAATCATGGTGGAAACTTACAATAATCGAGCAACAACCAATCACTCACGACCCGAAGCGCTGGACCCGGGGTACACGCGTAAACAAATGGGGAAAAGTTTATGAACTAAAGAATCTATTTTTTTTTGTTTTTTGTTGTTTTTTTTTTTCAAAATTTAAAGCGCAAGCAACGCACAAACCTATGAATGCCGGACATGCACCTTGCTTTGTTTTGACACGTTTTTTTAAATCAATCTTGGAATAGTGGGTACCGTCTTCAAAGTATAGGACCAACGTTTTTCACCTGTACTATTGGCCGTCTGAGCCCCTAGCGAAGGGCCCATGCTCTTTATGGGATCCACCATTCGGTTATGGTCTATGTGAGGGTCTTGGAAATTTCAAATCAATCCAAGAATTTCACAGGATATCCACAATTGAGGTCGTTTATAACCTTTTTGGGAACTCATAGGATTGAAGGAAAATTGCTAGACAAAAACAGGCATGAAGTTAAGGACGTGTTATTTTGAAAACATGGACTCGAGGCTTCGGAAGGGAAGGCTAGGCTTACACCCATCGCAACGACAAGTAGGCGCGCTTTGGGGCGGGAATGTTAACCGCGGACCCTATCAGGAAGTCGATGAGCTCCATTATGTCCTCGGGTAACACTCCCTAAGGTTTGTACGGTTCTACATCGCAAGTTCGAAAAATGTGCATGTGTGTGAGGTATCGTCACTTTTGAAAATGATTTTTTGAAAGCAAGAAAGAAAAAAGATTTTTTTTTCCACATTTTTTTTATTTCCCCACACATATATATACATAAGAGGTAAAAGAAATTTCCCTACAAAAACGATGTTAGGCATAAATATATACAAACAAGGCAAAGCTTATAAAGCATGGCATGCACAAAAATTAGAGTTTAGCCTACTTAGAAAAATTTTCCAGCAGAGTCGCCACTGTGAGAGCCCGCACTCGAACCTCGAAATCCATGCTCGGTTTCACACAATGGTTTCCTCTAGAAGTTTGAAAGAACTGCAAGAGTCGCCACCTCGCTTTATTTTAGGAAAAACAAAGATAAAACCTTTTATTTTGAGAAGTGGGTTCGGGGGCTAAGCCACGAGAAGAAAAGGGGTTAGGCACTCTCCTCGCCCGTGATGGTCTCTAGCATGCATGCCTCTTAACTTCATTTTATGCCTTGTTTTTTTATGCCTTAACAAAAAGTGGTGATTTTATATACAAAGGAGTCTTCCTATTCTAGGTATGCTTAAACTCACAGATGAGAGCCGATTTGGATGGACTCTCACTTGGTTTTCAAAATAGTTTTGAGCATTCATATCAAGTAAGGAAAGCACAAAAGAGGGATTATAATGTACACATGATGAATGAAATGGGAGACAAATCCCATGTAAATATAAATGTCCAAGTCCATGTTTATGCCCAGTTTATGGACTATTGTCCATTCTCTTTAATGTACATGTCTCAAAACTTATGCAATCTGGAAAGCAAAGGTGATTAATTCTTCCTAACATGTTAAAAATCAAGCATGATATTTATGTTGATTTTCAGAGCATTTGTGATGTCCAAACATGTTGTGCAATATGAACTCATACGCAGTCAGAACAGGAAAAATGGTGCACACCCTCAAAAGATCTATCATTTACATCATAAAAACATGGTAATTAGGGAAAACACCAAACATGAAACTTGTTCATAACATCTTGACTATTAATAATGATAAGTTTTAAGTCCCGAAATCAAGTTTAAAAAAATCAAAACACCTCTGACATTTTAATGTCAGAACATCAAGTACATGAATCTGAGAGCAAAGAGTTAAAATAAAAAATGGAAACAACTACTTCTACTCATGGTAAAAATATGATATTTACATGATAATTTTCCTAATTATGTGTATAACAAAAACTCTTTTATGGACAAATACCAAAAACTAAGTTTTACATGAGTAATGGAGGTGACAAGACAAAGTGGTCGAAACTGAAGATCTTGCTGGACAATTATACTATCATGAAAACAAATATCAAAACTCAACCAAATTGAGTTCTATGGGCATGAAACTTTGTTTTTTCATAGATATACATGTTAGTGACACAAAAGGAAAGGAAAATAAATTATTTAGTCATGGATTGATGATGCTTTACTTTGAGAAGACAAACATGGACAGATTTGGGGGTTTTATATAAAACAGACGATAGTCTTTGGAAAATCTCTGCAAATCAACAAACATGAACATTAAACATGTAAAATATACACAAGGTATACAATATCTAAGAATATATCAAGGAAAAACAACTAAGATATAACATTACAAGCATTTGCTTTAGCAAGAATATGAAAAATAACACCAACATTACATATTTGGTTCAACAATGGAGGTCTAGCCACAACAAATTACATGAATATCTACATTTTACACGTATAGAGATTACAAGAAATAGATTTTACTTAGGTTGTGCTTCATTTGATTCAAAGGGAAGGTTTTTTTTGTTGCTTTTCTAGAGGTGATTGTGCATGTGTTTGAAAGAGTTACTTTGTTGAGTTGTTGGCTTGCTTTGTGTGGGTATTTAGGGTGGTGTTATGGTGGTGATATGATGGTATAGTGAAGGTGTATGGACTGAGATTATGGAGGTGTAAGGGGTGTGTTTCTTGAGAGTGATAGAGAGAGAAATGTATGCAATGTGTAGGATGGCTTGGTGTGTGAATTGTGTGGTTCTCTTTGTGAATTGTGTATGAATGGTGTGTAAAAATGGATGAGTTAGGTAGTGTTATGGATGGGGGAGGGTGTAAATTACATTAGGGGTACCCTTTCTTAGGTCTAGGGATTCAATTTCAAGCCAACAACCCGGGTAGATATGGCTGGGAATCATATTGAATGCCTTGAATGACCAAGTTGCAAAATGGAACAAAATGCTAAACTGCTGGGGAAGGAGGAGACGTACGGCTCACTGTGTTCCGTACTCCCATCATCTGGCCGTACGGCTGGGGTTCTGGCAGCTGGGGAAATCTGATCCGCCACTTGTCGCGCTCCATTTGTCAATCCTTTATTCAATTGGCCAACCACCTTTGGCCACTTGCTGAAATGTGGTTGGGTTTCATAAACCTCATCTTTGAATTCATTTGATGTGAGATAAATGTAAATGATGCTTCCGATATTGATTCCGCAACAGTCTAAGTTTTGTCCGTGTGCGCATACTACGGTGTCCCGGTTGTCCGCGGTCCCAACATGAAAGTTGCTTGAAATAATTTTGTGGTCGCGTTCGTCTATATGCAATATGTTTATAAGAAGGGATGACAATAATATATTTTTAATGCAAAGAATGGATGATAACGAGTAGTTCTAGGGGTGTGGGCCCCATTTCGGGTCCCGCAGCTCAAAAGATGAAGTACATGTTTGTTTACTCGTTTTTTCGATCTAATCATGAATTTGAAGTCCGCTAATCCATTCGATGCACCAATAAGGCTCACGGCACTCCTGTGTGGCCAAATCGAGGGTTCTAAGTCAATTTTAGGGTTTAGACCGGTTTAAAGGGTTTGTCGGGGGGTACGAGATCGGGGTGTCTATAGTTCTCTTCGATTCAGCCCACATCGAAACTCATTCAAGCCTCATCTTTGCTTATACCGGTAAATAAATTCGCCTCTCAACCCTTTCACCCATGAGTTCATGATTTAGACTATCAATTTAGGGTTTTCTTTTTATTAGAAGTTTCAGATTTAAGGTTTACCTATTATATTCTTTTCAGTTAATTTAGTGTTTGTGTGTGTGTGTATGTGTTTTCTCAAAGTATTTTGAGGCTGAGTAAAAAAAAGGGCAATCATAAGGAGTTAGTATATCCAATTTATGGAAAGGCTAGTTTTATCAACTACTGTCATGTTATTTATACGGGTGAAAGTCTATAAGTTGATATGTCTAAGTAACTCCTGATTTCTTTTCTCATGACCGCCATGTTTATATATATGTGTATACGTAGCTTGTGAAAATGAGTTTAATTTGATGGGTTTTTATATGATTTGAAATGGGTTTAATTGTGTTCATGCCTTAATTGCTATTGTAAGTCATTAAATTACTTTGAGTTTGTGTTTGAATGAATCACTTTGATAGAAACAGAGAGTTACAGAGCTTAGAATGTGAACGACATAAACCAACTTGGTTAATGGGGACCTATAAACTCTGGGCTCATACACTGTAAGGCCCATCCACAGAGGCCCACAATCTTATATGCCGAGATACATCAGGCCAAACAGGCAGCCCTTGCCTAGGCCGAGTTCAAGAGGCCCAATCCTTAGCCGGTCTCCGGGGCGAGCCGAGTGGGATTACAGGCCGACATACGCCAATAATCTTCCTTGTTCACGGGAGTCCACTTACAGAGTTTGATTACAACTCTAACAGTGAAGATCCTTATCTAAGCAAGGATATCTCTTATACCAGATAACAGGACATCATCCATCCTTATCCGGAGTCTATCTCCAAGGAATGCGAGTCCTACATCAACACGGGCATCCTAGCTTCTCTAACAAGCTAGGACTCATTCACCCACGCCTATAAAAACAGGTCTTCACAACAGGAGAAGGGTAATGAACTTTTGGCTCTAAATTAGTCAATTGGTTTCTATATTTCTAATCACCCATATTCTTACTCTCACGCCGGAGGGCCTTCACCGGTGAAGCCCCGGTGTAGTTTACGTTTGTTTCGTGTGTGTAGCTCCGGCCATCAAGAATTGTCGCTGGGATTATCCGAACCGCTAGACGAAGGCTGATCCAACCAGATTTTGGCATCATCAGTTTGGTTCCATTGCCGGGAAATCGATTGGTCAGTTCTTTAGCCAGATAATTCCAGACCATGGCCGGAGAATTGGTTGACGGGCAAGAAGCCAGCCCTTCAAAATAAACTGCAAGAGATGCACCTCCCCCCGAAAACACGAACGCTGCTGCACAAAATCAGAGGTTCCCACCTACAGCACCTGCACAAGGGGGAGGAATGCATACCCGTTCAAAGGGGCCGGCCCCCAATGTTGTTAACCAATATGGGCGCCGCCGACGGACAGGATCCCGAAACAATGGAGCAGGACCATCACAGCTGCTGCCACTGGACAAGAGAACATTGCTTCAACAGAATGTTCAAACACTCCAACAGCTGGCCGACGCACAGCGGGCTCTGTTAGAACTTGACCTCGAAAAGTCCTTGGCTAACCTGCTCCAGCCGTCTGGAACGAGGAGGAAAAATCTGGATGACAGAGCAAGCAAAGGGAGCCCCTACAAAATCGTAGACGGGATGCGCCCCCAGAAGCCGTGCAAGTCACCAAGACAGACAGCTAGGAAGACTCAATATCGATGGGGACCTGAGAGACCACATTAATCGCCGCCAGGGAGAACAAGAAGATGAATCTACAGGAGTGGAAATTGTAGAGGAAAGACGTCGTGGGGACGCCCGACGTCATTCACCTCCCAGGCAGGATCCACCAAGGCGCACACCACCCCCACAGGATCCACCCCGGCACACTCCACCTCGCCGTACTCCTTCAAGGCATCATCTCGAACCAAACCAAGGTGAAAGGAGATGCCGGGACCGAAGCATAGTCAGTTCCAGTCACACCTCGGCATTCAGCACAAGGGACATTGTCGACCTTAGAGAAAGGCTCGACAACATTGAGATGATGAATCAGGGGCACAAGAGACCCAATAATGACTACGATGTTATGCGCCCTTTCGCGCAGAGGATTAAGGATGCACCACCTAATCCACAGTTAAAGCTTCCACACCTAGACAAATACTCCGGCAACGCCGATGCTTTGGATCACGTCCAAGCCTTTGAGGCCACCATGGCCCTAGTGTCCAATCAGGACGACGTACTGTGCAAGGCCTTTGCAAGCACTTTAACAAAGGCAGCTCGGTCCTGGTTCATGGACCTTGAGAAAAACAGCATCAATTCCTTTGCCAAGTTGAAATCACAATTTTTGGAGTATTTTGCTACCGCTGGGGCGAGGAAGAAAATATTGTCTGACCTAGCAAACATGGTCCAGAGCAAAAACGAGTCGTCCCTAAGCTTTTACAACCGGTTTAGGGACCTTGCCGACTTAATAGAAGAACTCCTGACCGACAGGGAGACCATTGTATGCTTCACGAATGGTCACAGGTCAGAGCAGTTAACTTATGAACTGTCGGTCAGAGAGCCCCTCACAAAATCCGACTTGTGCCACGTTGCTTACGCCACGGCCATCGCCGAGGAGAAGAAAAAGACGTTATATGGTCATAAGGAACGGGACCGAGATCATGACAAGTCGCATAACGGGAACTCGTCCCAGGGGAACAACGGGGGAAACGGCAAAGGCAAGAACAGGACCAGGGGGACCGAGACATTCACCACATTCAATAAGCCGATCTCTGAGATCATGAATCTGGTGGATCTCCCAACCCCAAGCCTCTAAAAGACAACCCGAAATACCCGAGGGATACCACAAAGTATTGCTCCTATCACAGAGATAATGACCACGACACCGAGAACTGTTTTGCTCTAACGAAGATTCTGTAGAAATGGGCCGATCAAGGCAAGCTCAATCAGTTCATGGCCAAGGACAATAAACGCCCAAGGGAAGAAGACAAAAACAATGACCAGGTAGACAAAAACAATGACCAGGTAGACAGGTCACCTCGGGCCAGGTTGATAGGCTTGATCAGAGAGGAAATTCCATCAAACAAGAAACTCAAGGAGCAGATTTACGAGCTAAGTAAAGTCTTCCACATCCCTCCTTGGATCCATGAGAGGGAGGAAGTGATTAGTTTTTATCTGAATGAGTTGGCGGGAAACCGTGCGATGAGAGAACAACCATTGGTCATCACAGGCCGCATTGATAATTGCGAGTCAGACAGGCTCCTCATAGACTCCGGAGCGGCCAAGGATGTGCTATACTATCCCACTTTTAAAGAGATGGAACTTCCTGATACAATGCTGACCCCATCTAATGGAAGGCTAGAAGGGTTCACTAATCATAAGGCTGATGCCAAAGGAACCGTCGACTTACTCTTGGAAGTCGGCACTCATCCCTACAAAACCTCGACCACGGTCACCTTCATAGTCATGGATCTGGACAGTGATTGCCATGCTATCCTAGGTGCACCCAGTCAAGGAAAGTTGGGTCTGGTTGCCTCCCCCCCTACCAAAGGGTGAAGTTCCCCACCCCGGCTGGAATTGGGTGTGTCCCAGGCTTGCCTAGAGATTTTTTGGAACATGTGATGAAGTCCAGGAAAGCAAAGGCCAAGATGGAGATTGATACTCCAGATAAAAGAATCACGGTTTCAAAATCAACCACGGTTACAACCTTGACGCCACATATCGGTGTTATATTGGCGGCTGTTGACGATGAACCTGAAGAGTGGGTTATTCTTGACAACGACGTCCCAACTGAGGCCGAGGTTACTTATGGCTTGGACGGCTTTGGCTGCATCTCGATGAACACAACTTCGGATGAGCCGAGTAACTTGGCTCTCGCCATCGTCCCAAGCTCGGGGGCCACACAGCCGACTGATATGGAAACCGAGATCGAGAAACTGTTAGACATGGAAAACCTAAGTTTGGAAGGGGAGGACAAGGAGAAGGTCAAGCAGATCATTATTGAGAGCCTAGAGTTCAAAGACGGCCCCGAACTTAAACCTGTAGATCAGTTAGACGAGGTCGTCATCAACCCAGACTATCCAGATCAGAAAATTAAGATTTGGAAGCAACTCTCCCAACAAGAACGAGAAGAGATCATCTCCCTACTCCAAAACAACTTGGACGTATTTTCCTGAAAAGTAGATGACATGGTGGGAGTAAAGGAAGCCGTCGCTCTCCACAAACTGGAAGTCGACAAGTTCTTCAAACCGGTCAAGCAGACGAGACGAGTCTTCTCTACCGACAAGGAAAAAGCAATTGGGACAGAGGTTGACAAACTCCTCAAAGCCGGCATCATAAGAGAAGCAACATACCCCGAGTGGCTTGCCAACGTCGTCATGGTAAAGAAACACAATGGCAAGTGGAGGATGTGCGTGGACTTTACGGACTTGAACAAGGCCTGTCCCAAAGATAGCTATCCCCTCCCCAGGATTGACAAGCTCGTAGACTCTATTGCCGGCCATCAAACCCTCAGTTTCTTGGACGCCTACTCTGGCTATCACCAAGTCAAAATGGCTGAGGAGGACATAGAGAGGACGGCTTTTCAAGCTGCAGGCGGCATATACTGCTACGTCATGATGCCTTTCGGCCTAAAGAATGCAGGAGCCACGTATCAGAGGATGGTGAACAAGGTCTTCAAATCTCAAGTAGGCCGGAATATGGAGGCCTACATTGATGACATGGTGATCAAGACCAAGATCGCCAGCCATGTACCAGATCTGAAAGAGACCATTGACAACTTGAAAGCTAACGATATGAACCTCAACCCTAGCAAGTGCGTCTTCGGGGTTACCGCGGGCAAGTTTCTAGGTTTCATGGTTTCTCAGCGAGGCATCGAGGCTAATCCAAAAAAGATCCAAGCCTTGATTGACATGAGGGAGCCGATTTGTATCAAAGAGGTTCAAAGGTTGAACGGGAGAGTAGCGGCACTCGGTAGGTTTATCGCCAAATCGGCAGAAAAATCCCTCCCCTTTTTCAAAGCCTTGAAGGGAACGAAGGATTTTGCTTGGACGCCTGAGTGCTCGACCTCGTTCCAGCAACTAAAAGACTACCTCGGCTCTCTACCTCTACTCAGCATCCCGGTTATGGGAGAGACATTGTACGTCTTCTTAGCAGCGACCGACCGAGCCGTAGCAGCTGTACTCGTTAGATAAGAAGGCGACATCCAGAAGCCGGTCTACTACGTCAGCAAGGCACTGTCAGACACCGAGAGCAGGTACTTCAATGCTGAGAAAATTGCTTATGCCTTGGTAATTGCGGCCAGAAAACTACGAGCCTACTTCTCGGCTCATCCAATCACGGTCTACACCGACGCTCCTCTTAGAAAAATACTTCACAAGATGGACAGCTCAGGACGCCTACTTAACTGGTCGATTGAACTGACCGAATTTGACATAACCTACAAGCCGAGGAAGACTCTTCTGGCCCAACCTCTTGCCGACTTCTTGGTCGAGACCGCCTTCACAAGTGAACATACGCCGACCACCCGAAAGAGGAAGTTCCCTATGGATAGAGAGCCCTTGGAAGAGTTACCTCCCAACTGTTGGGTCCTATACACCGACGGGTTAACTACCCAAGGTAGAAGCGGCGCCGGAGTCTACTTGACTAGCTGCAGGCGAGCATGTTGCACGTGATTTTATCAGGTTCAAGTTCCCTGCCTCAAATAATCAAGCTGAATATGAAGCCCTAATCCTGGGACTAGAAAGAGCCAAGTTCTTTGGTGCAACAAGATTGGTAGCATACAGCAACTCCCAACTAGTGGTGAATCAAGTTAAAGGGGAATACAACACCGAAAACCACATGCTGACCAAGTACAAAGATCTCGTCCTAAACCTGACCAAGAACTTTGAGTTCTGGGATATACGGCAAGTTGCTAGAGAATACAACCTAGAAGCCGACCTGCTTTCAAAGATGGCAACAGCTGAAGACTCGGATCCCCTAATCATTTATGCCGACCAGCCTGCTTATGAAAGACTGGAGATCTTGCTCCTGGATGACGAGGAAAGGACATGGATCGACAACTACAAAGACTACTTGGAGAAGGGAAAACTTCCTGAAGACGAGTTAGAGGCCAAGTCGATTGAAAAGAAGACGGCAAGATACATAGTCTGGAACGGCATCCTGTACAGAAGGTCATTCTCCAGACCTCTCCTTAGATGTGTTGCGCCAAAAAGCACCGAGAAACTCCTCGCCGAAGTACATGGGGGAGTTTGTGGGGGACACCCGGGGGCCAGAACCTTTGCCGACAAGATCATCACACTTGGCTACTATTGGCCAAATATAAGGGAGGATGCCCAAGCCTATGTAAAGAAGTGTGACAAATGTCAACGCTACTCCGACTTACCCAAAGTACCTGCCGTAGATCAAAGCTTGGTCATACCGACATGGCCATTCGACATGTGGGGAGTCGACATCATTGGACCATTCCCATTAGCCAAAGGGAGCAACAAATATGTAATTGTGGCAGTCGATTACTTCACCAAGTGGGTAGAGGCGAAACCACTAGCAAAGATCACTGAAGAGAACGCCATAAACTTTATCCATGATTACATATGGTGTCGGTTTGGCGTGCCCCATACTATAGTGACAGACAACGGCCTACAATTCTCTAATGCTTTCACCGAGGAAATTAATAGGTTGGGAGTCAAGCACAAGAAGTCGTCAGTCAGCCACCCTCAAGGCAATGGACAAGCCGAGGCCGCCAACAAACTTGTCTTAAGAGCACTCACCAAGAACTTAGAAGGCAGTCAAGGAAAGTGGCTGGACGAACTCCCCCTAGCTTTATGGGCCGTCCGTACAACCACTCGGGGGCCAACTGGGGAGACACCCTTTACTATCACTTACGGTTCAGAAGCAATGGCACCAGCCGAGATGGCCTTGCCGACTTTCAGAGTAACCAACTATGACGAGGTCGTTAATGAATACAACCGACTACTGGACCTAGACCTAGTCGACGAAAAAAGGCTAGCTGCCCAACTCAGAATGATCAATTACAAGCAAAGAACCAAGGCCTACCATGACAGCAAAGTGAAAAAGAGAACCTTTGAAGTCGGTGACTGGGTACTCAGAAAAATTGAGTCGACACACTTGAAGGCACAACAGAATAAGCTCTCGCCAAACTGGGAAGGCCCTTACATCATCACCCACATTATACGGGAAGGGACCTACATGCTCAAAACCCCGGAAGGAAAAGAGCTTAAACACCCATGGAATTCCGAGCACTTGAGAAAGTACTATCAGTAGCACCTCGGTTAGCTATTTATTCTTTTTATCAGATTTTCGGTCTTAGATTCTATAGTTGATATCTAGTTGTTTCTTAGTTTGATTTCATCGATAAAATTTCCTTTATTTTATTTACATCAAGCTTTGATTATAGTACATAACACGGTCTTAGCGTTATTTACAATGCCGAGATCACCTAACGAAGTCGATGAGCACACTTAAAACATGGCTTCTAAAGCCTAGTTTCAATAACTAGCACCCTAACGAAGTCAATGAGCACACTTTAAGCATGACTTCTAAAGCCTAGTTTCAATAACTAGCACCCTAACGAAGTCGACGAGCACACTTATGCATAACTTCTAAAGCCTAGTTCTAACAACTAGCACATAAGACGACTTGAGCTGGTCCTAACGGTTAGACTCAAATTTGGATAGTAAACTCCCGACGATTTGAAACTAATCTCGAATGCTAGTTCTCTAGCGTATCAAAACCGAGCACTAGATGTTCGTCAGAGCTCAACGGTAGACCACCTCGGCCTGAACATATAAGCCTATGTTGGCTTTCCGATCCCGGCTCATTACGGTCCAGCCCCAAAGAGGCATGACGGACTAAACAATGACGAGATCATAGACGTAAACATCACGACTTAAGACATTCAAAACCTAATTCTGTCGGTTAGTACTCTCAAATTTGGGTTAAGATTAATACATCTAGTTCCCACGAAAATTTGAGACTAACCGCGGTTTAGTTCTTACAAACCGAGCTCCTAACGTTCGTCGCGGCCCATAATGGTGATCTACCACGGTTGGCAGCATAACCTAAACCAGTTGGCATGTCTCGTCACTTCAGACTAATGACATCTCAAACCGAGATAAAGTAATATGAACAGAACGAGATAACACTTGCGCAACGAGCTATGGAAACGGGATAAACACCTCAAACCGAGGTATACAAACCCATACAGATAACAAGTGTTTAGACTCCCCCAAGCACTCTGGGCCGAGTCACTTAAATACTTAAGACAAAAAAATAATAATATTGTTTTAGCCTACCCGGCTTACAAGGACATTCCAAAGTTTAACTAATCAATACCAGCATCGGCTTCCTCCTCAACTTGGGCAATCAGATCATCAAGATTCCCTTCCTCAACTGGCGGAGGTACCCACAGGGAGTTACCCTCTTTCTGATCTCGGCTATGAATCACCCTCAGGCCCTTGTCAGAATACGGAATCAAGGAGTGGGCAGCCCGAGCTTCAACACCGTAAGCATCCTGGTTGTAGAGGCGTGCAAGCTTGTCAAGAGTTATATCAACTTCGGGGTCTATCCAGAGAAGGCGAGACAGATTTGACCAAGCATCATTGTAGGTAGTGCCGACATCATCTTGAATGGCTGCCTTCATTGCCGTACCCTTCTTGAAAGCCTCCATCGCCCGCATCTCCCAACTCGAAATGCTCTCCTCCAGTTGGACCAGCCTCTCCTCCACAGCATTTTTCTCTAACACGAGGCCCTCCGCTCGTTGACGCTCTTTCTCCAAATCGGCCCTCGCCACAGCAGTCTCCTCCTTGGCTGTTCTCATCACCGCCTCGGCGCGACGAACCATCTCATTAGCCTCCACCGACATGTCTGCTGCCTTCTTTAACTCCGCTTCAAATGAGGCCTTCTCCTTCTCAAGGGCTTCCACTTTGGCCTTCAGCTCAATGTTAGAGGCACGAAGAGGCTCGACCTCGTCCTCACACTTCCTAGCGTTGCTTATGGCAAGCTGCATCAACGCATATTCATGCTGGGCTATGGAGGCAAGCTACAAAGAAAAGATAAAGACGTCAAAAGCAGGACATTCACGGTCACAACAAATAATGAAATACCAAGTACCTCACTGATAAGTAGGCCCTTGCGGTTCCGAAGCTGTGTGGAGGTCGGTCTGGTCTCCACTAACCTTTGAATAGTCCTTTGATTCATGGCCCTTTTTATGACGGTCACGCCGAGTTTGAGGGAAGGACCGGAGCGAATGGAATCATCAATATCCGGTATTATCACTACATTGCAAAGAGCATGAGCCAGATCATTGATCTCGACCTCAGTAGGACCCAAAGCCGAAGCTGAGCCACGAGTTGGAGTTCTCTTAGACGGGGGCTCTAAATCATCCTCACCTTCTGCTCTCGGCCTCTTATCCCGATGACCCGCTTGGTCGATTTCCTCCTCAACATGACTTTCACTATGATCCTGTAACGGATCAACATTCTCCATCCCGGTTTCCTTTTCAAGAATCTCAACCTCCACCTCTTCTCCTCCAGCTCCAACTTGGATGACAGAGGGACCCGTGGGAATGTTGGCGACTCCTAGGGCCTGCAGCGCCTCCTGCCTGGATGTCATGTCGGCATGACGCTTTTCAATACCCCGGGTACGCGATAATTGTTTTTTCCTCCTCGCCGCCATGGCTGGGTCAAGCTCCTTTTCGTCGATAATCTGGACATCCTCCATGGAAAGATCTGCACGAGAAGAGAAAGTTAAAAGGACGGCTGGAAACAATCAGGGAAAACAGAAAAATACAAGCACGGAAAGGAAATTACATCCTATGATATCTTTGGCCTTGAGACACTTGTCGGCCTCGGTCTTGCACACAAGGCAGTCAGAATAAAAGACGAGATCTGGGTGAATAACCCAATCCGGGAGTCGATAACCCCTTTCCACCACAACTCTCGGCTTAACACCACCAATCGGCCCCCTCATCAAACCGGCCTGTACATGGAATCTGAAATCGGTCTCGGTCCGGGACCAATCCAGTGTAGCAGAAGCAGCAAACAGCTCCAACTTCTTTATCAAGACAGCGCTCCAACCTAGACGATGAACCACCTTAGGCTTGACAGGATCTAGGTCCGGGCCTAAGAATTCCCAACCCTAACGGCTCTCCACTTTGATCACATGCCTATTCCAGCCCGTCACCTTATTCACGACACTCGAGATGGGAACCATGAGCTTGGGTTTGTTGGGATCAGACTTGATGGTATTAGTTCTGGTGGAGGAATTATAGGATGATTGGAAGAAGTGGAAAAAAGCGGACATGCACGGTTCGAAGCCGAGACCTCGACAAAGAATTATGAAGCCGGTAAGATACCTGATCGCGTTTACACCCAGATGGGCCAGCACAATGTTCCATCCCTCAAGAAATTCATTAATAAAGGGATCAAGGGGGAGCCGGAGCCCAAGCTGAAACTGTTTGTAGAAAAAAGGGAGGAGGGCATTGTCATAATAAAATTGCTTAATCTCGGCATCAGAAGAGAAGGGTCGGGCTTTGCTGTAGAAAAATTTGAACTCTCTCCTATCTATCCCAAAATACTCATAAAGGTCCCTAATCATAGCATCCCCACCAATAGGATGCCTGGGCCGATTTGATCCAGAAGGACCAGCCCCATCCTGACCTCCCCTAGAAGTCACAGCTTCATCTTCAAACCGATCAACTATCCTCCTAGAAGCACCCTCCTCGGCCATACCTGCAGTAACCAAGGGGTTAGAATCATCCCATGACGAGGACGAGGTGACCTTCCCCCCGGTTCAACTACTGGGGCCAAGGAAGGACCCTCAAAACGAGATCGAAAGGCCGATTTATCTTTAACATAATGAAGAAAAATGTGGTTTATAACGGCGTCAAGGGTATTAAGAAGTACGACGCCATCAGCACAACCTGGGAGGGCCTTAGGGGCAAACATACCTGAAGGATACCTCAAATCGTCCCTAGGGGTCTTATTCAAAAACAACAAGTCACTTATAGCCATTAGAGACAACATTTTCCAAATTCCTTCTGACAACATATAAATCCTATTATTCCGCTCGTAGAAACCAAACATGGCGTCGGGATCAAGGTGTGGGGTACCGAGCATATCAGGAGGAATGGCTAGATTTTTTCTAAAACCTACTCACACAGATTCAAAAAATCAAGCACTAAAAATAGGAACTTCAAAGCCCTAGAACCTCAACAATGGCAGAAAAAGAGAAAAAAGGCGAGAAAGTCAGAACAATACCCTTGTCGGAAATGTGATCGGAGAAAAAGGATTAGCCGACGGAGTAAATGAAGATGATCAGAGCGGAACAGAGAATTTTGCAATGGGAATCGATAACTTTGAAGACTCGCCGGAAACGGCGACACTGTTTCTCTATTGGAAATTTGAAAATGTGAAATTCCGAGGGTTTTTGGGTGTGTATATAGGGTGGGTCTAATATGTATGATTCGGGCTAACCCGGTTGTAACCCGTGATCCATGGGTTGCACGTAAACCCACGAACCCATCATGACTCGCATTTAATGGGCCACGTTTTCAAGGTAAATGTCACATCACCAAGACACGTGCACTAATCAATATAAGGGGAATACAAACGATTGAAGTACCCAACCGCCGTTTGAAAAGCACGAGCAGACTGCCAATGCTAGATCGACACGTGGCAAACCGAGACCTACAGCCGGAATATCAGTCGGCTTCGAAAATGACAAACATTTCGGACGTCTGGATCGATATTGAAGAGTTCAGCACATGGGCGTAACCGACACCACAGCTATGGACCGACATCCTTAATGGTATCAAAGAATGAGACGAGACCGAGATGAGAAAAGGTCAGGGGTAGGTCGATGTCGGGCGGTGATTGAAGTCATGCTTGAACGACATATACAAATGCCTTCTATGCTGACATGTCAACTAAGATCAGATGATCGGCATTACGTTAAGGCGACATCATAAAAAAAGGTAGTGTCAACGAGAAAAAATCCAAAGTCATGCAAGATGCAAAGAATTCAAGCTATGAAGTCAAATCAAAATCAGAGCAAAGATGGCAAAGGATAAAACCCCAGTGTAGATATATATAACAAAAAGACCCCCACAGCAAGGCCGGGGGCCTGGCCTATACAAAAAAGGAAAAAAGAAACTACTGAGTCATCCTAACTAAGGATTCAAGAAAGATTATAATCTTGATCTTGGTCTTCATCATCCTCCCACTCAAGGTCTCCATCGTACCCATATTCATCAATGATGATGGGTTCGGGATCATCCTCACTATCATCTTCATCATCATCATCCTTTGACTCTTCTGCACTAGAGTCGTCAGAGAATTCATCAACGGGGTCCGGCTCCGAGTATTCGCCATTACTAACGGACGGTGATTCTTCCGCCGGAAAAGATGAACGTATCTTGGATGGGAACATTGAATCATCACTGCTTGAAGAATCATGATAAACTTGATTTTCTGATCCTGTACTCACTTCTTCCGGGAATGCATCATCGTATTTCCTCTTTAGAGCCATCTTGGAATTCTTCGCAAAATTTGGGATGTTCTTGGAGAATTCTAGAGGATGAAGGTAAGATAGAGGGTAACCAATGGAAAGACCATCTATTTATACCCCTGGAATATGAGGGGGTGGGGAGTTTATCAATGCTACTCATAATTGGGGTGCAATTAATGAAGCCTTCGATTTCCAAGAAGGGCAATGATTCCACCTGTATCAAATCCACAGTGATGTCAGTAAATCCAAGCAGAAGAGGATTTTTGGCGGCTGCAGGTCAAATCAACATAAATGAAGTGCGAAGCAAGTACAAGGGCACAGTTCCTACTCGGCATGCCAAGATAGAAACTCAGGGGCCACTGAACGACATAAACCAACTTGGTTAATGGGGACCCATAAACTCTGGGCTCATACACCGTAAGGCCCATCCACAGAGGCCCACAATCTTATATGCCGAGATACATCAGGCCAAACAGGCAGCCCTTGCCTAGGCCGAGTTCAAGAGGCCCAATCCTTAGCCGGTCTCCGGGGCGAGCTGAGTGGGATTACAGGCCGACATACGCCAATAATCTTCCTTGTTCATGGGAGTCCACTTACAGAGTTTGATTACAACTCTAACAGTGGAGATCCTTATCTAAGCAAGGATATCTCTTATACCAGATAACAGGACATCATCCATCCTTATCCGGAGTCTATCTCCAAGGAATGCGAGTCCTACATCAACACGGGCATCCTAGCTTCTCTAACAAGCTACGACTCATTCACCCACGCCTATAAAAACAGGTTTTCACAACAGGAGAAGGGTAATGAACTTTTGGCTCTAAATTAGTCAATTGGTTTCTATATTTCTAATCACCCATATTCTTACTCTCACGCCGGAGGGCCTTCACCGGTGAAGCCCCGGTGTAGTTTACGTTTGTTTCGTATGTGTAGCTCCGGCCATCAAGAACTGTCGCTGGGATTAACCGCTAAACGAAGGCTGATCCAACCAGATTTTGGCATCATCAGAATGAAATTACATAACCACTCATATTCATGGATGCTATGTTCTGTGTTTGTGAGAAACAGGAGGGAAAATTTTTGAGTTTCTATATTCGAGAAAATTCAGTTTGGTCCCTGAGATATTAAGAAGATTAGTTAAATGAAAATGTTCATAGCTTGTTCGTTTTTATTCGGAATGAGGTGATTTTAAAGTCCAAATTGAGTATTTTTTTTCGAGAGATTTGCAATGGAACAGGTTTGAGAATCTTAATAGCTATAGTATGTTCTCAAAGTCCCTGTTTTGGCAGCAGTGTTTGGTAATTGGATTAGTAAAATTCTTGAACTTGCTTAATTCATAATTAATTCGTCCGGACTCGGAATCAAGTGATTTTTGAGCCTAAATTCATGATATTTTCACTAAAATTATTTTCAGGTGTTAAATATATTTGGAACTGCACCAGATTTTTTATTTTCCTGAATGCGGGAAATGACTTGAAATTTGGACAAACATTGACGAATGTTAGCTGAGTCATTCAATTTCTGAATTTGATGAGTATTGGGTCTACTTGTAATATTTTCTTGAGTACTTCTATTTATGATATTTAAGAATGCAAATGTGTAGAGATCAACCATAAACTAGTGAATGGATATGTAGGGACCGCGACCACCACCACCACTTTCCCACATTAGTATGATATTGTCCGCTTTGGGCCTAGCCCGTACGGATTTGTTTTTGGGTCAACCCCCAAAAGGCCTCATACTAATGAAGTGGGTGGGTGCTATTATATACCTTGCAATTATTTCCTCAATTGCCGATGTGTGACTTTGGGTTGCACCCCAACAATCCTCCCCTCAAACCAAGGACCACACCGCTATGGCCCGCAGTGTTTCCTCTGGACCATATCGGCGAAAGCTTGTACCAGCCGCCCGCGAAACACCATCGCCCTCGATTGCAAGACTCGATTCGCTATGTCGCACAAGGGGAACCCCACCATATAAAGCACACACACGGTCCACCCGGTCGGGCCCATCCGAACCATGGCTCTGATACCACTTGTAGGGACCGCGACCACCACCACCACTTTCCCACATTAGTATGATATTGTCCGCTTTGGGCCTAGCCCGCACGGATTTGTTTTTGGGTTAACCCCCAAAAGGCCTCATACTAATGAAGTGGGTGGGTGCTATTATATACCTTGCAATTATTTCCTCAATTGCCGATGTGTGACTTTGGGTTGCACCCCAACAATAATTGTTGGAGTAGAGATCTAAAAGGAAACGGAGAGAAGAAAATTCTGTAGCAGCCAGGCGAGCGGGCGCCTGGTATAGACCAGGCGGGCGCCCTTTTGGGCAGAAGGTTTTGGTTCCTGGCGGATTAATGCAGGCGGGCGCTTGCATAGGACCAGGCGGGCGCCTGGTGCCGCGTCACAGGTTGAGGGAATTGCAGTTATTTTGGGATTCCTCTTATGTTTAGGTTTAGGACTCTTTCTAGGTTTTCTATATAAACAATGTTCCGCCCCATAACTCATTGTAACTCCATATTTACATATTATAGTGCAAAATCCTGGCTTGGTAGTGCCCCCAGACATAGTCAAACATATTGACGAACTGGGTAAACAATTTCTTGTGTTCGTTTTGTCTTTTGCTTTGAGTTTGTTATTTCTTGTGCTTGTTTATGGTGCCGGGTTTTCTTGCGATTTGCTTGGGTGTTGGGTGTTGGAGGGTCAATTCCACAACAACTGGTATTAAGAGCTTTGATTGGACGATCAAAGGGGTTTATCAAGCAATCAAGAATGGGCAAGGATAAACAAGCGGTGGAGAAATTTGATGGGTCTGACTATGGATATTGGAGGATGCAAATAGAGAATCTCTTGTATAATAAGGATTTCTATAAGCCTCGAACAGGAGTCAAACCGGATAAAGAAAAGCAGGAAGACTGGGATCTCATGGATCGGAAAGCCTTAGGGGTGGTTCGATCTTGTCGAAGTGGATCGCGAAGACTACCAGGAAGGCGAAAACCATCAAGGAGCTATTGGATTATCTTACTAAGAGATTTGAAACTCCATCTGCTACAAATAAGGTTGATTTGATACGCAAGATGGGTAGTCTCAAGATGTAAGAGGGAGGATCCATAGCTAAACACATCGATGAGTTTATGGATATTATAGACTCATTGACCGCGTTGGAGATTACTTTCGGTGACGAGGTTCATGCGTGTTTATTGCTAGCGTCCTTACCAAGGAGTTGGAGTGGAACGGTGACAGCGTTAAATGCTTCAGCGGGTAAGAAGAAATTGAAGTATGATGATGTTAAGGACTTTCTCTTGGGCGAGGAAAATCGCATAAAGAAGTTGGGGACACCGTCTACTTCGGAATCGGTCTTGGCTACAACTAGTAGGGGAAGACCGGGTTCTAGCAATAAAGGGAGAACAGGGTCAAGGGAAAGTGTAATCGGGGGTGGGGATCAGTATGAGGAGAACAAAGAAAGACCAAGGGTTGCAAGAGGATCGGTAGAGTGCTATCATTGTAAGGAGATATGACACTACAAGAGGTATTGTCCCATGCGAGGGGATAAATCGTCGAATGTGATAATCGAAGGTGACGATGTACTGATTCTGAGTGTTAGTAGTGCGTTAGAATCATAGGTGCTGGATTCGGGGGCATCATTCCACTCATGCGGGCATGCAGGAGCGATGGAAAATTACACTTCCGGTGATTTCGGTAAGGTCTATCTGGCGGATGGCGAGCCTTTGGAAATCAAGGGGAAGGGGATGTCAGAATAGGAGCATCGGACGGGAACGTCTTACATCTACACGGGGTCAGTCACATTTCGGGTTTGAAAAAGAACCTGATTTCAGTTGGGCAGCTGGGTGAAGAAGGTTACACGGTAACTTTTAGCTGCAGGAACTGGGTTATTACCAAGGAGGATTATGAGATCGCTCCGGGTAATAGGGAAGGAAGATTGTATTTGATAAACACCAAGGATAGTATCGCGGTGGCGTCAGCCAAGGGTGATACGGATTTGTGGCACTGTCGATTGGGTCACATGGGTGAGAAGGGGGTATCCCCGGTAACTTCTTGGTTTGGTGTGTCATATTACATGACCTTCATTGATGATTCGACAAGGAAGGTCCGGGATTACTTCTTAGAAGGGAAAGATGAAAATTTCAGGATGTATAAGAAGTGGAAGGCCTTGGTGAAGAATCGGAAGGGACTCAAGATTAAAAGCTTGATGTCGGACAATGGTGGGGAGTATGAGCTCAATGAGTTTGAGGAATACGGTGATGCAAGTGAAATTTACATGGATGTTCCAGACTCGGGTGGGAGCGGGACGGTTCATGATGACCAAGGACAAGGGGTCACTGAAGATGAACCACATACTCTAGGACCGGATATTCCGCTACGAAGATCTAACAGTGAGTGTAGATCGGATGACAAGGCTCCAGGTTTCTCATGCAAGGTGAAGTTGAAGCTGGGTTTAGCTTCAACGGGGCTTGGAGAATAGGGGAGGAGGACGGCACTACCATGATCGAGGTGAGCACTAGGACGACACCATGGATGAGTTGAAGACAGATACGGGGTTTGTATATGCGGTTATCTCTAGGTGGGAGATTGTTGGAGTAGAGATCTAAAAGGAAACAGAGAGAAGAAAATTCTGCAGCAACCAGGCGAGTGGGCGCCTGGTATAGACTAGGCGGACGCCCTTTTGGGCAGAAGGTTTTGGTTCCTGGCGGATTAATGCAGGCGGGCGCTTGCATAGGACCAGGCGGGCGCCTGGTGCCGCGTCACAGGTTGCGGGAACTGCAGTTATTTTGGGATTCCTTTTATGTTTAGGTTTAGGACTCTTTCTAGGTTTGCTATATAAACAATGTTCCGCCCCATAACTCATTGTAACTCCATATTTACATATTATAGTGAAAAATCCTGGCTTGGTAGTGCCCCCAGACGTAGTCAAACATATTGACGAACTGGATAAACAATTTCTTGTGTTCGTTTTGTCTTTTTCTTTGGGTTTGTTATTTCTTGTGCTTGTTTGTGGTGCCAGGTTTTCTTGCGATTTTCTTGGGTGTTGGGTGTTGGAGGGTCAATTCCACAACAGGATATAGGTTCCACATTATTCAACATGGTTCTAATAAGGCTACATTAATGAACAGTGGTGTTTGTGTTAATGGTGAAAGATATAATGATTATGAGAGTAATTACTATGGCCGCATGTTAGAAGTTATACGGCTTGAATATCCAGGATTACCACCTAAGCAAGTCGTTTTGTTCAATAGTGAGTGGTTTGATCCTACGTCTATGGGTACAAAGGTTGATCCTCACTATAATCTTGTAGAGATCAACCATAAACGTAGATTCAATCGATACGAACCTTTTATACTAGCTACCCAAGCTACACAAGTTTACTATTACACTTATCCAAGTTTGAAGCATGACAAGGTAGATTGGTGGGCTGTGTGTAAGGTTAAAGCAAGGTCAACTGTTCAATTTATTGAGGAGTCAATGTTGGCCTCCTTTCAAGAGGAAACCATAGATACTCATGCTTCTGTGCATGTCGATGATGAGCAAGTCCGCTTAAATGATGTTAACAACGAAATTGTAGACCTTGAAGATGATTTGAATTCTAATGACGAAGATGAATTAAATAGTAGTGATGATGTCCAAGGTGAAAATGGGGATATTTTTTGTACCAAAACATGTTCAACAACAAGGTTTCCCCCGGACAAAATCAGCATTGAAGAGGTAGAAATCAGAAAGCGAAGGCTTATTGGAGATAAATCTGTAACTGACGCCCAGAAGCGCGCTCCCCCAAAACCCACTACAAGAAAAATAGTCTTTCACAATGTTTTATTAACAACGTTTTTCATAAAACGTTGTTATTAAGTAGCTATAGACAACGTTTTTTCACTAAACGTTGTCGGTGAGTAAATTTGACAACGTTTTCTTGGAAAACGTTGTGAAAAAGTATGTGAAACAACGTTTCCTTGGAAACGTTGCAGACAGCAACAACGTTTCCTTGTAAACGTTGCAGACAATAACAACGTTTTTGTAATAAACATTGTAATAGGGCTCATTTGACAACGTTGTGAAGTAAACGCTGCATAATGACGACCGTAACGGATCTCAGCTCAATCATAAATTATTAAGCTTCTCACAAATGTTGTTATTTTCTTACACCGTCCAAATTTAAACTTTACCATTTCCATAGGGCATAAAAAATGATTATATCAATACTTTCAGTTTTGAAATCAAACAAGAGATTACATTTACATATTTATACTCCCTCCGTCCTGAAACTTAAATTACGTGGGCGGAGGGAGTATATCAATACTTTTGTATTTGAAAGCAAAAAGAAGTTACATTTAGTTACTTATACTCCTTCTATCCAAAACGATTCTCTTATATTTTTTTTAATTGCTACTACGAAGGTATATATTCTGAGCAATAAATTTAAGTTAATTTATTATTCTATTGAAATTTTAAAAGTTATTATTGATACATCAATATAACTAATGTAAACCTCAATGTTTATATTTTTTTATTAGATCAATTAATTTAATCTATATGTAATAATTAAATTATCATCCCAATATTAGTAAAGTTAAAATAAAATAAAACTCATTTTGAGATGGAGAGAGGAGTATCGATAATATGTTTAACCTACATTAGCTAGTGTGAAGAGAGTGCTAATAAAGCCTAAAAAGCAAATAAAAATGGAAAAAACAATAAAGAAAGAGAAATAAAAAGTCAAAACAGGAGGAGGGATTCCAAATTGCAATTCCCGCACCCCCCCTCCCCTAATTATTTCCCCATTCCCGCACAACCTTCCCCCAAAAATCAAAAGTCAGTAGCTCGTACATCGCCTCTCTTTCCCAAAACACGATCGCCTCACATCTATGCATAGGTCGGAGCTGGGCAAAGTCATCGATGCCGGCAAAGTCTTCGAAGCCGTAGTTCATTCCACTATAGCAACACGATATCCTATCTATCTCCCTTAATTATTTCTTCGGCCCTTCCACATAAGCCCTAGATTTTCCCCTCAATACAATCTCTGTCCAAGTTGGAGCTGTTTGGCGGCAAATCGGAGCTGCGATGCTCATCACTCTCCACCACAGTAACATAGTTTTGCTATGATTGCCGGTATTATCTTTTCTCTCTCCCTAGATTCTTTATCCCCCCGTCCCCACAGTAACAAAGTTTAACTTATCGGTGGTGTTGTTTTCTTAAACATTCTGAAAAAACCCAACCCTATTTTTGATTTTTGTGTTTAATTCCACTCTTCTAGATGAACATTCGATTTTGTAGTTCCCATAATTTCTGTATCTGTCAAATTTTGTTTGTAACTTATTTAACAAATGTGGAGATTGATGACGCCCTGTAAATCTGGGGTCAAGGAGAGGGATCTCCAGCTGAGTATTTCCAGTTCTTGGATCACAACACAAATAAAGCCCCGTTAAGACCAGAGCCGGGTTTGAATCCGGCTTAGGCCCTCGGGTGTGAGAGTAAGATCTCTGAGGAAAACCTAAGAGGAAAGGCTTGTGAATACCTTGTGTGTGAATCAGGGTTAGAATGCGTACCTTACCCATGGGGGCGCAAATGAGTATTTATAGGCAATAGAGGAGAGAGAATAAAGGGATGAGATTTGGATATTAACCGACTTGGTACAGACTTGGGACACGTGCCGGGATCTTATTGGATAGTTGCTCCACTACTTGTAGTTATGGTCTGACAAGTACGGGTTATTAACGTCTTTTGGACGTATCTGCCAGCTGTAAAGTGCGGTCCCATGCTCATTAGTGTATTGTGGGAGGCGAAGCCTTCCTTGTGCCAGGTCTTCGATTATACTCGATCCTCGGTCACTAGCTTCCCTGGGTTCGCCGGTTCGGGCTCGAGATTCATGGTCCGGTTAAAATAGCTCGATCGGTCCGGTTTGCCCGAGCTTGGCCCCGGTCTAACAAGCTCGGGCTCATCAGTGGCTCCTAACTCCAATGATTAGCTTATTTATGAGTGATGCGAGGAGTTACATCTCTATAACTCGATCCGGGCCGATCTGGGTCGAATTCTGGTACATTGTAGAATGACACGGGAGTCTTACGATAGTAGTTGGTGATGGGACAGTGGGCCCCTCATGCCAGTCGCCTGACATGCTTTTTGCAGTTGAAAGGACAGGTTCCAGGCGCATTTAATGCAAACCGTCATCGATTTTTGAAAAAGTAATTCCCGCCTCTTCGTTTCTCGGGTACACATCGGGTCAATCCCGGGTCATAGGTTGAGTCCGACCCATTTTAGGCTATATAAATAACCCCAAATCGAATCATTCCAAACTTTCAACACCTTTAACCCTCTGCTATTGTGCTCGGAAAAATTATTGCTATCAACGTCAACGAATTGATTCTTCTATTTCCTTAGCTCGATCGATTGTCAGGTAGCACCTTAGATTTCGCTTTCGTCGCTTGATTTTAAACTGCTAACTCTTTAATTTTGAGCTTTTTCCGCCATTTTTCTGGGAAAACCCTAACTGCCGTATTTACGAACTCTTGATATCACGAACAAAATTTTTCCCACTTTTGAATGGTTGAATCGTCTTTTTATTAGGAATTTCTGATCCGGTTCTTGGATTTTTTAAGGTCTCTCGAAAAACTTCTAACTTCGACCATGGATGAACTGGACCTGGGGCGGATGCTTCGTCCAGACCTCTATGGTTGTTGTCGAAAAATGGGAGGAATTTATAGATATTTAATAAATGCTTGGAAACGGATTTCTTTATCTGCCTTCAAAACGATAGGGACGGTCTATAATTGGGATTCCTGGATTCTCCCCCTGTTGTGGGAGACAGGTCCCTCGGTCCACTTCGATTTTGAAAGAATGAGGGTCTTGGGGGGTGAGGAACAATTAGGAATTTTCGTGAAAGCCGTTTTAACTCGATTCCCCGATAATGTAGATATGGCTGGTAACGCTAGAAGGTTGGTAAGGTCAGGTGGAGACCGAGTGTCTACAAGTGGGTCTGATCCCAGGACTTGGATGGATACCCCTTTAGATGATGTTATGCCCGTTCATGACCAGGACCATGATATTCCAATGAATGTTGGTCTGATCGAAGTGACTAGTAGCGGGGACGCTTCAGAGCGAGCTAATGACGGCGATGACTTTTTACTAGATGAACCTGCCCGAGACATCGAGGAAGACGGATCCTCTGACACCCCAACGGATTCACGCGAGCAATTAGAGAGACTGGCCCCTGATACTGCTCGCAAAGTTAACTTACTTCGTTCCCCCGTTAGGATCGTAGATTCTTTCCCAGAAGGTCCAGATAATAGGATTGTAAGTCAATCGGGGGCATCTTGCTCCGGGGCGGGCTTGGTAGAAGAAGAGAAGCAGGACTCAGATGATGAATATTTATCGCAGTTTCATGTAGATTCCAAAGTCTATCTTGTCCACGGTCTTATTGAGTATGAGTCACTCATAGGTGGCAAATCTGTAACTCCTCCTTTGATCTGGTCAGGGAACCACGCGTGCATCTTCTTTCCGGTTCAGTTCGAGAATGGGCTACGCCTTCCTCTGGACCCCTTTATTTGTGAGTTTCTTGAATTTGCCCGATGTCTTCCGATGGACTTGACCCCCAATGTCGTTCATTATTTGGTGACTTTTATAGTCGTTAGCCGCGTTTTAGGGTATGAGCCCTCTTTATCTGCACTTCATATTTATTTTACCCATCAAATCACAGCGGGCTGTCTGAGCTTGAAGACTAAACCCGATCTGAGAAAATATTCTCCGCCGCTAGCAATAAGTTTGATTAATGGCAAAGATATTCCCTTGTCCTGTTAATATAGCACCAATCTCGGTCTCTCGCCAGAATTTTCCCGATCCAGAAGAAGGCCGCGAACTGAGCGCTGCGATGGAGGCTTATCTCGCTCGATTTACGAAAAGAATTATCTAGGATGACCAGTCGGTGATTGAGATTCCTCAAGTTTATGATGTTCCAGCTATTATTAATGATGAAGAGCTTCTGATTTTCGCCGTGGTGGCCCCAAGTCGTGCTTCTGGCCCCGAGCATAGGGTTAACATGGCCCCTTTGTTACGAGACTCTAACTGGAAATTTCATCAGTCATTTACTTTCATTTTTAAGTGCACTGCTTGTAGTTCGGGGGAGACGTGTCCAGACCCTGGTTTACTCGGTCTCTTTTATTGTACTCTTTTAGACTGCTTTTCTTGTTTTCCAAGTTCCATTTTTATTTATCTTATCGTTTTCCTTGATTGCAGATCCAACTGATACAATGCCTCCAAAATCTGCCGCCGAAATTAAGGGAGCGGCCCGGGCTGTCGCTCTTGCTGAGAAACAAAAGAGAGCGGACGCTCTAAAGAGGACGGAGGCTCCGGGGAATAAACTTCCCGTTGCGGACAAAGTTGATAAAACCGGAGCTGTGGTTTCTTCTTAGCCTATGTTGACTCGGAACTTTCCACTAAATCCCCATGGTACTGGCCGTGGAAAACGTTTAATCGGTACCAGCCATTCTTCCCAAACATCTTCAGATACGGGCACTACTCCTTCCGATCCAACAAAAAAGAGGTCTGCTTCCGGGGACCTTATGCCACCCCAAAAAGACAAGCATCACAAATCTGGTTCCTCCGCTGATTTCTCAGTTCTATCTCCGTCCAAGGGGACTATGTGCTCTAACCTTTACCCCGTGGAGTCGATCGAAGATCGAGAGCGTGCTAAAGAATTTGGACTTAAAATTGCCAAAGCTCCCGAGGTGTACGAAGTAGATCTCCACAGCCACCGAAGCGCCAATGCTTATGTGGGTGATGGATTGTTGCATCGCCTTCATTTCCCCGCCTACCAACAGAAAGTCTTAGGTCCTTCAAACCCTATTGCTGCTGAGGATCATGCGGGCTTAGCCCTGACCGAGGTATACTCACGAATTTGCTTGTTACTAAGTCCCTTTCTTTCCCTGATATAACTTTCCTTTGTTTTTGTAGGTTGCCAATGATATTATTTTTCTTCGCACTCAGCATGAAGCGGATGCCGCTGTGATCGCCGCGAGGAACAAAAACATTATAGAGGCAAGGGAGGAGATTCACAAACTATCCAAGTCCCTAACTGCCACATGCAAAGAACTGGAAAGCTAGGATGCCGAGCTCATGATTGCGGCCAAGGAAGTGTCCAAGCTAAATGATCATCTGGTAGCTGCCTGGAATGCCAAAGAACAAGCTGAGGTAGAGAACGTGAGTGTCGATGCCCGCTGCGCTGAGCTCCAAAGGTCCTTAGATGCGGAGAAAAGGAAAATCGAGGAGTTGTCCAACAGAGTGGATGAGCTAGATGGAAAACTGCTTGATCAAATGCGCTTTGAGAAAGACCGAGAGCTGGTCTTGAAGGAGGAGAGAGCCGCGTTGGTCAAAGAATTTGAAGATTCTAAGGAGCTTTCTGATCGGTTAGACGTTGTGGGCACGGAATAATACGAACAAGCGATTCATACCGTTGCCCGTAATCTTGCAGCCACGGGGAAATATACTGCCTAGGAAATATCGGTCATCTGTTCTATCGTGGCCACAGATCTGAAATGCTTTAATGGTCATTCCCTTGTGCCCTTTGCTGATTACCAGCTCGCCGCGCTTCCTGAATCAGTTCGTAATGCTCTTACTCCGGTCTCACCTGTAACCATCCAACGTTTATCGAAAGAGGTTGATGATTTACGGTTTTCAATTGATAAGCCCTCATTATCTTTGGCCGCTGCTCTGGAAAAGGTTTTCGGCCCCGGTGGCCCCTATGTTGAAGGTATTGTTCTTCCTTTTTCTAACTTTGCCTCTGCCCTGGCTGAAGCTCAGCCCGATTCTACATCTGATCCTACTATATCTGAATTTATTCCAGAAGTGGAAACGCCCCTTCCCTCTGCAAACTGAAGATCAGACCGGGTTGCGTCCTGGGTATTTTTGTAATAACATAGGTCTCTCAACATTTCGTACAATATATTATTGCTTCAAAGTAAACCTTGGCATTTGAACATTTTTGTTGCTGTATTGTTACATATTTTTTACTTTCCTCAATTTGCCCTTTGTTATGTTTTGGCTTGAGTACTCCTTATGTATGATTAAGATTTGAACTTAGCCATAACTTTTTAGTCTTGCGGTTTAGCTCGAGGGCGTGTGACCGCGCATCGTGCATGAAGAGTCATGCAACGGCGTTTCCCTTGATGGGCTTGCGGTCTAGCTCAAGGGCGTATGACTGCGCATCGTGCATGAAGAGTCATGCAACGGCGTTTCCCTTGACGAACTTGCGGTCTAGCTCGAGGGCGTATGACCGTGCATCGTGCATGAAGTCATGCAACGGTATTTCCCTTGACGGGCTTGCAGTCTAGCTCGAGGGCGTATGACCGCGCATCGTGCATGAAGTCATGCAAAGGTATTTCTCTTGACGGGCTTGCGGTCTAGCTCGAGGGCGTATGACCGCACATCGTGCATGAAGTCATGCAACGGTATTTCCTTTGACGGGCTTGCGGTCTAGCTCGAGGGCGTATGACATGAAGAGTCATGCAACGGCATTTCCCTTGACGGGCTTACGGTCTAGCTCCAGGGCGTATGACCGCGCATCGTGCATGAAGAGTCATGCAACGGCATTTTGGGCGCGGAGCCTTAGCGGTTTGGCACTTTGTTATACTTTGCCAAATACACGCTTTTCTTTGAGATGTATGTCTAAGGTCTTTCTTTGAAATGGAACAAACATAATATCATTACTCTTTGAAACTTTTCCGCTCATAGAGCTATTACATCAAGTTTCATTACAATGTAGAAATAGAAAAAGACAAATTTCTAACTATGCTTCATTTCAACTAAGAGGGGAATACAATTCTTAAGGGTAATATTTTTTCAAGTGATCACTGTGCCAAGCATTCTTCAAATCCTTCCCCTCTGTGGTGAAAAGCCTGTAAGCCCCTTCTTTTATGATCCGGGCAATTTGATAGGGTCCTTCCCAATTTGGTGAAAGTTTGCTGTACCCGGGCGGTTTACCCGTGACCTCTACCTTTCTCAAAACCCAATCTCCCACGGCAAAAGACCGCTTGTTTACCCTCTTGTCATGGTGAATCTTTGCCTTTTGTTTGTAATTAACCAATTTTGCTCTTGCTCGGAGGCGTCTTTCTTCGAGGTAATCCAGATCTTTCCAAAGAGATTCCTCATTCTTTGTTTCATCGAAATGAGCAACCCTATAAGTAGGTAACGCGGCCTCCACGGGCACTACTGCCTTTGATCCATATGTTAAAGAAAAAGGGGTCTCCCCAGTTAAGTTCCTTGTTGTGGTGCGGACAGCCCATAGGGCAGTGCTAAGTTCGTCCAACCATCGTCCACTTCTTCCTGTCAAATTTTTTGGAGGGCGGTCAAGAGTAACTTGTTGGCGGCCTCAGCCTAGCCATTTGCTTGCGGCCTTTCCACTAAAGATTGGCGGTGTTCCACATTAAGCCTCCTGCATTCAGCTGTGAACTTTCTTTGGAACTGGGGTCCGTGGTCCGCAACAATTACCCGCGGTAATCCAAAACGACAATAGATGTGATAATGTACAAATTTAATGACGTTTGCCTCCGTGGTACTAGTCAATGCTTTGGCCTCTACCCATTTAGTGAAATAGTCCACTGCAACTACTACCATTTGAGCTCCCCCGGGAGGTTTAGGATATGGCCTAATCAGATCAATCCCCCACATGTCAAATGCCCAAGTAGGGACAATCAATGTTTGCTCTGTAGAGGGCATCCTTGGAATATTTGCGAATCTTTGGCACTGGTCGCATTTGCAGACATACTCCTCCGTATACACCCTCATAGACCTCGTATAACAAGTTGGTCACTGTTCCGATCTTGACACATCTTAATAATGGCTTCAAAAAAGATCTTCGATAAAGGATTCCATCAATGATAGTGTACCTTGCGTCCTGTTTCATCAGAATTTTTGCTCGATCTGGGTCATCGGGAAGGACTTGATTTTCTACGTATGCCTGCATTTCATCAACCCAATCCTTTTCTTGCTCGTCCACATTGTTAATTTGTACCCTGTCAATGGCTGGGGCCTCAGTGAACTCGATCCAGCAGTCAGTACTGAGCTTGGTGATTTCCTCATTCGTGATTCTTGACAGAAGATCTGCCTCGGAATTGTCTGCCCGGCTCACTTGCTTTAGCTCGGTGAAACTCAAAATCTTTCAACAGTCTTTCAGTAAGCTCTTTGTACTTGAGTAGTACCGGATGGTTAGTTTCATACTCTCCCCTTACTTGGTTTACTACGAGCTGTGAATCGCTATGTACGACCAACTTTAAAACTTTCAAATCTCGGGCTAACTCCAAGCCCGCAATCAAGGCTTTGTATTCAGCTTGGTTGTTTGAAACCGGGAACTTGAATCTTAAAGCCTGCTTAAACTTTTTCCCTTCCGAGGCGACCAAGAGAATTCTCGCACCACTGATTAATTTGCCCGCAGATCCATCTACATACAACTGCCAACAACCATTTGGTTTCTCACCCATATTCTTGACTTCATGGCCCTTTCTTTTGCTCGGCCTTACTGCCTTGCCTTTCTCGGGCTCATCTCTTTTCAGTTCAAAGGTAGTCTCTGCAACAAAGTCTGCGAGTGCCTGTGCTTTTATCGCCTTTCGTGGGGAGTATGTGTGAATACCCCTTTCCGATGATGCGGGCGACGCACGAGAAGTCTTTCTTTTATTTATCTTTATTTATTTTTTTCTATGGGATTAGGATATTCAAGTTGGCATTTAACCTATTAAGAGTTGCCACGTTGTTTTATTGAGCTAAAACATTGAGAAAAAGCTAACAAGAAGGTTCGGGGGTCAAGTTATGACAAGATAAGAATATTACGTTATCACTCCTATCGCCCGATAGATCGGACTTTCTGTCATGATTAATGTGTTAGTAGTGTGTTAGTGATTGAGACCGGATCCGAAGATTGCCTATGTTCCTCTCGTGATGAGAAGCTCAGGTTAGCGTAGTTCGCACATAATCGGAATAGAGAGAGGAAGCGGGATCATGCATAATGAAGGGGGAGGAGAAAGAATCATGCGAGATGATCACATCCTAGAATAATGATTATACAATTGATAAGATCAACGTGTAGTCCTCATATTCATCCTTGGAGAGTTATTGATCATGGGAATATTTACCTAAAGTTTAGGGTTTAGAAGTAGTTCCTAGATCTTGGAGATCATCATCGGCTATACCATATAAACAGGGATTAAAACATTAGATCTAGCATATTATGTAGAATAAATCTTAGATCTAGCATGATAATAAGAACATCATGAACATGTATAAATGAACACATAAACATGATGATCACTACTGTTGGGTATGCCCACATATATCTCAGTTTTAATGTAATAGGATTTATTAGATTTGATTGATCCATCACCTAAGTTTTATTTTATGGACTTTAGACCCACATGTAAGAAGTATTTATACTTCATTTTTTTTGGTTGTCCATTGTTATAGAATAAGCTTAGAAATAGGGCAAGAAGATCAAGATTCAAGAAAATCACATTTCGAGTTGAGCCATGCGCCTATGCGCCTATGCGCCATGCGCCTTCTAGCGCGCGCATATAAGCATTCTTCTAAGAAATGCTATGCGCCTCATTTTGATCATACGCGCCATGCGCCTCATATGCCTTAGCGCGCGCATTCTCTATGCGCCTCTTGGCTCAACGCGCCTCAAAGTGTTTATTCAACACCCAGTGATTTATTGAAGATTCAAAGACTTGAAGAGAATTCAAATTACGCCAATGATCCAACGGTGGTTAAAAGATCCATATGCGCCTAATCTGTTGACACATGTCCACAATGGTCACATTTATGTTGAGTGTCAAAATGACCATAATATATGCATGCTCCAATCAACGAGCGACAGCTCATCTTATCCACAAGGATCTCCAACGGCTAGTTTTTGGAAGTTCACTATAAATACCCCATAACTTCAACATTTTGAAGTTGCTGAGTTTTGCTAAGAATTTCAAGAATTTCTCTCTCAAAGCATTTGTTGAAGATTTGAAGATTGCCTTTGTTTTTCCAGAATTCCTCAAGAACATCTTCATACCTTCATCCTTAGCCCAGATCTTCAAGCTATAACACTTTAGTTTCATTGGGCTCTAAATCATAAAGATCTAAAGAGCCTTGATACTAAAATCACATACGCACCTCTTTAAGTTTGATCACTTAGATCCTTCTTTTAGAGATACACCGGTTATTATTTTGGATTTGTTCATTCATAGAATATTAGATCTTGAGTTAGTGTAGAAGCTCAAAAGTTGTAATTTGTAACACTCACTCATTATATAAGATCTCCATTAGAAATCCAAGACTAAGCATCTTGGTAGAGGACGTAGATCTTTCTTTGATCGAACCTCTCCCAATAGCTTGTGTTATTATCTTGTCATTTACTTTCAAGTTATTATCTTCACTTACTATTTGCTTGTTTACTCATTGTAGATTGATTGATCTGAATTGTGTTGTGTTGTTAACTCATTTGCCTTAGTTTCTTATTTCACCCACTTTGAGCCAAAATACTTAGAGTGTGTGTACGCCCCATTTATCATACTTTGAGCCTATTTACATTACTAAATTCCGCTGTGCATTTCACTCACTCACTTAGGCGCATATCATAACGCTTACTTGATAAAGTGCGCATTTGCAATTGAGTTTTTCAAGGGTACGAAAAGAATTTTAAAACAGCTATTCACCCCCCCTCTAGCTATTTTTCATACCCTTGTTGCCCTTTGGGACCAACAAGTGGTATCAGAGCAAACACCTTTATAAATCATTTTCGTTTTTCAAGCTTAACAGCTTGGGTGCCGATTCTAAATGGCAAACTCAAAACCTATGGCAACTGCAAACTACACTCATGTTCCGGTCTTTGATGAAGATCATTTTGACGTGTGGAAATTCAGCATCTTAACTCATCTCAACTCAATCGATGAAAGACTTCATGACACCGTGCTTTATGGACCTTACATTCCTATGAAAGCGAATCCAAATCCGCGCACAAATGCTGTTCAACCAACCGTCAAGAAACCAAAAGAGGAATGGATTGAGGAAGAAACAAGAAGAGTTGCAAATGATGGCAAAGCAAGAAACATACTTCTAAGCACTCTAAGCACGGCTATGAAACAACAAGTCATGCATTGTGCTACCGCTAATGAGCTATGGGATGCTATTGAAGAGCATATTGAAGGAGACACCGTCTGCAAGGAAAACAAGAAATATGAAGTGCAAAAGAGATTCAATAATTTCTCCCAACTCCCCGGTGAAACCTTAAGACAAACTTATGAACGCTATTGTGAAATCATCAATCTATGTATTTCACTTGGCATGAAGCTTTCTAACAAAGATTTGAATGTTAATTTTCTCCAAGCCTTTGGATCAAGATACCTACATAAATCTAGCTCTCTTGAAGACACCGGAACTTTAGACGTTTGGACTTTAAGGAACCTTTATGCAAATCTCAAGGTTTATGAGCTCAAACTCCAACAAATCAGCGAAACTGAAGGAAAGTCAAAATCTATGGCTATGATGGCGCACAGAGAAGCTGCGCCTGCTCCTGCGCCGGTACACGATGAGAAAAGTTCCGATCCCAAAATTTCTACTTCTGAGCTATTGGACATGGACGATGAAGACTTCGCTTTATTTGTGAAGAGATTCCAGAAGTTTAGAAAATTTACCAAGCCCGGCTCAACCAGCAAATTTCAAGGATCTACCAGCAGAGCTCCTCCAAAGTTCACGAGGAGCAGTGACTCAAAAAGAAAAGAATACCTTGTTTGTTTTAATTGCAGGAAACCAGGACACTTTGCTTCAAGATGCCCAACTCCAAAATTTGAATATATGCAGAAGAAGAGCAGCCATACTCCCAAGTTCACTCCCAAATTCACTTGACACAAGGGAATGGTTGCGGAAGAAGAAGCACCAGCAAATGAGCACAACACTTGGATTGAAACAGACTCCGATGAGAGCGATAAAGATTCCGATGATGGACTCGTTTGTTTGATGGCAAATGATGATGAAGTTGATACTTATGATTCTGATGATGACTTCTCCAAGGATGTTCCTGATATGAATGCCTTGAATAAACCTATCAAGAAATATGCAGGTTTTCAAGAAGTGAAAAGGAAGAAAGGACCAACCATCAGCGAGCTCGTTGAACAAGGATTTCTCACTCCAGCTCAAAGCGATTGTGGATTGTTATTCTCACGATGTGATCTTAGTGCAAGGAACAAGTTGAGAAAAGGAACATACATTAGACCTCAAGTTGAACCAACTGCTCCAATCTCCAAAATCAATGATGATGAAGTGATAGCTGAACAAGAAAAATTGTTCAAAAAGGCTGAAAAGGTAATCACTAGATTTGATAGTATGAAGGAAGCTTTAGCACTATCATGTGATGAAATTTCCCAGCTTAAGACCGAGAAATCTCTACTTAAATCTGAACTCACCCTCCTTAAGGAACATATAAAGAGCATGACTCCTCTTACTGTTAAAAACACTTTTCTAACAGAACAGAACTCACTTCTTAAAGTTTAAAACGATGAATTGGTTGCTCAAATTACTGATCTTAAAAAGATTACAAATGAGTGGTCCAATTCTCGTGTCACTATGGAGAATATATTTGAGTCCCAAAAAGTCAGCGGTGATAAAAGTGGCTTGGGATTCTCATCAACTAGTGGCAACTTTAAATGTGATGTCTGTGCTGAAAGAGATAGTGAATTTACTAACCAACAAACTTTTGAAATTCCCAAGGAAAAACATTCTAATTCAATGGGTAAAGGACAGGAAAAAGTCAAGAGACAAACATTCCATTATGTCTACCCAATGAAGCAATTTGGGAAAGCTAATGGGAAAGATATAGCTACAGATGAACCATCTTCTAGCAAAATCATTCTTGAAAATAGGCGCGCTCCTTCTTCAAGTGCTCATTATGCGCCTAAGAGCCACGCGCCTCATCGCCGTGCGCCTCCTAGCCCTATGCGCCCTCCAAGAAAAAGCGCTCCAAAATTTCAAAAGAAAGATTTTGTTAAGGCTAGTTCATCTGACCCAAAGAAGAATTCCATCCCCAAGAAAAGTAAAGAGTTTGTGAAAACTCACGTGATTGGTGGCTTTCATCATTGTTCCATTTGTGATTGTTCAAGACACAAGGCCGTGGAATGCCTTTTGCGATTCACTCCCAATGCCAAAGGACGTAAAAATCCTAAGGTCAAGCAAGAGTGGGTTGTCAAAAGTTGCTAACCCTAGGACCCAAAAGGAATAAAGGGGACCTGCTTAAATGTCTATATTTCAGGTTCTTTGTTTCATGGCTGGATCTTCAAAAGATAGAAATTATGAATGGATTCTCGATAGTGGGTGTTCAAGACACATGACTAGAGATGAATCCTTATTAGAAGATGTCCATGAAGAAAGAGGTCCCTCCGTAACATTTGGTGATAATAACAAAGCTCAAGTTGTAGCCTATGGAAAGCTCAAGAAAGACAAAATGTGCATTGAAAGAGTCTCACTCGTCGAAGGGCTCAAGCACAACTTATTATCCATATCTCAATTCTGCGACAAAGGATTAGAATGCCATTTTACCTCAACGCAATGTCTTATCAAGAATGGCAAAACTGGAGCTATCTTACTCACGGGATATCGTAAGACAAATATTTATATTATTGATTTCCATAGTATGAACTCTAGTACTAATCTTTGTTTTGTAGCAAAAAGTGTGAACGAAAATAGTTGGCTGTGGCACAAGCGCTTAAGTCAATTGAACTTCAAGTATCTATCTAAACTCAGCAGGAATAATCTTGTCAAAGGACTTCCCAAGGTTGCTGATCATCATGACAAAAAGTGCGCCGCGTGTCAACTTGGCAAACAACCGAAGCATTCATTTTCAAGCAAGTCAAATCCTTCAACTTCTAGATGTTTGCAACTGCTTCACATTGATCTATTTGGACCAGTTACCATCGCAAGTATTAGAAGAAACAAGTATACTCTAGTTGTGGTGGATGATTATTCAAGATATACATGGGTGGAGATGATGATTACAAAAGATGATTGTTATGATATTCTCACTACCTTATTTTGACTGCTCCAAACCCAAAAAGAAGATGACATCGTTAGTGTTCGATCCGATAATGGAACAGAATTAAAAAACAACGGTGTTGCTCGATATTGTGAAGATCATGGGATAGATCACAACTTTTCAACCGCCGGAGTCCCTCAACAAAATGGTGTTGTTGAAAGAAAGAATAGGACGTTGATTGAAGCGGGAAAGACGATGATAGCTGAAGCTAAATTACCTAAGTATTTTTGGGAAGAAGCTATCAACACTGCATGTTTTACTCAAAATCGTTCCCTCATCAACAAACTTCACAACAAGACTCCGTATGAACTTTGGCGTGGTAGAACTCCCAACATTGCATTCTTCAAGATCTTTGGTTGCAAATGTTATATCCTTTACAACGGAAACGAACATAGAGGTAAATTCGATGCCAAAGCCGATGAAGGTATTTTTGTTGGGTATGCCAAACACTCTAAAGATTTTCGCGTTTTTAATAGAACTACATTAGTGATAGTTGAATCTGTACATGTTACATTTGATGAACATTCTCTCCTTGAGCCACATTTGGCTCCAAATGTTGCTGATGATTCTGTTGAGCTAAATGATATAGGTGCTCCTATTCATGTTGCGCCTACTCAACATCAGAATTTATCAACTCAAGGAAACCCATCTACATCAAATGCGCCTAATTCATTGAATGGTGCGCCTGTTGAATCCTCTATTGCGCCTCATTCCAATGATGTGCCTCATGATTCCTCTCACGCGCCTATTTCTACTGCTGGATCTGGTGTAAACCCAAGTTTCAACTCTACACCAATTCAACCCCCAAATTTTGATGATTTAGAATCTGGTGAAGATGTACCAATTGAAGACCTTCAAGTTACTACGACTCAACCTAACTTACCTCCTGAAGTTCGTGAAGTTAGAGGTCACCCAATTGCTAATATCATCGGTGATCTACAAGTTGGTGTTCGTACAAGGAGAGCTGCAAACTTTGATGCTTACACTGCATTCATCTCTCAAATTGAACCGAAGAAGGCTGATGAAGCGCTCCAAGATCCTAATTGGGTTGTTGCAATGCAAGAAGAACTCAATCAATTTGAACGATGTAAGGTTTGGACTCTAGTTCCAAGACCAAATGATCATGGAGTGATTGGTACGAAATGGGTGTTCAGAAACAAGATGGATGAGAATGGAACCATCACAAGAAACAAAGCAAGATTGGTTGCACAAGGCTATAGGCAATAATAAGGAATTGACTACGATGAAACTTTTGCGCCCGTAGCAAGACTTGAAGCTATCAGATTATTTCTAGCTTACGCGGGTCACAAGAACTTCAAGTTATATCAAATGGATGTGAAGAGCGCGTTTCTAAATGGTGAACTCCAAGAACAAGTCTACGTAGCTCAACCACCTGGGTTTAAAGATTCATAATTTCCAAATCATGTGTACAAACTTCAGAAAACTTTGTATGGACTCAAGCAAGCACCAAGAGCATGGTATGATACACTATCCAAGTTTCTCATCGAAAAAGGATTCACTCGCGGTAAAATAGATACAACTCTTTTCATTTCCAAACATAATGGTCATAAATTACTTGTTCAAATTTATGTTGATGATATTATATTTGGTTCTACTAATGAATTGTTGTGCAAGCGCTTTGAGAAACTAATGAAGAGCAAGTTTGAAATGAGCATGATGGGAGAACTCACATTCTTCCTCGGGCTTCAAATCAAGCAAATGAGTGAAGGCATCTTTATCAATCAAGCCAAATACACAAAGGACTTAATCAAGAAGTTTGGACTTGAAAACGCCAAAGCATACGATACTCCAATGGCCACCAGCAACAAACTCGACAAAGATTTAAAAGGTAAACGTGTTGATCAAACGCTCTATCGAGGTATGATTGGCTCACTCCTTTATCTTACTGCTAGTAGGCCTGATATTATGTTTAGTGTTTGTGTTTGTGCTCGTTATCAATTTGACCCTAGAGAAGCACACTTAATTGCTGTGAAACGTATTATAAGATATCTCTCCGGCACTGTTAACCTTGGACTTTGGTACACCAAAGATTCGAACTTTAAACTTGTAGGTTATTCAGATGCGGATTATGCAGCGTGCACAATTGATAGGAAAAGCACTAGTGGCACTTGTCATTTCCTCGGATATCGACTTGTGTCATGGGCAAGTAAGAAACAAGCTTCTGTATCTGTCTCAACAACTGAAGCCGAATATATCGCTGTGGGAAGTTGTTGCTGTCAAATACTTTGGATGAAGCAGCAATTGGTGGACTATGATATCATCGAAGAAAATTGTCCCATCTACTGCGACAATACATCAACAATTGCGGTTTCTGAAATCCTGTCATGCACTCAAAGACCAAACACATCGACATCAAATATCACTTCCTCAAAGACCACGTGGAGAAAGGAAATATACATTTGGAACACGTGGGAACCGACTATCAAATCGCCGACATCCTAACGTTTGACGCGAAACGGTTCATGTTTTTGAGAGGTGAAATGGGTATGCTTGAACTCAACTAAATTCAATATAGTTTTGTCAATACTAATGATTTTATGTTTTGTTGAGTTATGAGTAAACTAGGTTCAAATGTTAAAACATTTCAAAGTTTCAAGGAAACTTCCTGCGCGCCTCACTATCCTGCGCGTCTAACATCTCATGCGCGCCTAGTATCTAATGCGCGCCAAATGCTTATGCGCGCTCAAACATTTATGCGTGCCTTGATGAGTAATGCGCCCCTTCATGCGCGCATTTACTTCTGCGGCTCAATCAATGCTACCATACTTATTATTTCAATAATTGAAGGTATTAAATTTTCACAAGTACCATGTACGTAAATTCCCATCATTTATTATAGGAATTTTTGTCTTTTGACATTCCATTAATTGTTCAAGGGTACTTGTGCAATTAATTTTTCCCTCGTTTTGCGTTTTTCAAAATTTTATTTTTCTGGGGATATATTTCTTGCACCCCAAACTTACACCAAAATAGATATTTTTGGGGTTTGTGCAAAAATTAGTCAAAATTGCTCATACACTTATAGGGAAAGTGGAGCAGTTTTTCTTTTACCCAAAATGTCACATCATGACACTTTAGGTCATTCTGCATTTAATGCCTTTCAAATCCAAATATCCCTCATAAATTTTTGTCCTTTCCTATATCACCTCACCATTAATGCGCCGTACCTTCCTGTCATGATGAGTCGAAATCATGAAATCCCTCATTAATGCACATCCTTTCATCTTCCCATCTTTTTAAATTTTTGACAGTATTATTTCCATATCAGTGCAAATTTTTTAAACCTAACCTATATATACCCCCCCTACCAACTCTCTCTCTATCTTCCAGTCTATCTCTCCGGTTTCTCTCTACTCTCTCTCTCTCTCTCGTTTCTTTATCTAGAATTTCATCATTTTCTTCTCTACTTTTCTTTATATATATCATTTATGGGTCCTAAGAAAGCTTCGAAATCTACACAAGACGAAATGGTATGGATTCTTAAACTCTAAACCTCTGTAAATTTCTGAATTTTTTGTTTCGTCATTTTCTGTTGTTTTTTTTCATCTTTTTCAAAAACCGAGATTGCATTTTACTTGATAAATCTTGCTTCGGTAATCCGTTTTCAAAATCGTTTATTAGGTTATGTTCATTGTTTGATTTCGAGTCTTTATAGCTAAACTTTTCAACGATCAAGTCATTATATTTCGCAAATCTGAAGATTTTCCATTTTTGATTTTTCGGTTTTTCGGTTCTTTGAATCCATTTACTGGATTCGTTGTTGATTTTTACTTGTTTTGTTTTACATTTTTGTTATCCTTGTCTTCGTGCGGTCATTTTGATATATTGTATGCTTGATTTGGTGAAGTTTCACGGATTATGTGTTCTTGGCGTTCTTGGTGTTCTTCGAGCACTCAAGGCATGTTCTTCGTGTTCTTCATAATTTTTGCTTGACTTGGGTTTCATAATTTTCAAAACTTGTTTTTCAAAATTTTCACGTTTTGATTCTGAAAACTTGCATATGTATGTTTGCATGTGTTTGTGTGTTTTTATACTGAGTTTAAATTTTTACATAGTAATGCGCCTATATATATGAATTCATGCGCCTAGTATGATTATGCGCACATTGATATTATGCGCCTCAAAGTGATTCTTGCGCTTACTTGTGCCTGCGCCTCAATCCTTTATGCGCCTAATAACATTATGCGCCTACACTTTCTATGCGCCCCAAATTCATACTTAGTCAATTTTTATGTTCAAATTTTTCTTAGTATATTTCATAGAACCATAAATATGCGCCCTATATTTCTATGCGCCTCATAATTTCATGCGCCTACTATAATCATGCGCCTTGACTCACTGTGCTCTCTTATGCGCCTATGACTCTCTGCGCCTAATTAATATTATGCGCCTAAAATTTTGTATGCGCCTAGTCCTCACTTTGCTTATTTATGATTCTATGCGCCTGATTCACACTAATTTCTTTCAATGTTTATCTTTTTCAGGATCTCAATAATTTTAGACCTGGTGAAACCTTTGATTTAAATGAGCTAGCTGCTGATCCCATGGGTGTAGATGTTATGGAATATATCAGACTTGCTGGACTCCTTCCCTTTTTCACTCTGGAGCAACCTTTCTACTCACCGCTCCTAGTTGATGAATTCTTCTCCACAGCTAAATTTGTGGAAATTCCAACTGATGTAGAAGGGATGGTGCGCTATCGGATACGCGCAGTGGTTCAAGATGTTGAAATCACTATGTCTGCTGGCACTATCAAAAAGATTGTCAACTTCAACACAACTGGCCCTTTGAGTGTTGCTGGCAAAATCAATTCTTATTCAGACGCTGCTCAAAATATTATGGCGCGCTCTCTTCTTAAGATCCCTACTCTTCAAAACAATATCAAAACTGTGGAAATTAGAGATGGTGGTGATTTACTGGCGCATATTGCGCATCTGGTTGGCACTTCCATTATCTTCAAAACTGGAAATGTCAACAGATTTACTATGGAGCAGTGGGAATATACAGCTGCTATTATGGCAAAGACCATCCTCAACTGGCCTCATATCTTATTCAAAAATCTTCAGGACCAGATTGACAAGTACAATAAAAACAAGGCTGATGGAAAGACAAAGTTCAAGACTCACTGCCGTATTCTAACCAAGATCTTTCTCTCCTATCCTGCTCTTGCAAATTTCCTTGCTCAGAACCCAGCCTACCAAACCACTGATGTTCCTATTTTTGGTAAGGACAGTTTAGTGATGAAAAGGCACAGAAAGCGCATGGCCAAGCGCGCGCCAAGGGTGAAAGGCACTCAGTTGGTTGATGAAGCCACTGATTCTGATGAAGAAGCAGCGGGCGCAGATGGTGAAGAAGAACCTACAGTAGCGCCACGCGCCGAATCTGGACCTGCTCCTGGCGCAGTTAAAGGCAAAGGCAAAGGGATTGCTGAAGAACCAAGCAGACCTGCTAAGCGCCCCAGAATCGACACTGAAGAAGAAAAAGAGCTGAAACGCGCTAAAGAAGCCAGTAGACTGAAAGCGCAGAAGAAAAGAGATGAAGAATACAGAATGAAACAGGCCTCTGATTTATCTTAAGTCTGAAAGGCGCAAAGGCGTAGGGTCTAGCGCTGATGCACGCGCGCCTGCTCCTGATGCGCCTCCAACTGTTCATGCGCCTCCACCAACACCATCTTCTGATCGTCAACAACTCAAAGAAAAAATCTCTGCAGATTTATTTGGTGAATATATTGAGGATCAACCTCAGGGGGAGCCAAAACTTTTAAGGCGCAAACCATCTTCTGTGCGCCCAAAATCTCCTGCGCCACAACCTGAAGAAATTTCTTCAAGTGCAGAGTATCTTCCATCTCCTCCCCGCGCTCCTACTCCTCCAGTGCGCCCCTCTACTCCTGCGCCTCCTCCTCCCACTCCTGATATGAGTGTGGTTATTTCTCTTCTACAGCAACTCCATCAAGGCCAGTCTCAAATGAACTCACAATTAGAGCTTCATACTTCAATGCTTACCTAGCAGGCTGATGAGATTCCTGCCATTAAGGGGGAGATAAAGCGCATAGATGCCAACATCAAGGACAAATATTTCCTGACCCCTCAACAGTGGAATGGTGCTATTGATCAGATGAACGATCTATTCAAAGGTACTCTTGCTTCTCTTCATGAGCGAATTAGCGCTGGCATCCAACTCACCGATGGCCAAGATTTTATTAACGCTATAAAGGAAGTAGAGTTGAACATAGCGGGTGATATAAGGAAACTATTTGAAATGGTGGCTGGAGATAGCCATAAGTTATTGAGCGTTGTTGATAAGCTCAACGAAGTTAAGGATGAGCTACAAATCCTGGGACTATCTGTCTATGGTGCAGAACCAAATGATGAACGCAGCGCTGCTCCAATTGCGCCCGATTCACATGCGCCTGGATCTCATGCGCCCTCTTCCAGCTCTGCTCCTGCTCCTAGCGCGCATGTTGACATTAATTCCCTGCTTTCAAAGATTGAAGTTTTGAAGGAATTAGTTGTCACTCACTTCAACGCCGCGCATTCTAGTGCAGACAGGCGCTCAGATAGGATTTCCTCTGACATTGTTTCAGCGCAGGCTGCCATTGAAGCAAACTTTCAGAACGTTGCAGAAAATGTCGCTCAACTGCAAGCCATTACTCAACGCACCATTGATGAATACCAAAACATCAATGTAAGTCATTTGCGCTATGTCAGAGACGGCGTCACGGACACTCATGGTTTAGTGAACCGTAGTCATCAGCTTGCAAATCAAATTCAGCGCTCTGTTTCAGAGATCATTGAAGGATTGAAGGACGATGACGCGCCTCCCAACCCTTAGTTTCTATTTTGATTGTAAGTTTTTAGGATCTTTTTGTGATAGAAACTACTTTTTGTGTTAGTGATTTTGTGCTTACATGTTTTAGCACATCTTTTGTTTTTGTTCTATTCAAAACTTGTAATCTGTAACTCCTACACCCCAAGTTTTAATGAGAACAATGCATCACTTATTATCAAACCTTGTTCACTCAAACTCCTTGTTTGTAGAACAATGAATATTGTTTAAATTCATATGCATCATATTGAATTGTTTCATACTTTCATGCATTGAGTTTAAACTTGGTTTAAACACATTTCAAAACTAAAATTCATATATCATTTTGAATGTGTTGAACTATTATTTCTATCTTTCCACATGTATTGCTTTATCCTTTTTGGAATAGATTAGAAATCTATATCTTGGACTAGTGTGTGCATTAACATGAGACATGATTTATCAAAGTTATTTATTTGAACATGTTTTTATCAAGTATAATGTTTCTCCTTGATATAGTAGGTAATGGCATCAATCAAATAGGGGGACATTATTGGGTATGCCCACATATATCTCAGTTTTAATGTAATATGATTTATTAGATTTGATTGATCCATCACCTAAGTTTTATTTCATGGACTTTAGACACACATGTAAGAAGTATTTATACTTCATTTTTTTTGGTTGTCCATTGTTATAGAATAAGCTTAGAAATAGGGAAAGAAGATCAAGGTTCAAGAAAATCACATTTCGAGTTGAGCCATGCGCCTATGCGCCATGCGCCTTCTAGCGCGCGCATATAAGCATTCTTCTAAGAAATGCTATGAGCCTCATTTTGATCATACGCGCCATTCGCCTCATATGCCTTAGCGCGCGCATTCTCTATGCGCCTCTTGGCTCAACACGCCTCAAAGTGTTTATTCAACACTCAGTGATTTATTGAAGATTCAAAGACTTGAAGAGAATTCAAATTACGCCAATGATCCAACGGTGGTTAAAAGATGCATATGCGCCTAATCTGTTGACACGTGTCCACAACGGTCACATTTATGTTGAGTGTCAAAATGGCCATAATATATGCATGCTCCAATCAACGAGCGACAGCTCATCATATCCACAAGGATCTCCAACGGCTAGTTTTTGGAAGTTCACTATAAATACCGCATAACTTTAACATTTTGAAGTTGCTGAGTTTTGCTAAGAATTTCAATAATTTCTCTCTCAAAACATTTGTTGAAGATTTGAAGATTGCCTTTGTTTTTCCAGAATTCCTCAAGAACATATTCATACCTTCATCCTTAGCCCAGATCTTCAAGCTATAACACTTTAGTTTCATTGGGCTCTAAATCATAAAGATCTAAAGAGCCTTGATACTAAAATCACGCACGCACCTCTTTAAGTTTGATCACTTAGATCCTTCTTTTAGAGATACACCGGTTATTGTTTTGGATTTGTTCATTCATAGAATATTAGATCTTGAGTTAGTGTAGAAGCTCAAATGTTGTAATTTGTAACACTCACTCATTATATAAGATCTCCATTAGAAATCCAAGACTAACCATCTTGGTAGAGGACGTAGATCTTTCTTTGATCGAACCTCTCCAAATAGCTTGTGTTATTATCTTGTCATTTACTTTCAAGTTATTATCTTCACTTACTATTTGCTTGTTTACTCATTGTAGATTGATTTATCTGAATTGTGTTGTGTTGTTAACTCATTTGCCTTAGTTTCTTATTTCACCCACTTTGAGCCAAAATACTTAGAGTGTGTGTGCGCCCCCTTTATCATACTTTGCGCCTATTTACATTACTAAATTCCGCTGTGCATTTCACTCACTCACTTAGGCGCATATCATAACGCTTACTTGATAAAGTACGCATTTGCAATTGAGTTTTTAAGGCTACGAAAAGAATTTTAAAACAGCTATTAACCCCCCCTCTAGCTATTTTTCATACCCTTGTTGCCCTTTGGGACCAACAACTACCCTAGTCATAGAGCATATTATGAATTCTAGTAAGAACATGAAGAACACGTTATGAATCATATGAATATAGTCGTATAAACATGATGAAACTAGCATAAATCAGATATAAACTAAGAAAACATGACAAATTCTCACCAATCTTGACAAGAACGAAGTCGAATCTCTCGCGTGGATTCGCCGGACCTTCGGGATTGCTAGAAAGGCTTGAAGAGAGAGTTTTGCCGTTAGTTTGGCTTATAGAACTCGGGTGAGAGAATTGTGTATCGAAATAATGAATTGAGGTCAGCTATTTATAAGAAAACTTGACCCAGGAGGAGTGGCCGCCCGGCCGGGGAAGTGGCCGCCCGGCCGGTCCAGTAGATTGGCATGATTTTGGAGGTGTGTCTATCTAGACTCTGGAGGATGATCAGATAAGCCTATCTTCGATCCCTCATCCAATCAGTCGTTGATATCTTCTTATCTGGGCTTTTCGAGAAATCATGGATAAGTCCTGCGCAGCTCGTAAATACCTGGGAGGTCCCTGTGAGTTCTAGAATGCCTAATAACTCATTTTCAGGTTGGGTACTAACAGTAGCCCCTCGGCGAAGCTTCTTACAAGGCAATGGAGGGTCGTCGATTAAGAAAAGAACCGATCTAAAACATAAGTTCCAAATCGAGAGAAGAGTGAGAAAGAATGTGACCAGGTTGGTCGAGTGGCTGAACCTTTGTCAGGCTACCTACGTATCCAAGTGGAATCAAGCTAGTCGCAGTTCGAGATCTGCGGGGAAAGGAAGAAACGAGATGCCGTCTTTTGCTAGGGATAATCAAGCATTCGTAAACAATAAAGTCGCGTGGACCCTACTGGGGAAAGGAGGGAAGGCCATACGTACGGTGCGACAAGAAGTTTAAAGAATCGAGAACGGAAATAGGGATGAATTCTAACTTCCTATAGAGCGCCCGTAATCAATTTATTTTGGAGAATTAGGGTTTACGGAGGTTTCCGACCTTTCATTATGGATTAATTTAGAAATTTTATAGAGGATTTCTGAACCCAATTTTAGATTTTAGAAATTTATAGAGGATTTCTGAACCCAATTTTTAGATTTTAGAAATTTTATAGAGGATTTCTGAACCCAATTTGTAATTTTTATAGAGGTCTTAAGGACCCAGTTAGGGCTTACGGAGGTTCCGACCTTTAATTTATAATTTTCAGGGTTTAGGACCTTCGATTATAGATTATTTTTTTTTGAGATTTTAGGGTTTAGGACCTTTAATTTATAATTTTCAGGGTTTAAGACCTTTAATTATAGATTAATTTTAAGGATTTTTAGGGTTTAGGACCTTTAATATATAATATTCAGGGTTTAGGACCTTTAATTATAGATTAATTTTAAGGATTTTTAGGGTTTAGGACCTTTTAATTTATAATTTTCAGGGTTTAGGACCTTTAATTATAGATTAATTTTAAGGATTTTTAGGGTTTAGGGCCTTTTAATTTATAATTTTCAGGGTTTAGGACCTTTAATTATAGATTAATTTTAGTTAAATTTGGCTAACGGGGCCAATTTTGGATTAAAAATAAGCCGAGGGTCTAAATTGCGAAATTTGGCGCTGGGGGAATAACTGGCCGCGTGGCCAGTCCCTTCGATTGGCTGACTTGCGTTGACGAGGATCGCTGATGAGCGCGCGAGATGGAGGTCTGAGATCGTGCCACGTCACCCGGGAGGACTGGCGGCGCGGCTAGTCCTTTCGCTGGACAGACCCTACAAACAGCCGCCGGTTGTTGCCTTCATACTCCATTTTCTTTTTGTTCTTGCCGGGGAATGAGAGGAAAAGAGAGATTTTGAGCTATTTTGTTGTTATAGAAATGGATTTTAACTATCTTTTTGGCGCGGATCAACCGTATGAGCATGGTGCGGGTGCGGGACAGCAGTTTGAACAAGGCGAAGGTGCGGGGCTACACTTTGAGCAGGGCGAGGGAGTGAACCCGCCTCAACAAGAGGGGCAACATCAACTTCGATCGAGGATGGCTTCTCGCAACTTCCGTCCCGACGAATGGAATTTCACTATGGGACAGCACTTTGACTTGTACGCAGGTACTGACAAACATTGGTCTGGTGGGAGATTGATGGAGACGAAGGAGGTAAAATCTCTTTTTATGCTTTTGGGTATTTTTATGTCTTGTATTTCATACTCGTTTGTACTATTTTAAGATTGTGTTAAATTAAATTAATCGTTCGTGATTATTTAATTTTATGAGATTGTTGATTATTTTTGGGGACGGGAAATATATGCGCATGTAGTCAAAATAAAGTATGCCTGTACACCTTAAATTATAGCACATAATTTATATTGCTAGTTGGATAACGTACCTTTGCTGTGTTTACCTGCAGAGGATGAAATCTCGTGGGTCCACGAAGGCAGTGGCTGAGATATGGGGGAGATTGCCGCCGGTCGGGACGGTGAAAGAGAGGATCCAGGCTCTGGGCTTTGGTCCGTTTTTTGATGCAGTACGAGCTGTAGAGGGGCTATATATGGTATGGATATGCCTCATTTCCCTGATAGTATCCGATGCGGCGGGGCGGTGTTGAGGTGAATCTCGATCTGACATCGACTGAGGCTGACGAGGTCACTGGAGCCCAGCTTCCCCCTATGGGAGCTACGGTATGATACCATTTTCATCACTGCCTTGCACACACCACTTTAGACTTGTATCTAAACTGTGCTTTATTTGTCTCAGGTGACTCGGGAAGCTTATATCCGCTCTATCCGTCGGGGCAACAACTTTGAAAGGCTATTCCGGAGTTTGGCCGCTGCTTGTACTTGTCGTCAGGAGGACGTGGCGTTACCGCAGCGGAGAGAGAGATCGCCCATGGAGTCTGCTCGTACATCTCGTGCCACTCGAAGATCTACTCGAGGTAGGGGTTCCGGAGCTAGTGGATCCCATTACGTGCAGCAGCGGGGCCGTGATGATGATGATGAGAGTGATGATGAGGAAGAGGATGTTGATGTCGAGGGGTCCGACTCGGACTAGGTGTAGTCCTTTGATTTCCTGCACTTGTTAGAGAGAGGAGAGGAGAAACAGACAGATATTTATGTACAATATTTTATTTACTTTTGGTATGTAATTAATTAGTATTTTATTTACATGTCTTTATATTTAGTACAATGCATGAGCCCTAGGGGTAAAATAGGGATTATACACCCTGCCGGGTAATTCTGCCTTCTTTATCAGACCACTTTTGTGATCTGGGACCTTCAATATGTCTGAAATGGGTCCATTCCGGTGTTTGTCGGGGACGGACCTGTTGGGTTTCGATCAAACATGCGCAGCGGAATTAAGCATTTAAAATTTATGAAACCCAAAGCCCATAGATCCGTTCATATGATTTAATCAAATACTTGCAATATGAATACTAGAAAAGACTAACCCTTGATAACTTTTAATTTGGTCTTTTTCTTGGTGGAGAACTTGAAGCTTTGATCACAAAAGTAAGAACACGAACTTGAAGATGATAAGCTTCACCCTCTAGCGGTATCCACACCACGAACGAATATCAAGAACACTTGATCTTGGTTGCTAGACCAAATTGTGAAACACGTTTTCACAATCAATATGAACTATATGGAATTTTGTTTTGTGTATTATTTTGTTCTTCAATCTAAGATGTCTTAGAACAAAATAAAACTCTCTCAAACCCTTTGGAGACTTGCACAAAAGCTATGATATGTTCTGGCCCGAATTTGGTTGTTTATATACAAGTAAGACCTATTCCAAATAGGAAACTTGTGTCTAAACCCGTCCAAAATTCTTTTCTAAAACAAATAAGGAAACTGCCCCCGTCAGTACTGTGCGGCCGCTCAGAATCCACAGTGCGGTCGCACAACTATCTGAAACAAACAGGTACAAAACTGAGCTAAGTGTGCGGCCGCCCAGTCCATACTGTGCGGTCGCCCACTTCCCCAGATTTCCAGAATTTCCAAAATTCCAATATAGTCCTTTTAAAGATTCGTTCTCTTGTGTGTGACCCTCTACGATTATACTAAGTTGGCAATGGGTTCAAACATAAAACCATAAGATATGATTAGGTTCTAGTAAACCGTCATGCCTACCCAAATAGTATAACTAGATACAAGTTCGCATTCCTATAGAATATGTCATAATCCCTTTGTCCACGATGTCATTGAACACAAGTCATGGTCAAACATTCAACTTGTTTTGTTCAATACTTTCTCGATTCCGAATATGTTGATAATCCAAATGACATTGATCCGATCAATTCATTTGAGTCCGGCCGAACATTTCATCAACATCATTCCTACGAGAGGCCCAAGCTTGACATCTCTCCGGAGAGGGACAAATCCATTTAGCTTATTATTCTTCCCTACGTGAATCCGATTATGCCAAGCATACCCTTTATAACTTCCCGGTTAAAGGTAGCGTTTGAATATATCAAACATAATGTTCATCAAGTGGAAGACTATAATAACTTCATGTCTAAGGATTCAAATGACATAACTAATATGAGATATACGTACGACATAGACCATGACATAAATCTCATACAGCGGGTCATGTCCAGTACCTTGTTCCAAACAAGTACCCATAAATCTAACATGATCATCCCATGATCATTTAGCCTTTATACTAGTGATTAACAAGTACTAGGGATGGAGATTATTATAAGTAAACATGAACAACAATAATAATCAAAACATCTCTTTATTGATATGAAATAAATGATAACAATTACAGCGTTTATTAAACGTGCCTAGGGCACCACTACCAACAATCTCCCACTTGCCCTAGGCCCAATCTCCCATGTATCTAATACCCATGGATCTAACATGACCATCATGTTTAGCTTTGTGGAAGTCCCTTTGTTAGCGGGTTCGCAACATTGTCATCAGTAGGTACTCTGCATATATTTACGTCTCCTCTATCAACGATTTCTCGAATGATATGAAAACGCCTAAGTATGTGTTTGGATATCTGATGTTCTCTTGGTTCCTTTGCTTAAGCAATAGCACCATTATTATTACAATAAAGGTCTATTAGATTAGCAATACTTGGAACCACTTCAAGTTCAGTGATGAACTTCTTAATCCAAACAGCTTCCTTTGCAGCATCTGATGCAACAATATACTCAACTTCCGTTGTAGAATCAGCGGTTGTACTTTGCTTGGAACTTTCCAGCTTACAGCTCCACCATTTAACATAAACACAAAACCCGATTGCGATCGGCTATCATCTTTGTCGGTTTGGAAGCTTGCATCCGTGTAAACACTTACACGAGATCATCTTCCATTCCTCCATATACCAAAAATGAGTCTTTAGTTCTTCTCAAGTACTTAAGAATCGCTTTTACAGCTACCTAGTGATTTTCGCCAGGGTCGGATTGGTATCTACTTGTCATGCTCAAAGCATAAGATACATCCGGCCTAGTACAAATCATGGCATACATGATGGACCCAATTGCCGAAGCATATGGAACATCATTCATTTTCTCACGCTCATCGTTTGTCTTAGGACATTGAGTCTTGCTTAGAGAAACTCCATGTAACACCGGCAAGGTGCCTCTCTTAGAATTTTCCATACGGAATCTTCTAATGACCTTGTCAATATATGTACTTTGGCTTAAACCATGTAGCCTCCTTGATCTATCTCTATAGATCTTAATGCCAAGTATATATGTGGTTTCACCCATATCTTTCATTGCAAAACACTTTCCTAACCAAGTCTTCACAGACTGAAGTGTAAGAATGTCGTTTCCAATGAGCAATATGTCATCCACGTATAAAATAAGGAATAGCACTATGCTCCCACTAATCTTCTTGTATACACAAGGCTCATCTTCGTTCTTGATGAAACCAAATTCTTTGACTGATTCATCAAAACGGAGATTCCAACTCCTAGAAGATTGCTTCAATCCATAGATGGATCTCTGCAATTTGTATACTTTAGAATTCTGTTCAAAACCTTCTGGTTGTGTCATATACACATCCTCTTGCAGTTTTCCATTTAGGAAAGCGGTTTTGACATCCATTTGATATATTTCATAGTCATGATATGCGGCAATAGCAAGAAGAATTCTTATAGACTTGATCATTGCTACGGGTGAAAAGATTTCATCATAATCAATGCCATGAACTTGCCTATAACCCTTCGCTACAAGTCTAGCTTTGTAAGTATGCACCTTCCCATCCATGTCAGTCTTCTTCTTGAAGACCCATTTGCATCCTATGGTTTTACACCTTCGGGCGCATCAATCAAATTCCAAACTTGATTGTCTTGCATGGATTGCAATTCGGATTCCATGGCTCCAAGCCACTTGTCCGAATCAGGAGAAGACATCGCCTCTTGGTAGGTTGACGGTTCATCATTCTCAATGATTTCTACCTCATTACTATCCGTTATGAGAAATCCATATCTCTCGGGCTCAGATCGTAACCTACTAGATCTGCGAGTTGCTTGTGTATTTTGAACAGGTTCCACAACTCCTTGTGGTTCTTGTTCTTATTCCACTATTGGTTCAATGTTATTTTCTGGGTCTCGAATTTCTTCAAGATTTATTTTACTCCCACTGATTTCTTTGGAGAGAAACTCTTTCTCTAAAAAGACACCAGTTCGGGCAACAAACACTTTCTTGTCCTCACGGTTGTAAAAGTAATATCCTCTAGTTTCCTTAGGATATCCCACGAAAATACATTTGTCAAATTTGTGTGCAAGTTTGTCAGAGACAAGTCTTTTGACAAAGGCTTCGCAAACCCAAATCTTCATGAAAGATAAACAAGTTTTCTTTCCGCTCCACATCTCATATGGAGTTTTTTTAACCGATTTAGTTGGAACACGATTTAGTGTGAAAGCAGCGGTTTCTATAGCGTAACCCTAAAAGGATATTGGAAGATCAACTTGACTCATCATGGATCGAACCATGTCTAACAAAGTCCGATTTCTCCTCTCGGACACACCATTCCATTGTGGTGTTCCGGGTGGAGTTAATTGTGAAACTATTCCACAATTCTTTAGATGATCATCAAATTCTTGACTCAAGTATTCTCCACCTCGATCTGATCGAAGTGCTTTAATACTTTTGCCAAGTTGTTTTTCTACTTCATTTTGAAATATTCTAAATATCTCAAATGCTTCACTTTTATGTTTCATTAGGTAAACATACCCAAGTCTACTATAATCATCAGTGAAGGTTATGAAGTATTGAAATCCTCCCCTAGCATTGCTACTTAATGGTCCGCATACATCGGAATGTATCAACCCCAATAAGTCGCTTGCCCTTTCACCTAACTTGGTAAAAGGTGTCTTAGTCATTTTTCCAAGAAGACACAACTCACAAGTATCATATGGCCCAAGGTCACATGAACCCAAGAGACCGTCCCCATGGAGTTTTGAGATACGCTTCTCATTGATATGACCAAGACGGCAATGCCACAAATAAGTATGATTTACATCATTAGGTTTAGATTTCTTATTTATATGATAGACATTGTCATTATTTTCATCCTTGACATTCAAGATATAAAGGCCATTAAATGAATTAGCAATACCATAAAGCACATCATTTAAATAAATAGAAAATTTCTTATTCTCAATAAGAAACTTAAAACCTTCATTATCCAAACAAGAAATTGAAATAATATTTCTACTTAAATCCGGAACATAATAACAATTATTCAAAACAAGAATTAATCTGGAAGGTAAAGTGACTTCATAAGTCCCTACGGCTAATGCAACAACTCTTGCTCCATTCCCTACGCGTAGGTCTACTTCACCCTATTTAAGTAGTCTCCTATTCTTTAGTCCCTGCACATTTAAACAAATGTGAGAACCACATCCGGTATCCAATACCCAAGAATCAGTGGTAGAAAGGAGAATATCTATCATATAGATACCTGAAGTCGACGCAGCCTTGCTGCCCTTCTTCTTCTTTTGCTCTTCCAAGAAAGCCTTGCAATTACGTTTCCAATGACCAATTTCTTGACAATGGAAACAGATTGCATCCTTTTATGAATCGGGTTTTGCCTCAGAAGCCTTGGCAACCTTTGCCTTTCTTATCTTGGGTTTGACAACTTTCTTACCCTTTCCTTTGGCACTAGCCTTCTTTCCATCATGAACTAAGAGCACGGGAGAACCTTTCTCCGCAATCTTCATCTCCGCAGTTTTAAGCATCCCATGCAACTCGGAGAGATTCTTATCACAAACTGATTATAACTTTTAGACAATGAATTAAGAATGAGATCTGTGGCTAGCTCCAATGGGATTGGATAGCCAAGTTTCTCAAGGTGCTCTACATAACCTTTCATTTTCAGCATGTGAGGACTCACTTGTTGCCCTTCATTCATTTTGCAAGTAGTGAATGTAACAATGGTCTTGTACCTCTCTTGCCTAGCTTGCTCTTGAAACATGGCTCTTAACTCCACTCCTATCTCATAGGCTTCCAAATGTTCCAAACTTTGTTGGAGTTTTGAGCACATAGTAGCAAGCATAAGACAGCTTACATCTCTAGAATCATTACGATGTTTCTTGTAACTGTCTCTTTCTGCCCTAGGGGCAGTAGGTTCTGGTTCAGCAGGAAGAGGCCCATCGAGAATGTACAACTTATTTTCTTGCCTAAGAACAATTCTTAGGCTACGGATCTAATCCATAAAGTTCGTACCATTCTCTTGGAGCTTATCCTTCTCAAGGATCGATCGCAACGAAATTGATTGAGTGTTAGTAGTCATTGTCTACAAATATGCAAAATTTCCAAAATTTAATAAGTACCCGTTTTTCATTAAAGAAATGAATAATGTATTTTTCAAACAAAATACTCCCACTAAATTATATAACATTCATATACATCCAATGTATAATATAATTTAATTGGGCTAAGATCCAACTTTAATTTAACTTTTGAGTCCACGGAGGCGGACCGCTCAAAAACTAAATTAATTAGGTAGACGATCATGTCAATCATATCCCATATGATTCTTAGATTCTTTTATGAGATTCTTTGAGAAATCCAATTTCAAAAAGCATGTTTAATCTCATCTTTTGCCTAGGCCCAAAACAGTTTTGACGCCTAATTAAGTCCAACCATTTTAAACGCATAGGAACCATTCAATTTAATGCACCTTGCGGAGGCAAGCCCACATTAAATCAATGAACCTCATCTTGCTCATACATGAATAAAATTAATGCACTTCGCGGAGGCGAACCCACATCAAGATCACTCATGTATAAACAAGTGTTTTAATCATGGCATGGCAATGAAGGGCTTAAAACTTTCTTTGAAGGTTCATCACATATAGAATATAACACATTTATGAGCACATAATATAAACATGTTACACATCAAGTATAGCCACTAAATTAATCTCCATTAATTTAAGCATGATATTTATGTGTCATTAGTTTCTCTATAATTATGAGGATGAGACTATTTCAATTTTGGTTATTATCTCCAAATCAAGACAACAAGAAGTGCGGCCGAAACTAAGCCATGAGGCATCCACAATTCCGCACTAATTCAAGATACCAAGAAAGTAGTCCATGTGGTCGAAACTAAGCAATAGATGGTCTCGATGAACGTAGGCCAATTGCATCCATAATTCCACATGGATCTCCAATCATTGAATCAAGAACTTTGTTTCTTAATTTTAGCAATTATGAACTCTTCATAATTCTAACTTCGTTTTATCTTTGAAACTTTGATTGCGATCAAGTTTGGGAAACACAATCTCGATGAACGCAGATTAGCCATCCAAACCTTGAACCAATCTTAGAATCACAAGACTAAAACAAATAGGAAAATCAAACCCCAAAATCCACACACAAACCAACTACCCAAAACCCATTCCAGATCAGCAGGTCTGGACTGGTTCTGTTACTGGTTTTGTTGAATTTTTCGAATATTCCAAATTCTGAATTTTTTTTACAAAAATCAGACAATCTGGTGCGGCCGCCCAAAACACACTGTGCGGTCGCCCAAACATGTGCGGCCGCCCAAGTGATTATGTGCGGTCGCCCAAGATGATCAGAATGTACAGAATTTTGAAGTTCGAAAATTTTGCCTCAAAATTGTTTTTCTCCGATTATCAAAACTTTGATCCAAGAAAAAATTAATAAACAACAATTCTGAATCCATCATAATTTATTTATGTTTTGGGCAAACTACCAAGATATGCAACGTAGTTTCCGATTTTTATCAAATAATGCAACCTACTAACTAGTGGCAGATATATGAAACGTACTTTACTATCATATATCAAATAATGCAATGTACAATTTTTTTTCTAACGCCGTTAAAAATTCTAACAGAAGTATGACTTTCGTTAAAAAAAAACTAACAAAACGTTTCTTTAATAATCCAAAAAATGTAAACTTTCGTTAAAAAACTAACAAAACGTTTCTTTAACAATCCTTTCAATGGGACGGTGGTGGGTATCTCATCACTTTCTCATGTTTCCTATTCATTTTGAGTTAGTTTCGTTAAATATATAGCTGAACTCGTTAGAAATTTAATGTGTTTTGAGTAGGTTGCATTATTTGATAAATGATAGTAAAGTACGTTTCATATATCTGTCACTAGTGAGTAGGTTGCATTATTTGATAATAGAGGCTTAGTACGTTGCATCAAGCACTAATTATTCCTTTTTTATTTATTGCGATTGAATCGTGAGATTAAAGTTGCAAAACAATAAACCACATAAAATAACATAACACATAAACATCATATATTCCAATATTCATATCATGCAAGGCACATAAACAATTTATATACACATAACATGATCGAGGTATTGAAATAATCAACATGAACGGGGCTCTGATACCACTGTTGGGTTTCGATCAAAAATGCGCAGCGGAATTAAGCATTTAAAATTTATGAAACCCAAAGCCGATAGATCCGTTCATATGATTTAATCAAATACTTACAATATGAATACTAGAAAAGACTAACCCTTGATAACTTTGAATTTGGTCTTTTTCTTGGTGGATAACTTGAAGCTTTGATCACAAAAGTAAGAACACGAACTTGAAGATGATAAGCTTCACCCTCTAGCGGTATCCACACCACGAACGAATATCAAGAACACTTGATCTTGGTTGCTAGACCAAATTGTGAAACACGTTTTCACAATCAATATGAACTATATGGAATTTTGTTTTGTGTATTATTTTGTTCTTCAATCTAAGATGTCTTAGAACAAAATAAAACTCTCTCAAACCCTTTGGAGACTTGCACAAAAGCTATGATATATTCTGGCCCGAATTTGGCTGTTTATATACAAGTAAGACCTATTCCAAATACGAAACTTGTGTCTAAACCCGTCCAAAATTCTTTTCCAAAACAAATAAGGAAACTGCCCCCGACAGTACTGTGCGGCCGCCCAGAATCCACTGTGCGGTCGTACAACTATTTGAAACAAACAGGTACAAAACTGAGCTAAGTGTGCGGCCGCCCAGTCCATATTGTGCGGTCGCCCACTTCCCCAGATTTCCAGAATTTCCAAAATTCCAATATAGTCCTTTTAAAGATTCGTTCTCTTGTGTGTGACCCTCTACGATTATACTAAGTTTGCAATGGGTTCAAACATGAAACCATAAGATATGATTAGGTTCTAGCAAACCGTCATGCCTACCCAAATAGTATAACTAGATACAAGTTCGCATTCCTATAGAATATGTCATAATCCCTTTGTCCACGATGTCATTGAACACAAGTCATGGTCAAACAGTCAACTTGTTTTGTTCAATACTTTCTCGATTCCGAATATGTTGATAATCCAAATGACATTGATCCGATCAATTCATTTGAGTCCGGCCGAACATTTCATCAACATCATTCCTACGAGAGGCCCAAGCTTGAAATCTCTCCGAAGAGGGACAAATCCATTTAGCTTATTATTCTTCCCTACGTGAATCCGATTATGCCAATCATACCCTTTATAACTTCCCGGTTAAAGGTAGCGTTTGAATATATCAAACATAATGTTCATCAAGTGGAAGACTATAATAACTTCATGTCTAAGGATTCAAATGACATAACTAATATGAGATATACGTACGACATAGACCATGACATAAATCTCATACAGCGGGTCATGTCCAGTACCTTGTTCCAAACAAGTACCCATAAATCTAACATGATCATCCCATGATCATTTAGCCTTTATACTAGTGATTAACAAGTACTAGGGATGGAGATTATTATAAGTAAACATGAACAACAATAATAATCAAAACATCTCTTTATTGATATGAAATAAATGATAACAATTACAACGTTTATTAAACGTGCCTAGGGCACCACTACCAACAGGACCGGCAATCTGTCTGAACCGGATGATGTGGCCGCCTGGCCAATTTTTGCAGGAAGGACTGGCCGCGCGGCTGGTCTTTGATCTGACACGATTTTTGTCAGATTTTTCCTTGTATGATCAGGACTTGAACTCCCAACTTTATATAATAACAGTCTGCGTAAACAGACGAGGTAGATTGCAATTTTCTTCCCTTTTGCTCTAGATTTTGATCTTTCCAAGCCTTTCTGATGGATAGACATCCTAGGATTTCTGAGGAGCGACAAAACCACTTCATCAAGAGCTTGAAGACCTGGGTTGGGAAGCTTTCGAGGGCGACCCGTGCAAGATTTGATAAGAGATTTGGAATTAAGTGCCTTTGGTCCTTGTATAGGGTTAAGTCGGACGAGCATCTGATTCGCGCTGCTGCTAAGTTTAGGAACAATGAGAACCATGTCTTCAACTTATCTTATAATAAGATCACTCCAACGTATGAAGATTTTGTGGCTCTTTGTGGTGCGATGGTGACTGATAGGATAGCCATGCCGCAGCCTCAAGTGCCTCCAGAAACTCGGATTTCCCAACTGCTGAGGGTTTCTATCGAAGAGGCTAGGGGCTTACTGTTGGATAGTTACTGTTGTTCAAATAGATTCCTAGATCATAGAATTACTTAATCCGAATCATGTTTGCACTTAGGATCCCCCAATTTTATTAGAACCTTTTTAGGTACCCTTAGGATTCTTTGTGACCAGCACAGGTGTATTACAACTCTTCAAAACAAGACAAACCAGCAGAGGAAGCAAATCAGCAGACCAGTAAACAAGTTGCCGATCAACTCTATTCTTAACATGCGACAAGTTTCCGATCTACTTGCTACACAATTTGCCGATCAACTTGCTACACAAGTTGCCGATCAACTTATTAAACAAGTTGCCGATCAACTCCATTCTCAACATGCCGATATAATAGGCAGTCCGCACTGTCAGTCAGGTGACATCATTTCATTAAAGTCAACCTTGCTGATTGTCTCTATACTATTTTTATCATAAAGTAGTTTACCTGCTCTGTAATGATTACTCCGCCGTCTGACACATAGCTACTTTTAGCTATACTCTGTCTCTACTTGCTTTTGCAGGTAACCGGTTGAGACAAAGGGGTCTTTGCCCATCAGACTTTTAAGGCACGCGTATCTTCGCCATTAATGCTAAGGATACTGCATTAAATGCTCCTCACCTACCCAGCTGGAAATTCAAATGTTATCCTTCTTCAACAAGCTAAGACATTAACTCCTCCTATAAATAGAGGACTCAGTGCATTGAAGAAGGTTGGTGATTTTAGTGCATTGAAGAGAGTTGGTTGTTTGCAGCATTCATTGAAGCTCAAACATTCCGTGTCCAGATAATCATTAGATCATTTAATAGGATATACACTTGTGCACAAACTCAACAACATTGTTAGTATTCCCGAACTAGATCATTTTAAGGAATACGTTGTTTGAGTCTTTCACACACCCACCTGAGTGAGACAAGTTCTTTTGAACTTGCCGCTCAAATACACTTGGTCAGATATTTGTTTTACGATTCATTAACTATCTCTAGAATTTAGTCTTTGTATCCGGCAAAGCCGTGCTTGTAATAGAATAGGGATATTTAATAGTGCTCTTAACCCAAATCCAAGTTCTGACCAAACTTGGTAGAGGACGTAGCAGTATTTACACTGTGAACCTCTCCAAATACTTGTGTCCCTTGTTACTTACTGTCCTTGCCGATTGGTACTCTATCACCGGCAAATCATTATTGTTCTTGCTGATTCATCATTATTTCCTTTGACCAATCTCTTGAAACTGTATTGAACTTTTGGAAACAACTTTGTGTCTAAACTAAGCTCTGAAAATCTTTTATTCACTGATTTTGTGTGAGTTAAAACTAAGTCATATTTTACCCGATGCGCTTACTGATAATAGTTTGCAAACTGATAAGTGACTTTGCATTTATAAGTGTTTCTTTGTAAAAGTTTTAAAAAGGCTATTCACCCCCCCCCCCTCTAGCCTATTTTCCTACCAATTGGGCCTAACAATTGGTATCAGAGCTTGGAATTTTGAAAGAAATTTCCAAGCTTTGCAGCTTGTATTGCCGATACCATGGCAGGAAAAATCATGCAGTCATTTAACATCACTACCATACCGTTGTTAAATGTCAGCGAGTTTGGTGTCTGGAAATCTCGTATGATAAAGTATATGAACTCAATCGATGATCGGTTGATGAAGGTCATAGAAGGTTGTCCAATCATTCCTTTAAAAGTCTCAACCACCTATAGACCTATTCCCTCTACTCCGCTGACACAACATGCTGATCGTGACACTGAACAAGAAACCCATGTTCAGATTGAAGAAACTTTGGTTGAGAAACCAAGAGAGGAATGGACTGAGGACGACAAACTTTCAGCTGCCCTGGATGGAAAAGCATGCCACATTATTTCTTGTTGAGTTTGAATCCTTCAAGAAACAAAATGGTGAATCACTAAGGAGTGCCTACGACAGATTCTGCGAGGTAAGTAATTTATGTGCTTCATTAGGAAAGATTTATACTATGAAAGACCTGAATATTCGTTTTCTAAGTTCTTTGGGAAATGAATATCATACCAAGGTCACCACTGTTAGAGAAGTGAGAGACTTGAACAAGACTTCTATTCAGAATCTTGTGTCTAGTCTATTTCTGTATGAGAGAGAACTGCAAAAACTTAACGTTCTCGATAAAAATTTCAAAAACCTGTCTCTATCAGCTCAGTCACAGATATCCTTCCCTTCAAACAAATTCCCTCCTATAGATCCCCATCCTATACCCTGCAGCTCCAAAACCCCTGAAACTACCTCAGAACAGCCTATGGAAGAAGACGAATTTGCCGCCTTCGCTAGGAACTACAAAAGGTTTAAGGACTTCAAAAGGATGTAGAAAGGAAACTACCAGCAACCAAAATCATTCACACCAACTTTTCAAAAACCAGCAAGTTACAACAAACCATCAACAAGTGCTACCGACGGAAAGAACAACAAAGGTGATCTTGTTTGCTTCAACTGCAGAAAACCTGGTCACTTTGCTTCTAAATGTCCTCAACCAAAATATGAGTACGTGAGGAAGTCATTCAACAAGATACATCCCAAGTCTCGAAGCTTTGTTGCCGATGAAAGCACAGAAAAGGCCTTGCCGGTTTGGTGTGAAACTGACTCAGATGAAGATGCCGATGAAGATGAAGATGCCGATGTAAGCTTTGTCGCCCTAGACATGGAAGATGCCGATACATCCACATTGCCGACTCCAGTATACCGAGATCCATCTCCTCCAAGATCTCCAGTCAGAGAAGAAGCTACTGGAAGACCTCAACCACACTTCAAAGAGATTAGTGTCAAAGCAGAGAACCCAAATGGATACAGAGTTCACCAAGTGGGAACCTCTCTCTATGGTCAGTGTAACTCTATTCAATTCACTACCATCACACCTAAACCCTTACCAATCACCAGAAAATTCTCATTCACTGAGCATCCCAGCATTGCCAAAAGCTTATCTAAACCCATCTCTTCTCTACCTGACTTCTCTCCCAAACCTATTCCCTCTGCCCCCAAAATTTCAGCTGATCCCTTTCCTGAAATATCCAAAGCTGAAATGGTAGAGACAATGGATGAACTTTTTATTGATCATGAGAAGCTGAGTATCGTTCATAAAGTGATGGCTGCTGATTTCAATAGAATTTCTGCAGAGAATGACTTGCTTGTATCTGAACTTAAGGTTCTCAAAGGACATAAGCTTGAGTCTGTTCTTCTAAAGAAAGAAAACCTGGATCTCAAAATCCAAGTAGCAGTATTGATAGCTCAGATCGAAGATCTTATGAAAAAAAACAATCATCTCTCAAGAATTGTTGATTTTTACACAAAATCTAGAGTTGCTGTTGAAACAATCCTACAGACCCAAATGTCATATAAGGACCAATCTGGGTTAGGATTTGATTCCAGCAGCAGTAGCTCTACTGAAACTTGTGCGGCCGAGAAAAAGGATGAGAAAGTTGAATGTAGTCCTGTTAACTCAGTGCATAAGGATGCTAAGCCAATATACAGTGCTGTGGCAATGAAGTATCCTAAGAACCAGAACAAAAGGAATGACAAGCACAAACAAAAATATGTTAAGGTTGCTGATACTGAGTCTGCCGATAACGGTATTCTTGGTGAATACATCAACAGAGCTAGTACTGCCGGTCTAACCACATCTGCTGCCGATGGACAAGTACCTAAAAAGGTAACTGCCAAAGGTAAACAGAATGGAAAGAAAGGCAATACTAACACCTTTAAACCTACTAAGTTTGTGCCTGCTCAATTCCCTAGTTCTGCCGATGCACTGACTAAACAGAATGACGTTCTACCGACTCCACAGCCTATCAATCAAGTGAGATGTTCTAATTGTTCTGATTATGGTCACAAGGCTCATGAATGCCTCTTGAAGCACCTATCTGGACCCACTGAGGTTGCATCCTCTAGTGGTAGCCAGATGTGGTTGCCAAAGAGGAACTAACCCTCGGACCCAAGAATAAGGGGGACCATAAGCATACCGTTTTATTTCAGGAAAGCTTCATGGCCTCAACTGGTGCAAGCAAGGATTTGTGGATTCTAGATAGTGGCTGTTCAAGACACATGACAGGATTTGCAGATCTACTTGCCGATATCTCAGAAGCATTAGGTCCCCCAGTGGTTTTCGGTGATAATGCCAAAGGAAAAATCATCGGTATTGGTACCATCAAGAGAGGTGTAGTCACTGTACAGAAGGTCTCTCTAGTGGATGGTCTGAAACACAACCTTCTATCAATATCACAATTCTGTGATAAAGGAATGCAATGTGTATTTACTACTTCCAGTTGCTATGTGAAAGACATTGCTTCCAATGAAACTCTTCTGACTGCCAAAAGAAAAGGTAACATTTATGCAGTAGACTTAAGTGCTATTACTGGTGTTGCTAATGTTTGTTTTGTAGCTAAGAACATCAGTGAGAACTTATGGCTATGGCACAAGAGACTCAGTCACTTGAACTTCAAGTATCTATCCAAGCTTGCCGGTTCAAATCTGGTAACCGGTCTGCCTCAAGTGTGTACTGATCATGCAAATAAATGTAAGGCCTGCCAGCTTGGAAAACAACATAAGTCATCTTTCCGAAGCAAGCCCTGCATGTCAACTTCTAGGTGCCTCTAATTGCTACATATGGATCTATTTGGCCCCACAACCACTGCAAGTATTGGGGGAAGTAGATACACCTTGGTTGTAGTAGATGATTTCTCTAGATATACTTGGGTGGAAACTTTCAGTCACAAAGATGACACCTATGCAGTTGCTACCAAGTTATTCAGACTACTACAAACCCAGAAGGAGAGCGATATCATCAGTATGAGATCAGACAACGGCACTGAATTCAAGAACAATAGTATTGCTCAGTACTGTGATGATCATGGCATAGACCACAACTTCTCAGCTGCCTATACACCACAACAAAATGGTGTCATTGAGAGAAAGAACAGAACTCTCATTGAAGCTGGTAAGACCATGATTGCTGAAGCTAGGCTACCGAAATACTTTTGGGCTGAAGCCATCAATACTGCCTGCTTCACTCAGAACAGATCTCTCACCAACAAATTCCATAACAAGACCCCTTATGAACTCTGGAGAGGCAGAATTCCCAACATTGGATTCTTCAAAATATTCGGCTGCAAATGTTACGTGCTTTACAATGGTAAAGAGCACAGAGGTAAATTTGATGAGAAAGCTGATGAAGGAATCTTTGTTGGTTACGCTAAACACAGTAAGGCTTTTTGAGTTTTCAATAAGAAACATTTGAAAACTATTGAATCTGTTCATGTAACCTTTGATGAATTTGATTTGCTAGAGTCTGACAAGGCTCCAAATAGTACTAATGTGTCTAGTGCTCATGAGACAGGTGAATCTAGTAATATTAACCCTGCAGATCAAGCACCAGCTGCTGATCCAGTCATTTCAGTAGAAGAATCAGCAGATGCTCCGTACTTTCCTTCATCGGCACAACCAGAACCTGCTGATGAATTTCATAATCCGTTTGCCGATGCAAACTCTGCTGATCATTCTGAAAACAGATCAAGCCCTCAACCAATTTCTGTTATAAGGCCCTTCCCAACAAGCTCTCAACCTAATCCACCTCTCACCCAAAATTCTAATTCTCCTACTCCACCTGCTGATCTTGACCCTCCTCTAGAATCTTTACAACAAGAATCAATATGACAAGATGTGCCAAGGGAGGTTAGAACAGTTCGTGATCATCCATTAGAAAATGTGATTGGTGATGTCTTTGGACCAAGACTGACAAGAAACCTTAGTAGAGCATTCGCCGAGAGTCTCTTCTCATCTGCTATGGTTTCTAATATAGAACCAAAGAAGACTGAAGAAGATCTTGCTGATCCTGGCTGGGTGGAAGCTATGCAGGAGGAGCTAAATCAGTTTGAAAGATGCAAAGTATGGGAACTTGTGCCAAGACCAACTTCTCAGCAAGTTATTGGTACTAAGTGGGTTTACAGGAACAAATTGGATGAAGCTGGGAAAATCATTAGAAACAAAGCAAGGCTAGTTGCTAAAGGCTACCGACAAGAAGAATGAATCGACTACGATGAGACATTTTCTCCTGTTGCAAGATTGGAAGCTATAAGACTTTTCTTAGCCTATGCTGCCTTCAAAGAATTCAAGCTATATCAAATGGACGTGAAAAGTGCCTTCCTGAATGGAGAACTCCAAGAACTAGTTTATGTTGAACAACCACCAGGTTTTGAGGACTCCAAGAAGCCTGATCATGTCTACCAATTGAAGAAAGCTCTCTATGGCCTAAAGCAAGCTCCAAGAGCATGGCATGAAACCCTATCTAATTTTTACTTAGCGATGGCTTAGGCTTCACTCGAGGTAAAATCGATACTACTTTATTTGTTGCCAAGCATAATGGTCATTCATTGTTTGTTCAAATATATGTCGATGATATTATTTTTGGTTCCACTAATGAATCACTTTGCAAGAGATTTGAGAAGCTAATGCAGAGCAAGTTCGAGATGAGCATGATGGGTGAACTAACATATTTCCTTGGACTTCAAGTCAAGCAATCCAATGAGGGAATATTCATTAGTCAAGCCAAGTATGCAAAAGAATTAATCAAGAAGTTTGGCTTTGAAAATGCTCACTCTCAAAGCACACCTATGGGCACTAACATTCATTTAGATAAGGATGAGTCTGGTAAGAAAGTAGACATGACTGTCTACCGAGTGATCGGCTCACTCCTCTATCTTACTGCCAGTAGACCAGATATTATATTTGCTGTTTGTGTTTGTGCCAGGTTTCAAGCTGACCCTAGAGAATCTCATCTGCAAGCTGTTAAACGTATCATTAAATATCTATGTGGCACTGCTAACTTTGGATTATGGTATGCTAGAGATTCATCTTTCAATCTAATAGGTTATTCAGATGCAGACTTTGCAGCTTGTAGGGTGACCAGAAAGAGTACAAGTGGGACTTGCCAATTTCTTGGTGATAGACTGGTGTCTTGGTCCTGTAAGAAGCAAGCATCAATTACCACTTCTACTACTGAAGCTGAGTACATAGCTGCCGGCAGTTGCTGTTCACAGATCCTGTGGATGAAGCAGCACCTTGTTGACTATGAAGTTCCATCTCAAATTTGTCCCATTTATTGTGACAACCAATCAGCAATCTCAGTTTCAAACAACCTGGTCATGCACTCCAAAACCAAGCACATAGACATCAAGTATCACTTTCTGAAGGAACATGTTGAAAAAGGGAACGTGGTGCTGCTCAAAGTTCATACCGATTACCAAAGAGCAGACATACTGACAAAGCCCTTAGACCAGAAAAGATTTGAATTCCTAAGAGGTGAACTAGGTATGATTAATTTCTATGGTTAAAACTGTGCTAACTCTACCTATTGTGCTAGTCTTGCCGATCTCATCAGCAAGTATACAAATCTTGCCGGCCAAATTATTTTGCCGATCTCATCAGCAAGTGTGAAAATCGTGCCGACCAAATTACATTGCCGACAAAATATTGCTGACAACATCATGCCGATCATAATATCTTGCCGACTAAATTATCTTGCCGATTCAAACTATCTTGCCGATATTTAAAAAGTATCAAATCAGCACGTCTCTGCAAAAAGATAAGATTCCTGACACATGACGTAAGCAATCAAATCAAAGGTACATCGGTCACACCATCTCCCTGACACGTGTGTGTACCTTTCTTACCCAAAATCGTGTCAAGATGTATTCCATTTAATGCGATACATCAGCAAGGTAACAGGTCATCATCACTTATCTTATTAATTTTGACTAATTTACCCTTTCTCTCTCTTTCTTTTAACTGTTCATTTCTCACCGTTTTGTGTGCGCATTAAATTTTGTGTGCGCACGTTCTCCGAGGTTATAGGTACAGTTACTTCTCATTATTCTTGCCTTCTCATATTCTCTCTCTCCCCATAACATATATAAACGCCTTTCAAAATTCCTTTAAGCTTTCTTCGCCATTTTTCTTCTCTACTCTATCTATCTCGCTCCTCTAACCAGTTTATTGAATCATCGTTTTATCTGCTTATATCTTCTTAATCTGGTAAGTGTTAATGTTTAAACTTTGCTCATTTCTAATCATTCTTGGTTTGATTTGTCTTTGTTCCTAACATTGTGAGTTGTTTGAGTAATATTGCAGAAAATGTCCGGCGAAAAAGATATCTACGGAGGCTATGTTAACTCCGACTACTTCATCGATGAAGCCGACGGGGTTTTATTGAAGAATCTTCTTATTGGGTCCCTGCTCGACTCATTCATCACTCCATCTGGAGTTGATTCAGTGTTCTTGGATCTCGTCAAAGAATTCTTCTCAAACTCCTCTGTTGTCCGCTCTCGTGCTGACTCTTCAGTCATCGTCTCCATCAACTCCTCTGTTTTGGGCGTACAAGTCTCTCTTACTCCCTCTTCTATTTCTGAAGTTTTTCCCTCTATCGGGAATGAAGGGTTGAGTGCTTTAGTTGATGATAAGGAATTGGATAGGGCTTGGGTTATCATGAGAGGAGCTGGTCCAAGACTCAGTGGCACTAGTCATCTGAAGATTCATTATCCTCGCCGGTACTATGCTTTGGCTGAGATAGTTGATAGATGTCTTATCTGCCGATCTGGATCTTATAGCAATGTCACTGACGTTCAGTTTGAAGCTATGGCCGCCATTGTTCTGCAGACTGAGTTCAATTGGTGTGCCTACATATTCAGGATCATTGCCACTGCTGCTGATAAATGGTCTTCTGATAGGCTGAAGAACAAACCCAATCTTGGGAAAGGTTGCCATTATCTATTAATTAGCATGATCTTAAGGAGAAATTTAAACATAGTAGCTGCAGATCGTTTTCCATCAAGCATTGCCTTCAGCAAGCTAAAGTCTTATAATGCTAAAGATTGGCAGAGAATAGCAAAGAATGCTTCTAGTGCTATCACTCCTGCTGATGCTCCTGCTGCTGCTGTCGCTCCAAAGAAGAAAAGAGCCAAGAAAATTCCTTTAGTTGCTTCCCAATCAGCAGTCTCTACTCCTGCTCCTTCAACCGATAGAATTCTTGCTGATTCTACTCCTGGTGCTCCAAAGAAAAGAAAATTGGTGAAGGTTGCTGACAAAGTGGTGTCAAAGAAGGCAAAGGTTGCCGACGAACCAGACTTGCCGATGAAGAAGTCTACTCAAGTTGCTGATAAGATGATCCTGCCGATGGAGAAGCAAGTTGCCGACGAAGTTCCTTCTGCTCCCATTCCTTCTGCTGATCCAAGAGCCAAGCTGATTAGATTTACGCCTTCTCATCTTGCCGGTGCTTCTCTTACTGCCGATCCTATTGTCAAAGTTGAAGTTCTTTCTGAAGAATTCACTGATGACTTTGCTGATGGCAAAAGTATTGAAGATGTTATTGAAAAGCTGAAGTCTCAAACTTCAAGAAAATGTGCACCCATCAGGAATCCCACCTTCCACACCTTTTACAGGAACCCTTGGTCCTTCACCAAAAAGGTCTTGAACAAGAAGTGGGTCTTTCCGATTGATCATTTGCCTCCTTTCATTCGTCGTCTTCTTCAGTTTCATGAAGAAATGAATGATACCGTGCCATCTGGGAAAACTTCTGACTATGTTGATTACCGGAGTTTGAACATTCGCACTGACATGTGGAATGAGAAGTTCTTCCCTCTCTCTAAGTTCAAGCAGTTGAAAAAGGCTGAACTGAAGCTCAATTTTGGTCGTTATTTTGACTTTTTACCACTACACTGGAACCAAGTCTATCTTTTTCAAGATAGAATTAGACAAGACTTGATGGTTCAGGACGTGTGGCTCATCTATGCCAGGACATTCAATCAGCTCTCTCAATTCACAGAGTTTGATCCTTATCAGATTAGAAGACTTGAAAATGATGAAGATTTGCTGCCATACAATGATGATGAGGCTCCTGCTGTCAGCCCTCTCAATGCTCATTTTCATAGATCGGTAAAGAAGGTCACTATGGACTTGATTGAAAGGGTCTAATGAATTTCTGTTGAAGCAAGATGCCGATCGCCATGCTGCTGAAGACCTTGCTGATCAAGATGCTCATGTTCCTTCGCCCAGCAGCAGCAAGACCGAGACAGATGCCGATGTTCACTCTGCCGAAGATGCAGATGCTGCTGATAAAGAGTTTGTTTCCGATGGACGTGATGATGCTGATGAAGATAGTGATTCTACTGATAGTGATACTGATGATGATGGTGCTGATTTATTTGGTGATTTGGTTTGTGCTCACAAAATTGCTGCTGACTCTCCTTCCACTTCACTTACAACAGATAGTAACAAGATGCCAATCAGAACTGTTATGACTAAAGCTCCCTCTGCTGAAGTCTTTGCAGAGTCTGTATTGAAGGATGATAGTAGTGTTGAAGGAAGTCATGCTGATGAATCTTTTAAGGAGATAGTGGAATTTCAAGTTGAGACAACTACTGACACTCAACCTCTGATTGAAGTATATGCTGATCAACCTGCTCCTGTTGAGGAAACTATGGACACTCAACCTTTGGAACCATTGGAAGATGTAGTTGATATATCTGTTTCAGGAGGAGTTTATACTGATAAAGGAACTGATGAGAAAACTGCCGACACTCATCCTGCTGAGCAAACTACGGACACTCAGTTAGTGACAGTTATTCCTGAAATACAGATTGTCCCACCTACTGGTATTAAGGAGGTTGTGGAATTGGGAGGAGGTACTGAAGGAAGTGCTCCTAATTTGGATGCTGACATTGCTGCTACCCTGCAATTTGAAGAAATTCTTCTACAACCTTTATTTAGCTTGCCGACGGTTGTTACACCCCTTCCTCTTCCTGCTCCAACTGATGTTCGTGCCAATGGAAATCATGTTGATGAAGCTGATCCTGCTGATTACATGGAGGTTGGAGAACAAGCTTTTGTTGATCCTGATGCTGTTGATACTTCTCCACCTCCCAGCTATGATTATTTTCAGAATGGGAAGGATATGATGTGCTCAAACTGGTACACTACCAATGTTTCTATCCCTTCCAACAGCTTTGGACAGCCTCTCTTTAATGTTCATCCGAGGCTATCATTCAAATATACCCTCCAAAGGCGTTCACTTCCTTTTGGCAAAGATCACCCTCATGTCACCAAGCATCCATTCTCTTCTGGTGCTTCAACCAGTGACAGACCAATATTCCTTCCATGGATCAAAGATGACCGTATTCGTACTAAGGGAAAGACTCCTCGGATTTCTAGACTGAAGCGAAAAATTGTCTATGAACCTAGATGTCTACTACCTAGTAAACTGAAGATAGGTGGTAAGATAGTTCTCCCTGGTCTATCTCCTAAAAAAGTTCTCATCACTTCAAATGGTTGGATGAGGAGATGCTCTATGATCAATGATGAGCTTAAAGAAATTCTGGAGTATCGGCATCTCAACGCTCGTGGCCTTGTGTACTTAGTCAAATCAACTGCACTTGCCATTACTCTGCCGATGTTTCATCCTCATCAGCGTGCCGATCACATGGTTTACACATCTAGGCTGCTGAATGCCAGATTGGTAATCATGATATTGGAAGGCATTGCTTGTTTGAAGTTTCAGCTTGCTTTGCTGCTCTCTATGGAAGATAACGGCATCTTTCATCTTTCAGGGGATAGAGACATTATTGTCCATCCAAACTTTCCTCTGGAGATTGTTTATTCAAGACCTGCCGGTGATATTGTCTCCACAATCATTCCTGTTGATGTTCTTTCTGCTACTGAGATTGTTGCTGCTCCTGCTGATGATGCCGATCTTGTTTCTGCTGATGATAGTTGTGCCGATGCCTTAGATCTTGCCGATGATAAAGATCCTGTGCTGCAAAGAATTCTATCTTTGCCTCCACCTCCTGTTCCAGTTCCTTCTTCTCCTCTGCCGATTGTTATTTCCGACGATGATACGCAGATTGTTGCCGATGAGGTACAGATCGAGGATGCTGACCTGGAAAATGAAGAATTTGTCCCTTCTCTGGTTCTTCGAAATCCAAATTCTTTTGCTGCTCTGATCTATGTTGACAGACCCATTGTCTTCAACAGCCTCTATGATTTTCATTGCTTTGAAGAAGGAGATGATTTTAATCAGAATGCGCCTCCCACTCGTGGTGATTTGGTGGACTTCTCCCACTCCATTGCGGACCTGTTCAAACAATCCACAAAGGAGCTCTCCAAGCAGATTCATAAGTCCAATCAGGAGGAGGATGTGATCAGAATCAGGACATCTGTCTACAATGACATGAAAAATCTGTTGCAAGATAGAACTGAACGCGTTTTTAATCTGTCTGAGTTAAATGGCTCTCTTGTCACTCAACAGTAAATTTTACTTGCCGAGCACAATGACACCCGCAGCAAACTTGAAGCCTCCGATGAGAAACTTGCTGATATTCAGAATGAACTTCTTGAAGCCAAATTGAAGATTGCTGCTCTCGAGGCGAACAACAAGATGTTATCTGATAGATTAGAGAGTTCTCAGAGAAGGCAGAGCAAGGCAAAAAGGAAAGCGGAAAAGAAAGAAGAAAAAGCAAAGAAGAAAGCAAGAAAGTCTGAATCTACAAAGGACTCGACTCCAGCAGATCCCAAGACTTCTGATCCTGATCCAGCTGCTGATTCTTGAGTTGACATAGCCAATGATGTAGATATCTTATGAAGACATTCTTAGACAAATCTCTTTGCTCAATGATATTTTGTTTGTGCTAATATGTTTTTCTTATATATATGTTATCTGCATTATTCTGTGCTAATCCTCTTTGCAGATTAACATTCTGCCGATTTATTGAACCGGCTTCACCATTTATTTTGGTGAATCCACCTTTTACTTTAGACATTTAGTGTGACTTACCTTAGGAAAAGATTTTACCTAGATATTCATAGAAAACTTTCCCTAAGTTAAGAGATGTCCTTAGTATTAAGGGTGATTGGACTTAAGTAATTAGGAGGAGATTGTTGTTCAAATAGATTCCTAGATCATAGAATTACTTAATCCCAATCATGTTTGCACTTAGGATCCCCCAATTTTATTAGAACCTTTTTAGGTACCCTTAGGATTCTTTGTGACCAGCACAGGTGTATTACAACTCTTCAAAACAAGACAAACCAGCAGAGGAAGCAAATCAGCAGACCAGTAAACAAGTTGCCGATCAACTCTATTCTTAACATGCAACAAGTTGCCGATCAACTTGCTACACAAGTTGCCGATCAACTTATTAAACAAGTTGCCGATCAACTCCATTCTCAACATGCCGATATAATAGGCAGTCCGCACTGTCAGTCAGGTGACATCATTTCATTAATGTCAACCTTGCTGATTGTCTCTATACTGTTTTTATCATAAAGTAGTTTACATGCTCTGTAATGATTACTCCGCCGTCTGACACATAGCTACATTTAGCAATACTTGTCTCTACTTGCTTTTGCAAGTAACCGGTTGCGACAAAGGGGTCTTTACCCATCAGACTTTTAAGGCACGCGAATCTTCGCCATTAATGCCAAGGATACTGCATTAAATGCTCCTCACCTACCCAGCTGGAAATTCAAATGTTATCCTTGTTCAACAAGCTAAGACATTAACTCCTCCTATAAATAGAGGACTCATTGCATTGAAGAAGGTTGGTGATTTTAGTGCATTGAAGAGAGTTGGTTGTTTGCAGCATTCATTGAAGCTCAAACATTCCGTGTCCAGATAATCATTAGATCATTTAATAGGATATACACTTGTGCACAAACTCAACAACATTGTTAGTATTCCCGAACTAGATCATTTTAAGGAATACGTTGTTTGAGTCTTTCACACACCCACCTGAGTGAGACAAGTTCTTTTGAACTTGCCGCTCAAATACACTTGGTCAGATATTTGTTTTACGATTCATTAACTATCTCTAGAATTGAGTCTTTGTATCCGGTAAAGCCGTGCTTGTAATAGACTATGGATATTTAATAGTGCTCTTAACCCAAATCCAAGTTCTGACCAAACTTGGTAGAGGACGTAGCAGTATTTACACTGTGAACCTCTCCAAATACTTGTGTCCCTTGTTACTTACTGTCCTTGCCGGTTGGAACTATATCACCGGCAAATCATTATTGTTCTTGCTGATTCATCATTATTTCCTTTGACCAATCTCTTGAAACTGCATTGAACTTTTGGAAACAACTTTGTGTCTAAACTAAGCTCTGAAAATATTTTATTCACTGATTTTGTGTGAGTTAAAACTAAGTCATATTTTACCCGCTGCGCTTACTGATAATAGTTTGCAAACTGATAAGTGACTTTGCATTTATAATTGTTTCTTTGTAAAAGTTTTAAAAAGGCTATTCACCCCCCTCTAGCCTATTTTCCTACTAATTGGGCCTAACAGTTACGTTAATCTTTGTGAGCTTCCCACCAGGTTTACTAGTAGTACAGTGGAATCTAACATGGCTCTGGACTGTCTGGCACTTTGTCTGTTTGCCTCGGTATTATTTCCACCTTACGTAGGAGTAGCTACCATGGGTTGTCTTCACATGGTGGACCAAGCTCGGGCCGACCGCAGCATTGTCCCTTGCTTGCTCGGGGAGACCTTGCATGGCATTGGAGAGTTGGCCTCGGGAGCTAGGAAGATGACCAGAGGAAGTACCAGATTGTTAACCTTATGGCTGCAGGAGAAACTTCGAGTCTTAGAGGAACCTGTTGGACCAGTATCACCTTGTGTTTGTCAGAGTAGACGAGTGAGACCGCCTTTTGTAGGGATGGTTCAGTCTGCATGGGTGACATATATGGCATATATAAGTACCACTCAGATCAAATGGATGGTGCCTCATTGGGAGATTATCAAGGCCCGGTGGATTCAAAGCAATCTTTGCATGATTCAGGTCCCTGCCTTTGATGAAACCACTTACTATTATGCAGTGCGGGTGTGCCGTTAGTATGGGATGACTCAGCTTATACCTTCCTTATGGGACGGGACTAGTAGCAAGGTTACTGACCCGATGCTTCCCATGAATAATGGGGTTGCAGTGATCTTGGAGTGATGTTGGTCTTATGATCTCATGCCCAGCACGCTCTGTATACAGCGACCACGTGACATACTTCTGTCTCGAGAATACTTGGACTGGTACCAGACGACTCTGGGAAATATGGGACGGACTCTGAGAAGATTGAGACGTAGGGTGGTGGTCCTTTATGTCTCGAGTAGACGTTTGAGGGAGAACGAGAATGTACAACGGGAGTTGGAGACCGAGTTGGCTCAGCTATCACCTATGGAAAGGTAAAGAGAGAGAGAAGGCCCAAGTGGGGTGACTCAGCTTAAGAAGGCTTTGTTTGAAGATCCTACTAGACAGGCTAGACGCGGACGAAGAGACAAGAAACTGAAGGAGGATAATGAAGAGAATGAGGAGGAATGACTCCGGGTATCCAACCACAGTCGCTGCAGACACATATTTTAGATTTTAGTTTGTTTTAGTTTATTTAAAATTCAAAGCAGGTTATTTAGTCGCATGTTCTTTCGAGCTTAGACTCATCAAATAAATGTTAACGTGTAGCGACTTGTGGAAATAGAGATTTTTCTTTAGTAATAAACAGATTGTTTGCTTTACTTTCCTCAAACCAGATTTGGGATTTTATTGACTTTTGAGACCGCACCATTGAAGGCTGCCTATGTTCCCCTTTTACAAGTAGGGCTAAGGGGCTCAGATCACTGTAGTTCATTTCTGATTGTAGAAAGTGGAGATAGAAGAGGGGAAAGTAGAGAGAATAATAATTTTTTTTTTATTTTTTTTTTTTGCAAAGGGGACGGCCGTTGTAGAAGACCGTTGATGGAGAGCTCCGCTGGTGGAGAGTGCCTCTGATGAAAAGTACCATTTATGGAGACTGACCACGGTGGTTAGTTGTAGTAGCGGCGGAGCTTGCTGATGTTGACTGGTTCTTTGAACTGATTGCCATCTAGATCTGCCATTTTAACTGCACCTCCAGAGAAGATCTTTTGCACCACATAGGGGCCGGTCCATGTTGGAGCCCACTTACCCAAGGGGTTGAATTTGTTCGGGAGACGTACTTTGATCACCAAATCTCCCTCTTTAATGTCTACCGGTTTAACCTTGTTGTTAAAACTTTCTGTGGTCCTTCTCTGATAAGTTCTGATGTGTTCCATAGCTTTGAGCCTCCTTTCGTCCAAGGTAGCTAATTGGTCGTAGCGACTGCGGAGCCATTCTACTTCATTTACTTGATTCTCGAGCAACACCCTTAAAGATGGTATTTATAACTCGATGGGTAGGACCGCTTCCATACCGTAAGTAAGAGCATAAGGAGTCTCTCCGGTGGCGGTGCGTACTGACATTCGGTAGCCCCAGAGTGCCAAGGGTAACTTGTCGGGCCAATCCTTTCCTCTTATTACCATTTTTCTGATTATCTGCTCGATGGTCTTGTTAGCTTCTTCAACTGCTCCATTGGTCTGTGGGTAATATGGGGATGACTTCTTCCTTTCTATTCTGAATTCGGCTAGTAAGCGGGCCATTTTTGCTTCGAAGTGACTACCATTATCAAATTCGGGACCCCATACCGACACATGATGTTTTCCTTGATAAACTGTGCTACCTTCTTGGAATTTAGTATCTTGTAAGATTGTGCTTCGACCCACTTAGTAAAATAATCTGCTGCCACCAATACAAACTCGTGATCGTTGCTGCCCGCGGGATGGATTTTACCGATGATATCAATGCCCCATGCTGCAAATGGCCAAGGGTAGTCATATTGTAGAGGTCGTGTGGGGGGATGTGGTTCAAGTTAGAACAAACTTGACACTTGTGGCATTTTCTGACCCATTGGATGCAGTCTGTCTCCATGGTGATCTAGTAGTAACCCAGGCGAGTAATCTTCTGTCGGAGAGTTCTGGCATTCATATGCGGACCACATAACCCGTTGTGTACCTCCTCCATGATGGTTTCGGCTTTCTTGCTTCCCACACATAAAAGTAGGATGCCGTTATAGTGCCTTTTGTATAAAGCATTATCTAGTAGTACAAATTTCCCTGCAAGTCTCTTTAGTGCTTGAAGGCTTTTGGATTTAACGTCCCCTTTGAAGGAGGTCTCCCCATGCTTAAGGAATTTGTAAATTTGCGCATACCACTGATCCTCAACTGCTTCTGACTGAGTTTGGATTTCACAACAATATGCAGGATTTTCTCTTCGGCCAACTCTGAAAGGTTTGACCGATCTTCCTTCAGGGATTTCTACCAGTGATGCCAAGGTGGCAAGTGCATCGGCAAATCTGTTTCTGTCTCGTGGGAGATAGTGAAATGTGACCTCCCGGAATTGTCCGATTAGTTCCTCCATGTAAACTTGGTATAACTGCAAGTAGGGGTCCACAGTCTTCCATTTTTTTGCTGTCTGGTTTATAATCAGAGCCGAATCGCCGTATACTTCCAATTCTTATACATTTCGCTCTATGGCTGCTTCTAAACCTGCTATGCATGCTTTGTATTCAGCGGCATTGTTGGTGGTTGTAAAGTTCAACTTTATTGCTATTGGAGTATGCTCATCTTTAGGATCGACTAGAAGAAGCCCCACTCTGTTGCCTCTTTTGTTTACGGACCCGTCGAAGAATAGTTGCCACTTATCTGCAGTTTCTAATGCGAAAATACCATCGTTCGGGATCTCGGGGTCCGATCCCCGTTCTTCAGTGCTTGGAGAATCTGCTAAGTGGTCTGCCATAGCTCTCCCTTTAACTGCCTCTCTTGGAATATAAGTGATGTCGAACTCTCCCAGAAATACTGACCACTTGGCGAGCCTCATGGATATTGACGATTTATCGAACAAGTACTTGATCGGGTCCATTTTTGATACTAGCCATATGGGGTGAGATACCATGTAATGCTTGAGCTTGGAGACTACCCATACTAGTCCGGTGCATTGTCTTCTCTAATGCTGAATAGTTGAGCTCACTACCTTGTAACTTCTGACTGATAAAGTATATGGCGTTTTCTATCCGAGAATCTTTGGCTTCTTGTGCCAATATGGCTCCGACGGCGGTGTCTGTTACCGTTAAGTATAGCAGTAACGGCTTCTTCTTATACGGCGGTCGTAGGATTGGGGTATTCACCAGGTACCTTTTAATCTGCTCAAAGGCCTCTTGGAAATCATGATTCCATTCGACGTTGGCGGCTTTCTTCATTAGCTTGAAGATCGGTTCACATACCGTAGTCAACTGATTGATGAATCGACTGATGTACTGTAGTCTTCCTATGAATGCTTTGACCTCGGTTTCTGTACGGGGTGGCTTCATATCCAAAATTGCTTGAATCTTTCTTGGGTCGGCTTCTATTCTGCGTTCCGTGACCATGTATCCCAGCACTTTTCCTCGAACAACCCCAAATGTACACTTAGCGGGGTTCAGACGCATGGAGTGTTCCCTTAGTCTGTTGAAGAATTTCCGTAAGTCAATTAGGTATTGACCATTAGAACCTTTGGAATGTATAATCATGTCGTCTACATAGACCTCGATTTCCTTATGAATCATATCGTGAAATAAAGCAGTCAATGCCCGTTGATAGGTAGCCCTAGCATTCTAAGTCCGAATGGCATTACGGTGTAGCAGTATGTTCCCCATGGTGTAGTGAAAGCAGTCTTTTCTTGGTCTTCCTCGGCCATTTTGATCTGATTATACCCATCGAAACCGTCCACAAATGACTTGACTTCGTAGTTAACCGTTGCATCTACTAGCATGTCAATGTTGGGCAGCGGGAAATCATCCTTAGGACTTGCTTTGTTAAGATCACGGAAATCCACACAGACTCTGACTTTGCCATTAGCTTTCCTTACTGTAACGATGTTTGATAACCACGTCGGGTACTCAATTACCCTTATGAAACCTACTCTGAGTAGCTTCTCAATTTCTTCTTTCACTTGCAGAGACCATTCTGGCTTGATGCGGCGAAGTTTTTGTTTTACCGGCTTAGCGTCTGGCGCTATTGGAATTCTGTGCTCTACGATGGAGTTGTCCAGCCCCGGCATATCCTTGTAAGACCATGCAAATACGTCAACATATTCTTTGAGCAGCCCAATCAATGCTTCACGTTCTTCGTCTTGGAAGAAGCTTCCAATCTGTGTTTCCTTCGGCTCGTCGTCTGTCCCCAGATTCACACATGTTAACACCTCATCGGCAGCTTGGGCTCGATTTTCCCTTTGATTCATAACCTGCTCTGAGATTTCTCGGATGTATTCGTTATTAAGTTTTTCTGTGTCCGCCTCTTTTAATGAATCGTTATTAACTATTGGTATATCATTAGGTTGATTAGCTAATTTATCATTTATAAGAGCGGCTATGATGGGATACTCGGAAAGGTCGAAATTTTTACTTAGTGCGAAAGGAAAAATAGCATTTGCGACCAATTCATAGTCTTCTGATGTGAGGTCATTAGACGGGGAGGAAGACTCGAATTCGAAGGTAAAGACATTGGACCCGGTGACCTAGACGACCTAGGGGAATTGACAGGAGACTCAGTAGGGGAGGCGACAGAGGGAGCGGTAAGTCCAAGTTCCTCAATCATGAATTATTTCATTGCTATGGGTCCGCTATATGTGCACCAATTCTTCAATTTGCCAACCATTGGTGAGACCAACGTCCTTGGGTCAACATGGCTTGTCTGATCTTCGATCATGGATACGAAGTTGTCAAAGGGTGATGAACATGCGGTATTTGGAGACAGATTATCTAATGACAAAGAGTAATAAGTAAAATCACTATCATTAATAATTTTTGAAGCACAATCGGAGTCAACATCGGGTGCCTCGCCATCTGCCACAACCATTTCAGTCAGATTGGCGAGGTCTGTCCCATTTCTAACTCTAATGAGAGCCTCCCTAGGGTCCTCTACTTGACCATTATGTATGAGTTGTTGAATAAGAGTTTTTAGAGCGAAACAATCTTCAATGTCGTGACCGGTGACTTGGTGGTAATCACAAAACTTTTCTTGATTGTCATCTGGGCGGGGTGATATTCTTCTAATGGTTGGATCATCCTCATTGCTATTATACCATTGTACATAAGATCCAAGGTAATCTGCAATTGTTCGAAGGCATCCATCGTCTCTAGCAAGCCTATTTTGTCGGTATTGACCATGTTTACACCTCCATTGTTTGGTAGCGGGTTTGCTATGGTGTTCAGACCTTTAGGCTTCTCAATCTTCCCCTCGGTTATGAGTTTTTGTATAGCTCGCTTGAGTAGTATGCAATCATCGGTAGTATGGCCGATGTAGTGATGGAACTTGCAGAACTTCTTTGCATCGAGGTTAGCCCTTTTAGTCAAGGGTTCATAATTCTCAAGTGGCTTGATCAAGCTCTTCTTTAGCAGTACTTCAAATACTTTACTAGTAGGCATGTCGAAGTCATCGAAATGATCTTCTTTTCGGGGAAAGCTGTTTGTCACTGCTTGAACATCAAAGGCGGAGTTGTCTTGGACCATACTCACTTGTCCGGCGATTTCTTTGGCTTTGGGAGTGGTACTTGTCGGAGCTTTGTAGCGGAAGGAAGAGTTTCCCGTTTTGGCAGCTTCTTTAACAACACCGGTAATGCCGGCTTCGTGTCTGACTCTAGCATCAACCATTTCCCGCAGATCAGGGAAGTAACCATTACCAATCGCAACCCTAAGCTCGGGCAACAAGCATTTGAAGAAGATTTGTTTTTGTTCCTTTGCCTTAGGAGGGTATTGAACTTCTGCTAACTTGTTGTTCCACCTCTTGTAGAAGTCATAGATAGGCTCGCCGGGCCGTTGCATTGTGTTCTCTAAATCAGTGCGGTTGACTTGCCAATCTAGGTTTGACTGATACTTCTCGCAGAAAGTAGCGGTGATTTTTTCCCATGTCTCTCGTTCGGAGGGATCCAAACTTAAGAACCAACGGAGGGCAATTCCGTCCAAGGTGGTGTGGAAGACTCGGGCCATTTGCTCGTTAGTACAATCACGAGCTCTTATGGCTAGCACATAACTGTCAAGATGAGTCTTGGGACAAGTAATGCCATAGAATGTGGAGAACTTAGGCATCTTGAAGTCTCTGGGTAGAGCACCCACATTGCTTGGGTCAATAGTTTTAACTATCGGAGCGGATTTCTTAGAGACCGTGTCGGATAGCTTGCGAATCTGTTCTTGCATGGCAACCACTAGAGGGTGATTGGAGAAGTCTGTGCTACCATAGGCTTGAGTAGTGAGAGGAGCTATGGAGATTGTAGGCACGGCGGAACCGATGCTCAATGGTAGTGAAGGCGGTGGCAACTTGGTAGAGGATAAGTAACTACCCATCAATTCTGGTGACGGCTCATACGGACCCTTGCTGGAGGTTGCTTTATTACCAAAATCAGGAGGAGGAACCCTTTAGTAATTGGGCACCTTGAGAGGAATAGCATCATCATTGGCAGGGTAAGCCACAGGCACTGTCTCGTCTTCGATAAGAATAGCCTCCCCATTATGGAAACTAGTTGCTACACCTTTCTTCTTCATTTCAGTGTGAAGATGATCCTTGAGTTCTTGGTTGACCCTTTCTAAAGACTTGCTTCGGTCCTCGAGCTTTGAGACCTTTAGCATGAGGTTGGTGAAGAAAGCATGGAGAGGCGGTGGAATGTCCGAGGGTTTGATGCTGGCGGCGATATCTGGATTGTCAGAGGCAGCAGAGACCGGCGGAGTGGAGATGCTAGGAGTAGTAGGCTCTGATGATGGAGTCATCGCTGATGTAGAGACTGAAGATTGAGCTTGCGGAAGGCCTGACCGTTAGAGACGACCACCGGAACGGACCCAAACTTGCTTCTCTGTAGAGGTAGCGAACGAGAGGTTTAGGACAGGACAAGGCTCATGCAATGTATTTTGTTATTTACAAAAACAATGAATTATTAGTCCTAATGGTTGGAAGGGATACCCCTTTTTGGGTTACTATCCACAAAACCTGAATCAGTGGAGGTCATCACTACGTCTATAGACCCCTCGTTTTTCACCTGTATTGCACCTCCCAAACGGACAATTTGGATGAGGGTCCTATAGGGCAAGCGACTTCCACCGACCTAACGGATCCTAGCGACTAACCCTTGTTTAAAGGCATTTAACGTAACGTTTATGTTACTTCTGTCAAGTTTTTAACGAGTTGAGATCCTTGTACAAAGTATCACTCGGCTTACTATATGCATATCCTTGTAGGGAATTTCATTTTTTGTGATTTTTTCTCTCAAAGGATCTCGACTCATTAAAGACTTAACGGATGACGGCATGAACGACACGTTAATTGTCTATAAAGAAAAGCTAGTCAAACCAACCAGTCAACTTTGGAGTGTCTTAGACTCTGTGAGTGCATGGTTTCGAAATGAACAAGGGATTAACCTCGACTGCTTCACAAGTGAAAACAGTGAGTTAGATAGCCCGGGTGCCACGAAGATAGATGCGACAGGATCACCAAAATCTGTGTACTCAGCGGAGTATCCAGTAGGGTGTGCAGTGTGACACGGACCTAGTGGTAGTGTGCGGACAAGAACTAGTTATTTTTTAGGGATAAAACAGAGAGTTTTTTTTGTATTTACATGTATGCAATGCAAAATAGTACAAGGGGTACAATAGGAAATAGTTAAGATGTTAACAGACTAAAGTACAAGGGAAGCAAATATGTACAAGAGATAAAGTACAGGGGGAAAAGAAACAAGTAACTACAATCATGATATTGATGAAAGTTTGACCCGCTATGTTTGAAGATTTTCAAAGCTAGTCCCAGCAGAGTCGCCACTGTGAATACCCCTTTTCGACGATGCGGGTGACGCACGGGAAGTCTTTCTTTTATTTATCTTTTCTATGGGATTAAGATATTCAAGTTGGCATTTAACCTATTAAGAGTCGCCACGTTGTTTTATTGAGTTAAAACATTGAGAAAAAGCTAACAAGAGGGTTCGGGGGTCAAGCTACGACAATAGAAGAATATTACGTTATCACTCCTATCGCCCGATAGATCGGACTTTCTATCATGATGAATGTGTTAGTAGTGTGTTAGTGATTGAGACCGGATCTGAAGATTGCCTACGTTCCTCTCGTGATGAGAAGTTCAGGTCAGCGTAGTTCGCACATAATCGGAATAGAGAGAGGAAGCGGGATCATGCATAATGAAGGGGGGGAGAAAGAATCATGCGAGATGATCACATCCTAGAATAATGATTATACCATTGATAAGATCAACGTGTAGTCCTCATATTCATCCTTGGAGAGTTATTGATCATGGGAATATTTACCTAAAGTTTAGGGTTTAGAAGTAGTTCCTAGATCTTGGAGATCATCATCGGCTATACCATATAAACAGGGATTAAAACATTAGATCTAGCATATTATGTAGAATAAATCTTAGATCTAGCATGATAATAAGAACATCATGAACATGTATGAATGAACACATAAACATGAAGATCGCTACCCTAGTCATAGAGCATATTATGAATTCTAGCAAGAACATGAAGAACACGTTATGAATCATATGAATATAGACGTATAAACATGATGAAACTAGCATAAATCAGATCTAAACTAAGAAAACATGACAAATTCTCACCAATCTTGACAAGAACGAAGTCAAATCTCTCGCATGGATTCGCTGGACCTTCGGATTGCTAGAAAGGCTTGAAGAGAGAGTTCTGCCGTCAGTTTGGCTTGTAGAACTCGGGGGAGATAATTGTGTATCGAAATAATCAACTGAGGTTAGCTATTTATAAGAAAACTTGACCCGAGAGGAGTGGCCGCCCGGCCGGGGAAGTGGCTGTTGGGTTTCGATGTAACATGCGCAGCGGAATTTAGCATTTAAAATTTTGAAACCCAAAGCCCATAGATCCGTTCATATGATTGAGTCAAATACAATAACATGAATAGCGGAATAAACTAACCCTTGATGGCTATGAATATCTAGCTTTTGAACTTGGTGGAGATTTTGAAACTTGATCAAGAACGCGAACGTTGAAGATGATGAGCTTCACCCTCTAGCGGTATCCACACCACGAACGAATATCAAGCAACTTCTTGATCTTGGTTGCTAGACCAAATTGTGAAACACACTTTCACAATTGCAAGAACTATATTGAATTTATTTTGTGTATTATTTTGTTCTTCAACCAAGAATGTCTTAGAACAAAATAAACCCTCTCTCAAACTCTTTGAGACTCACAAAATCATTAGCATTGAGTGCTGGCCGAATTTGGTCTTTTATACACAAGTATGACCTATTCCAAATAGGAAACTTGTGTCAAAATCCTTCCAAAATTCGTTTCCAAATCAAATTAGGAATCTGCCACCCGACAGCACTGTGCGGCCGCCCAAAATCATCTGTGCGGTCGCACAACTATCTGAAGCAAAACTGGTACAAAACTGAGATAATTGTGCGGCCGCCCAGTCCATACTGTGCGGTCGCACACTTCTCTGAATGTCCAGAATTTCCAAAATTCCAATATAGTCCTTTTAAAGATTCGTTCTATTGTGTGTGACCCTCTAGGATTATACTAAGTTGGCAATGAGCTCAAACATGATCCCATAAGATATGATTAGGTTCTAGCAAACCGTCATACCTACCCAAATAGTATAACTAGATACAAGTTCGCATTCCTTTAGAATATGTCACAATCCCTTTGTCCACGATGTCATTGAACACAAGTCATGGTCAAACAGTCAACTTGTTTTGTTCAATACTTTCTCGATTCCGAATATGTTGATAATCCAAATGACATTGATCCAATCAATTCATCTGAGTCCGGCCGAACATTTCATCAACATCATTCCTACGAGAGGCCCAAGCTTGACATCTCTCCGAGGAGGGACAAATCCATTTAGCTTATTATTCTTCCCAACGGGATTCCGATTATGCCAATCATACCCTTTATAACTACTCGGTTAAAAGTAGCGTTTGAATATGTCAAACATAATGTTCATCAAGTGGAAGACTATAATAACTTCATGTCTAAGGATTCAAATGACATAACTAATATGAGATATATGTACGACATAGACCATGACATAAATCTCATAGAGCGGGTCATGTCCAGTACCTGTTCCAAACAAGTACCCATAAATCTAACATGATCATCCCATGACCATTTAGCCTTTATACTAGTGCTTAACAAGTGCTAGGGACGGGGATTATTATAAGTAAACATGAACAACAATAATAATCAAAACATCTCTTTATTGATATGAAATAAATGATAACAATTACAACGTTTATTAAACGTGCCTAGGGCACCACTACCAACAATCTCCCACTTGCCCTAGGCCCAATCTCCCATGTATCTAATACCCATGGACCTAACATGACCATCATGTTTAGCTTGTGGAAGTCCCTTTGTTAGCGGGTCCGCAACATTGTCATCAGTAGGTACTCTGCATATATTTACGTCTCCCCTATCAACGATCTCTCGAATGATATGAAAACGCCTAAGTATGTGTTTGGATTTTTGATGTGCTCTTGGTTCCTTTGCTTGAGCAATAGCACCATTATTATCGCAATAAAGGTCTATTGGATTAGCAATACTAGGAACCACTTCAAGTTCAGTTATGAACTTCTTAATCCAAACAGCTTCTTTTGCAGCATCCGATGCAGCAATATACTCAGCTTCTGTTGTAGAATCAGCGGTTGTACTTTGCTTGGAACTCTTCCAGCTTACAGCTCCACCATTTAACATAAACACAAAACCCGATTGCGATCGGCTATCATCTTTGTCGGTTTGGAAGCTTGCATCCGTGTAAGCATTTACAACGAGATCATCTTCCATTCCTCCATAGACCAAAAACGAGTCTTTAGTTCTTCTCAAGTACTTAAGAATCGCTTTAACAGCTATCCAGTGATTTTCGCCAGGGTCGGATTGGTATCTACTTGTCATGCTCAAAGCATAAGATACATCCGGCCTAGTACAAATCATGGCATACATGATGGACCCAATTGCCGAAGCATATGGAACATCATTCATTTTCTCACGCTCATCTTTTGTTTTAGGACATTGAGTCTTGCTTAGAGAAACTCCATGTAACACGGGCAAGGTACCTCTCTTAGAATTTTCCATACGGAATCTTCTAATGACCTTGTCGATGTATGTACTTGGCTTAAACCAAGTAGCCTCCTTGATCTATCTCTATAGATCTTAATGCCAAGAATATACGCGGCTTCACCCATATCTTTCATTGCGAAGCACTTTCCTAACCAAGTCTTCACAGACTGAAGTGTAGGAATGTCGTTTCCAATGAGCAATATGTCATCCACATATAAAATAAGGAATAGCACTATGCTCCCACTAATCTTCTTGTATACACAAGGCTCATCTTCGTTCTTGATGAAACCAAACTCTTTGACCGATTCATCAAAACGGAGATTCCAACTCCTAGAAGCTTGCTTCAATCCATAGATGGATCTCTGCAATTTGCATACTTTAGAATCTTGTTCAAAACCTTCTGGTTGTGTCATATACACATCCTCTTGGAGTTTTCCATTCAGGAAAGCGGTTTTGACGTCCATCTGCCATATTTCATAGTCATGATATGCGGCAATGGCAAGCAAAATTCTTATAGACTTGATCATTGCTACGGGTGAAAAGGTCTCATCATAGTCAATACCATGAACTTGCCTATAACCCTTCGCTACAAGCCTAGCTTTGTAAGTATGCACCTTCCCATCCATGTCAGTCTTCTTCTTGAAGACCCATTTGCATCCTATGGTTTTTACACCTTCGGGCGCATCAATCAAATTCCAAACTTGATTGTCTTGCATGGATTGCAATTCGGATTCCATGGCTCCAAGCCACTTGTCCGAATCAGGAGAAGACATCGCCTCTTGGTAGGTTGACGGTTCATCATTCTCAATGATTTCTACCTCATTACTATCCGTTACGAGAAATCCATATCTCTCGGGCTCGGATCGTAACCTACTAGATCTGCGAGTTGCTTGTGTACTTTGAACAGGTTCCACAACTCCTTGTGGTTCTTGTTCCCGTTCCACTATTGGTTCAATGTTATTTTCTGGGTCTCGAATTTCTTCAAGATTTATTTTACTCCCACTGATTTCTTTGGAGAGAAACTCTTTCTCTAGAAAGACACCAGTTCGGGCAACAAACACTTTGTTGTCCTCTCGGTTGTAAAAGTAATATCCTTTAGTTTCCTTAGGATATCCCACGAAAATATATTTATCAGATTTGTGTGCAAGTTTGTCTGAGATAAGTCTTTTGACGAAAACTTCACAACCCCAAATCTTCATGAAAGATAGACAAGGCTTCTTTCCGCTCCACATCTCATATGGAGTCTTTTGAACCGATTTAGTTGGAACACGATTTAGTGTGAAAGCAGCGGTTTCTAGAGCATAACCCCAAAAGGATATTGGAAGATCAACTTGACTCATCATTGATCGAACCATGTCTAACAAAGTCCGATTCCTCCTCTCGGACACACCATTCCATTGTGGTGTTCCGGGTGGAGTCAATTGTGAAACTATTCCACAATTCTTTAGATGATCATCAAATTCTTGACTTATGTATTCACCACCACGATCTGATCGAAGTGCTTTAATACTTTTGCCAAGTTGTTTTTCTACTTCATTTTGAAATATTCTAAATATCTCAAATGCTTCACTCTTATGTTTCATTAGGTAAACATACCCAAATCTACTATAATCATCAGTGAAGGTTATGAAGTATTGAAATCCTCCCCTAGCATTGCTACTTAATGGTCCGTATACATCGGAATGTACCAACCCCAATAAGTCGCTTGCCCTTTCACCCAACTTGGTAAAAGGTGTCTTAGTCATTTTTCCAAGAAGACACGACTCACAAGTATCATATGACTCTAAGTCACATGAACCTAAAAGTCCGTCCCCATGGAGTTTTGAGATACGCTTCTCATTGATATGACCAAGACGGCAATGCCACAAATAAGTATGATTTACATCATTAGGTTTAGATTTCTTATTTACATGATAGACATTATTTTCATTCTTGACATCCAAGATATAAAGGCCATTAAATGAATTAGCAATACCATAAAGCATGTCATTTAAATAAATAGAAAATTTCTTATTCTCAATAAGAAACTTAAAACCTTCATTATCCAAACAAGAAATTGAAATAATATTTCTGCTTAAATCCGGAACATAATAACAATTGTTCAAAACAAGAATTAATCCGGAAGGTAAAGTGACTTCATAAGTCCCTACGGCTAATGCAGCAACTCTTGCTCCATTCCCCACGCGTAGATCTACTTCACCTTCTTTAAGCAGTCTCCTATTCTTTAGTCCCTGCACATTTAGACAAATGTGAGAACCACATCCGGTATCCAATACCCAAGAATCAGTGGTAGAAAGGAGAATATCTATCATATAGATACCTGAAGTCGACGCAGCCTTGCTGCTCTTCTTCTTCTTTTGCTCTTCCAAGAAAGCCTTGCAATTACGTTTCCAATGACCAATTTCTTGACAATGGAAACAAATTGCATCCTTTTGTGAATCAGGTTTTGCCTCAGAAGCCTTGGCAACCTTTGCCTTGCTTATTTTGGGTTTGACAACTTTTGCCTTACCCTTTCCTTTGGCACTAGCCTTTTTCCCATCATGAACCAAAAGCACGGGAGAACCTTTCTCCACAATTTTCATCTCTGCAGTTTTGAGCATCCCATGCAACTCAGAGAGATTCTTATCCATTCCATGCATGTTATAATTCATCACAAACTGATTATAACTTTTAGGCAATGAATTAAGAATGAGATCCGTGGCTAGCTCCAATGGGATTGGATAGCCAAGTTTCTCAAGGTGCTCTACATAACCTTTCATTTTAAGAAAGTGAGGACTCACTTGTTGCCCTTCATTCATTTTACAAGTAGTGAATGCAACAATGGTCTTGTACCTCTCTTGCCTAGCTTGCTCTTGAAACATGGTTCTCAACTCCACGCCTATCTCATAGGCTTCCAAATGTTCCAAACTTTGTTGGAGTTTTGAACACATAGCAGCAAGCATGAGACAACTTACATCTCTAGAATCATTGCGATGTTTCTTGTAATTGTCTCTTTCTACCCTAGGGGCAGTAGGCGGTGGTTCAGCAAGGAGAGGCCCATCGAGAATGTACAACTTATCTTCTTGCCTAAGAACAATTCTTATGCTTCGGATCCAATCCATAAAGTTTGTACCATTCTCTTCAAGCTTATCCTTCTCAAGGATCGATCGCAACGACATTGATTGAGTGTTATTAGTCATTATCTACAAATATGCAAAAATTTCCAAAATTTAATAAGTACCGGTTTTCATTAAAGAGATAAATAATGTATTTTAAAACAAAATACTCCCACCAAATTATACAACCTTCTTTATACATCCAATGTATAGTATAATTTAAATGGGTTGAGATCCCGCTTTAATCTAATTTTGAGTACGCTTTGGCGCACCGCTCAGAATTAAATCAATTAGGTAGACAACTCTTGTCAATCATATCTCATATGACTCTCAGTTATTTTCATGAGATTCTTTAAGAAATCCAATTTCAAAAAGCATGTTAAATCTCATCTTTGCCTTAAGCCCAAAACTGTTTTGACGCTTAATTAAGTCCAACCATTTTAAACGCATAGGAAACTCTTATTCACTCATCTTGCTCAAACATGAATAAAATCAATGCACCTCGCTTTGGCGAGCCCACATAAAATTACTCATGTATAAACAAGTGTTTTAATCATGGCATGGCAAAAAGACTTAAAACTTTCTTTGAAGGTTCATCACATATAGCATATAACACATTTATGAGCACATAATATAAACATGTTACACATCAAGTTTAGCCATTAAATTAATCTCCATTAATTTAAGCATGGTATTTATGTGTCATTAGTTTCTCTATAATTATGAGGATGAGACTATTTCAACTTTGGTCATTATCTCCAAATCAAGACAACAAGAAGTGCGGTCGAACTAAGCCATTAGGCAACCACAATCCCGCACTAATTCAAGAAACCAAGAAAGTAGTCCATGTGGCCGAAACTAAGCAATAGATGGTCTCGATGAACGTAGGCCAATTGCATTCACAATTCCACATGGATCTCCAATCATTGAATCAAGAACTTTGTTTCTCAATTTTAGCAATTATGAACTCTTCATAATTCTAACTTCGTTTTATCTTTGAAACTTTGATTGCGATCAAGTTTGGGAAACACAATCTCGATGAACGCAGATTAGCCATCCAAACCTTGAACCAATCTTAGAATCACAAGACTAAAACAAATAGGAAAATCAAACCCCAAGATCCTCACACAAACCAACTACCCAAAACCCATTCCAGATCAGCAAGTCTGGACTGGTTCTGTTACTGGTTTTGTTGGATCTCTCGAAAATTCCAAATTCTGATTTCAACCAAAAATCAGACAATCTGATCCTCATGTGCGGCCGCCCAAAACTCACTATGCGGTCGCCCAAACATGTGCGGTCGCCCAAGTGATTTTGTGCGGTCGCCCAAACTGATCAGAATGTACAGAATTTTTGAAGTTCGAAAATTTTGTCTCAAAATCGTTTTTCCCCGATTATTAAAACTTTGATCCAATCAAAAATTAATAATCAACAATTCTGAATCCACCATAATTTATTTATTGCGATTGAATCGTGCGATTAAAGTTGTAAAACAATAAACCACAAAAAATCACATAACACATAAACATCACATATTCCAATATTCATATCATGCAAGGCACATAAACAATTTATATACACATAACATGATCCAAGTATTGAATTAATCAACATGAACGGGGCTCTGATACCACTGTTGGGTTTCGATGTAACATGCGCAGCAGAATTTAGCATTTAAAATTTTGAAACCCAAAGCCCATAGATCCGTTCATATGATTGAGTCAAATACAATAACATGAATAGCGGAATAAACTAACCCTTGATGGCTATGAATATCTAGCTTTTGAACTTGGTGGAGATTTTGAAACTTGATCAAGAACGCGAACGTTGAAGATGATGAGCTTCACCCTCTAGCGGTATCCACACCACGAACGAATATCAAGCAACTTCTTGATCTTGGTTGCTAGACCAAATTGTGAAACACACTTTCACAATTGCAAGAACTATATTGAATTTATTTTGTGTATTATTTTGTTCTTCAACCAAGAATGTCTTAGAACAAAATAAACCCTCTCTCAAACTCTTTGAGACTCACAAAATCATTAGCATTGAGTGCTGGCCGAATTTGGTCTTTTATACACAAGTATGACCTATTCCAAATAGGAAACTTGTGTCAAAATCCTTCCAAAATTCGTTTCCAAATCAAATTAGGAATCTGCCACCCGACAGCACTGTGCGGCCGCCCAAAATCATCTGTGCGGTCGCACAACTATCTGAAGCAAAACTGGTACAAAACTGAGATAATTGTGCGGCCGCCCAGTCCATACTGTGCGGTCGCACACTTCTCTGAATGTCCAGAATTTCCAAAATTCCAATATAGTCCTTTTAAAGATTCGTTCTATTGTGTGTGACCCTCTAGGATTATACTAAGTTGGCAATGAGCTCAAACATGATCCATAAGATATGATTAGGTTCTAGCAAACCGTCATACCTACCCAAATAGTATAACTAGATACAAGTTCGCATTCCTTTAGAATATGTCACAATCCCTTTGTCCACGATGTCATTGAACACAAGTCATGGTCAAACAGTCAACTTGTTTTGTTCAATACTTTCTCGATTCCGAATATGTTGATAATCCAAATGACATTGATCCAATCAATTCATCTGAGTCCGGCCGAACATTTCATCAACATCATTCCTACGAGAGGCCCAAGCTTGACATCTCTCCGAGGAGGGACAAATCCATTTAGCTTATTATTCTTCCCAACGGGATTCCGATTATGCCAATCATACCCTTTATAACTACTCGGTTAAAAGTAGCGTTTGAATATGTCAAACATAATGTTCATCAAGTGGAAGACTATAATAACTTCATGTCTAAGGATTCAAATGACATAACTAATATGAGATATATGTACGACATAGACCATGACATAAATCTCATAGAGCGGGTCATGTCCAGTACCTTGTTCCAAACAAGTACCCATAAATCTAACATGATCATCCCATGACCATTTAGCCTTTATACTAGTGCTTAACAAGTGCTAGGGACGGGGATTATTATAAGTAAACATGAACAACAATAATAATCAAAACATCTCTTTATTGATATGAAATAAATGATAACAATTACAACGTTTATTAAACGTGCCTAGGGCACCACTACCAACAGTGGCCGCCCGGCCGGTCCAGTAGATTGGCACAATTTTCGAGGTGTGTCTGTTTGGACTCTGGAGGATGATCAGATAAGCCTATCTTCGATCCCTCATCCGATCAGTCATTGATATCTTCTTATCTGGGATTTTCGGGAAATCCTGGATAAGTCCTGCGCAGCTCGTAAATACTTGGGAGGTCCCTGTGAGTTCTAGAATGCCTAATAACTCATTTTCAGGTTGGGTACTAACAGTATGTGATCTGGAACTCAGTGAGCTCTATGGACCATGCCAGCATCCTTCCTGAAGATTCGGCCTTTTGCAAGACTCTTCTTAGTGGAACGTCTGAGAAAACCGTTAGAGACATAATAGACAGGCTTTTGGACGCCCTCTTTCCACTGCTGATAATGCCTTAGAGACATAATAGACGGGCTTTTAGACGCCCTCTTCCTCTCTTACCAATACTGCGGCCACTGCTTGATCAGTTGTTGCCAAAAAGATATAAAGTTCTTCCCCTGTGACCGGGCTGCTCAGCAAAGGTGGTTTCCCCAGGTAAGTCTTGACCTGCTCGAAGGCATTCCTACACTCTTCATTCCATTCAAATCTTTCATCCTTTCCTTCTTTCAATGATTTAAAGAAAGGCAAACATTTTTCTACCAATCTGGAAATGAATCTTCCTAAAGCTGTTATCCGCCCATTCAATTTTTGCACCTCCTTGATGCATCTTGGTAGTTGCATGTTTAATAAGGCCTGAATTTTCTCCAGGTTCGCCTCGATCCCCCTCTGATTTACCATAAAACCCAGGAACTTGCCTGCCATCACCCCAAAGGCGCACGTCGACGGGTTGAGCTTCATATTGTTTTTCCGGAGATTATCAAAGGTTTCAGCCACGTCAATTTCATGGGAGGATTCTTTCATTTTGATCACCATATCATCAATATAAGCTTCCAAATTCCGGCCCAACTGACTGTCAATGACAATCCCTACCATCCTTTGATAGATGCGCCCGCATTTTTTAGCCCGAATGGCATGTTGTTGAAAGTGTAAGTTTTGCCCGCAGCATAGAAAGTGCAAGAGAGGATATCTGTCTCTTTCATCTTGATTTGATGGTAGCCCGAGTGTGCATCTATGAAGCTCAATACTCTATGCCCAGCTATTGAATCTACCAATTGATCTATTCGGGGAAGTGGATAACAATCTTTGGGACAAGCTTTGTTTAGATCAGTAAAATCTACGCACATTCTCCACTTCCCGTTGGCTTTAGTCACCATTACCACATTGGCTAACCAGCTCGGGTACTTAATCGGGCTCACAATCTTTGCCTTCAATAATTTTTCAACTTCTACCTTGATCGCAGCTCTTTTTTCAAGCGAAAAGTATCTTTCCTTTTGGAGGATCTTTGTGAAAGTGGGATCAATGTTTAGCTCATGCTCGATCACTTCTCTACTTATTCCCTTCATATCTTCCACCGTCCATGCAAAGACATCCACGCCCTTTCTTAAAAATTCAATCAAGATCTTTCTTTCCTCCGGGTGAATCTCCAGTCCCACCTTTATAGTTTACTCGGGGTAAGCTGGGTTTATGATCACATTCTCCAACGCATCATTGGGCTGAATATCTGCAACCTCTCTATCATGTAACGAGTCAATTACTATTTCAATTTGCTTGTTCTCAGCAGCTCTTCGCCGGGCTCTCCTACTTTGCTTGAATTCTGCCCACTTGGAATGAAATGACAGGGTCCCAATCATAGCAGTATCTTGGATCTCCTTTCCGTTTGGTTTCACCCTTTTCTCCTCTCTTTGAACCCCCGGTCTGTTCATCCCCGCATTCTCTCTTCTTTTCTTTTCAATGATTTTTAGAAAGAGCTCGGGCTTGTTCTCAATACATGCTATCCCCGCGGGTGTACTGAATTTGACTTTCTGGTGCGGGATTGAAGCCACGATTCCCAGTGCTGCTTGTGCGGTCACTCCAAGTATTGCATTGTACTGGGATTTCAAAGCGATCACCATAAAAGTTACCCGAGCAGTTTTTTCAAGTGGCTTCACCCCAATAGTCACATCGAAATCTATTGTTCCCTTGACATTGACCGTATGATTAGTGAACCCTTCAAGCAGACCAGCGTACGGAGTAAAGTGTGCCTCGGACATTCCCATCTCTTCCAAACCGTTGAAATAAAGGATATCTCGCGAGGCCCCCGTGTCAATCAATACTCTGCTGATGTCCGCCCGACCAATAGACATTTTGATTGTTAAGGGTTAGGTGGAATGAAAGAGCATGGAGGCCAACTCGCTCCTCTTAAACCCAATCAATTCTTCTTGTTCCAGTGGGTAGGCAGGGATTAAAAACACTTTTTCCAGTTGCTTGATCTGGTTGGACAATTGAGTGTTGCTTGGGGATTCCTCTCCAATGTATTGGATGTCATATCTTCCTTCCCCGTCTGCGTCGTTGTACCTTATCTGATGGATGTTTCCCCGCGGGGCATGTCCGCTATTGCTCGATCCTGCAATCCATTTTTTCAACTCCCCGGCCTCTATTTTTTGCTGGATGATTTTCTTTAGCTGAAAACACTCATCTGTTGTGTGCCCGTGATCTTCATGATACCCACACCATTTATTTTTGACTTCTCATAGGGCTTTTTCTCTTGAGGGGGCGGAGGGGGTAGCATTTCTGCCCGCAGTATCTCTGTCCTTGGGGCAATTAAAGGGGTAAAAGCAGAATCATCCCTCTTTTGTAATTTTGCATGCCCCCATGTTTCATTCTCCCCCGGGCATTGTTATTCCTTGAATGTCCTGAATAATTTATGAAGTCTGGTGCAGGCTCAATTCTGTCTTTGACACTCCTGCGGGCGTCTAGCATAAATGAGGGTTCAACTCCGTCCATTACAATGGCTCTGTTATACATTTCCTCCGTCCCCTCTGGCTTCCGGCAGGCAAATTCTTGTTTCAAGGTATAGGATGTTAATCCTCCCAGAAAACATAACTCTATATCATTCTTTGTTAAGTCCACAATTTGCTCGGTCATTTTCCGGAAATGGGTAATGTATGCTTTCGTACTTTCCCCGGGATGTTGCTTTACACCACATAGATCCGATTTTGGCCTTGGGGCCTCCCTTGCGCCCGCAAAAGAGTTTAAGAAAGAACCCCGCAGTTGTTCATAACTGTCAATAGACCGCGGTCTATGGGCCAACAACCATTCTAGTGCCTTTCCTTTGAAGGTAGAGGCGAGGGCTTTGCATTTCACGGCCTCATCTGTGGAAAATAAGGCCATTTGTCCTTCAAACCGCCCTACATGACTCTTTGAATTAGTAGAGCCATCGTAGGCATCTAATGTTAGAACCTTTCCCCGCTGAATTAATGAATCAGCAATCCACGAGGCAAAAGCATCTATGGGTCCAACGCACTTTGTTACTCCTTGCTTGGACTCCCATAAATCTTTGACCATTCTTTGGAACTTATGGTCAGTCACCTCCCCTGTTCTAGCCCTTTTCATTGTTTCTGTAATTTTATCACTGGTTTTAACAATTGCTTTCCCTTTAAACTGGCCTCTAGGTTTTCTAGGCTGTGATTCTCCTTCCTCACTTTCCCCCTCTTCTTCCTCCCTCTCGTCATCATCCTCCACGAGGGTTGTCCGCCTTTTTTCTCCTACGACTCTACTGGCTCTGCTTTTAGAACTTGTCAGACCGTGAGTTTTTTATTTTTCAAGAGGAATTCCAGCGTTAGCCTCGGCATTAAATAGCTCCTCTAAGGCCAAATTTAACTGCAGGCCTTCCGCCACCAGATTTTGCCTATCCGTTAGGATTTGAATTTTCTTTTGAATTTGGTCGGGAGTGAGGGGAGTGACGGGAGTTTTTTGAGTTTTGAGAGCTCTTGAAGTTTCAATATGATCTCTCAGATCCGCCTTTCTTCTTGCCTTTTGAGAGGGGGTATAAGAGTTGCCGCTAAGCGTCTTAACTCCCAATCTGGCGAAGATTGATCCCTGAGGCGCTTGTTTCGAAGGGCTAGGATTCAGATTCAAAATTTATTTTCCAGTCATTGCAAAAATTTTGTATATCAAGAGTCCATCAGAGAGAATTGAATACACTTTAAGAACCGTAAAAAACAGAAGAATCCGACTGAACTGTTAAAGCTTAAGATGAAATAAACAAAGCTGGAATTGGTAATTTGCAATAGAAAATTCGAATCGAACTAGACTGGAAAAGCAAATAAAATAAGAAGATTGAACTAGGAAGATTTTCGATTCCCGGCAATGGAACCACTGATGACGCCCTGTAAATCTGGGGTCAAGGAGAGGGATCTTCAGCTGAGTATTTCCAGTTCTTGGATCACAACACAAACAAAGCACCGTTAAGATCAGAGCCGGGTTTGAATCCGGCTTAGGCCCTCGGGTGTGAGAGTAAGATCTCTGAGGAAAACCTAAGAGGAAAGGCTTGTGAATGCCTTGTGTGTGAATCAGCCTTAGAATGCGTACCTTGCCCATGGGGGCGCAAAGGAGTATTTATAGGCAATAGAAGAGAGAGAATAAAGGGATAAGATCTGGATATTAACAAACTTGTTACGGACTTGGGACACGTGCCGGGATCTTATTGGATAATTGCTCCACTACTTGTAGTTATGGTCTGACAAGTATGGGTTATTAACGTCTTTTGGACGTATCTACCAGCTGTAAAGTGCGGTCCCGGGCTCATTAGTGTATTGCGGGAGGCGAAGCCTTCCTTGTGCCAGGTCTTCGATTATGCTCGATCCTCGGTCACTAGCTTCCCCGGGTTCGCCGGTTCGGGCTCGAGATTCATGGTCCAGTTAAAATAGCTCGATCGGTCCGGTTCGCCCGGGCTTGGCCCCGGTCTAACAAGCTCGGGCTCATCAGAGATGTTGTGCAGTTATAATTATAAAAGAAACTAGAAAATAATGCAGCAACACCTTATGCAGATGCTCCTACGATGGTAGCCTACTATCTTAACAATGTCAATGCTGAACATATTCAACACATTCCCTCTCTTTCTCTCTGTGTGTGCTGTGTATATGTTTTGATGAATTTTGTTGAGTTATATTCTTCATTATGGAGTTTCCAATTTAGCTTTGTGAAGTCTGAAATTATTAATTTTCAGTTGGCTTTTTGATTGAAAAAAATTGAGAATTAGGCTAATATGTGGTGATGTTGATTCATACCTATATTTTGATAATAGAATTATTATGAAAGTGATAGTACAATACGTTTATTTTAATCTGTGTAGATTTAAACTATATCTAGTAATCTTTGTGATCAACCTTTTTACGTTATGCCTTCAATTACTTCTTTCATATTCTTCGCAAAAATTATTTAGTATTGGTACTCCTTGCAGTGGTATAAGTAAAATACTAATGTGGATGAGGTGATACCACTGATACCAGTGAGTGAGTGCAAATATGGTCAAGGAGTGGCTGATGCCAAAGAATGGATATTGTCTAAAATTCCTCTAGGGCCGGCTTATTATTCTAAAGTTTTTGAACTCTAGCTATTTAAGTAGATCTATGAAATTATATTGCCATTTTCCATTCACATGAACTCTGGCTTCTGAACTTTGATATTCATTTGGTGGTACACAGATTTTTATTGTCATTCTCTCTTGGTGTTGGTCGTGTGCCTGCTCTTTTTTTTTTCAAATTTATACCTTGCTCGATTTTCGTAGGTTCCTGCTGTGATGTGTCCAGAGGATGGGTGCTTCCCTGGGCTATACTGCTATAATGTTCTTAGTAAACCATGGATTTCTGATGGATATTCTAGGATTTTATCATCCATCTGGGGCAGCACTCAAGCAATAATTTCTGTTAATGTATTAAGGTAGCTACTACCCCCTCCACCCCAAAATGAATATCCAAAAACATAAAAATTTGCACTCGAGTTGAAAATGTTTTGGATAGTCATTTTGTGACGGAGGGAGTAATAATCTTCTATCCTTGGCTAATACCTTCTTTCACAATATCTTGATGCAGTAAATGATATTTTTCTTTTTATGCAGTGGAAAGTTATCAAGAATCAGCCCTAGCACCTTTTTCTTGGAAATTTCTTAGCTAGACGTGGACAATGTTCTTGCTGGAAACCCTTTTTTTTTTTTTTTTTTTTTTTGTAAACTGGCTATATACTGGGAAATTTTATTTCTTTTCACTAGTGAAGCATTTGATTTTCAAGTCTTTCCTTTTGAAGTCTGCAGCAGTCCAGTTGACATTCCTCAAATTAAATACGGCAGTCTTGCCACAGAAGCAGTTTCATTGTCATTGGGCATGCGTTGGGTAAGTCATTACACAAACAAGTTACAGTTGGTATCAGAGTACTCATTTTACTGCTATCATTATTGTTGTTGTCATTACAAATTCAGTTTAATTACATATATATCTTCTTGTTGTATGGAGTAAGTTTTGGGTTTTACTCACAAATCGTTACTTTCTATTGGACAAGTATTGAACTTTGTAATCAGACTGTATTTGGAGGCTCAACTAAGGTACAAATATATATATGATGAAGACTCTATAAATAACTGGAGGAGGAAGATCTTTACTAGTTGTGGGAATGTGTGTGTTTTGTAGATTAGAGTGAGTTTCTAGTTTGGGGAATATATGTGTTTTGTAATATATTTATATGTTCAATGTACTTATTAGCTAAATTAAATAAAAAATTAAGTCTTTTAAGCTGGAAAACTAAGTGAGCCATTTATTTTTTCTGATGTTGGTTAATTTATTGTTACAATGTTGTTTTGCTGTGAAATTTGGGTGTAAAATTAATTACTATAATAAACAGGAAATAAATATATTGTATAGCAGGTGTAATAGGTGAATTTGGGTGTGTGGTTTTTTTTTTTTCAAAAATAACAAAATTTACAACCTTTTAAGAAACGCTGTAAAAATCAAAGACAACGTCTAAAAAATGTTGTAGAAGAAATAGTACAATGTTTCACTCAAGCGTTGCATAAAGGTGCAATGCTTTGACAAATGTTGTGGAAGATTTAGACAACGGTTCAGTAAACGTTGTGGAAACATTTTCCACAACATTTTATAAACGTTGTTAAAAATCTGGACCTAAGACAACAGTGGATAACACAACGTTTACAAAAACGTTGTGAAGTACAACGTTTAAAAAACGTTGTAAAAGGCCTGTTTTGTTGTAGTGACCAAAGGGTGAAGGCGCCCGCTTTTGAAAATAACTGATTGACAGAATAGACTGAAAAGTTAGAACTATTATTCTGTTTAGCCCACAAAACTGACGGAGTTAGTTAGTAGCTTAACGGAAGTAACAGAACTAACGAAAAATAAGTAGAACAAAGTGAAAACCCGAGTTAAGCATGCAATTGGAGTGAGAGGTCCAAGGCAGGGTATCTACACATACAAGTATTAAGTTGACTATTAAATCATGTTTCAAGATATAATTGTCTGAAAGTCAATACCTTATTGTCAACCATAAAAAATACTCCCTCCGTTTCAGGTAAGTTGCAACATGGAAGGGGAAGCACAAAAATTAAGAAATGAGAATAATGAGTGGTTGGGAGGAAGAGAGAGAATGAGTGGAGAATTATAAAAGTAATAAAGAGTTTCCTTATTTGGCATTGTTGCAACTTAAGTGGAATGTCCAAAATGGCAAATTATTGCAACTTACCAGGAACGGAGGGAGTATTTTTTTTAAGAACAGTAAAAATTGAGTTTTGATATGTAAAATCCCTCATTTTCAAGCAGAAAAACATGTTCTATCGTTATAAGAACTGGTTCCAGTAATGTACTCCCTCCGTCCCAGCTCACTTGACATTTATTTCTATTTTGGTTTGTCCCAGCTTATTTGACACTTTTCAAAATAGCCTATTATTTATAATATTATATTCACTCTACCCACCACTCATTCTCTGTTTTTATTTTCCATCACTCAATTTATTCAACCAACACTACTATTTACCCCACTCATTCTCTCTCTTCATTTTCTACCACATATTTTCTTATTATATTATTTTTTTTTAGTTATTGTGTCCACTTTTTAAGTGTCAAGTGTGGTGGGATGGAGGGAGCAAGAACTTATTTTTCCACAGTGTTAGGTCAACTTTCTAGGAAGCCATTCTAAATTGAAACTTGACCAAACATTTAGGAATGTTGTCCTTTAACTTAATGGAGTGTTAAGAGTATTGATATATCTTTATTTGTATATATTTTATTGTCTTATTTTTCTTCATTTAAATTATGTAATGTATCTATTTAACCCGTTTTCGGTATCTTTTGGATGTAGGGACGGAAGTGATAGATTGGAGTAAACAGAAGGCTTAAAGTGGAGTTTTTTTTTTGTTTTTTTTTTTAGTATAAAGTGTGCATTTTTATTTGGGCTAAAAAAGGGGTGAATCAAGATGGAAAATAGAAGGCAAAAGACTACAAAAAAATAAATCCAACAATTTATTTCTTATCTTCAATGAAGTGGAGGTTAGGAAAGCAAAAAGGGTGCAGGTTCATTCATTCTCTATTCTAAGCCTACAAAATGAAAGTTTGCACAAGAGCTAGCACGTATTCTCCACCACAAAGAAAAAAATTCACCAGCTTCTTTTCTTTTCTCTTCTCCTCCACAAGCTCTCTATTTTTGTAATTTTCATTTCAAGTATTTGCAAGAAGGATTTTGTGAAGACTATGTAGACTTCAACCATGTCTAGCTAAGTCCTCTTATTCCAATTCAAGGGTTTTTATTTTGAGTATGTTATTGTGAGGCTATATTCTTAACATATTATTGTTTTAATTCAAATAATTCATAAGTTCATCGGTTTTATTCTTATGGAACTTACTAATTAGTGGATTTGACAACTCATTCTAGTTAGTATTTTCCTTCCTCTCACAAATTTATCCGGGGAGGATTGAATGAGTGAAATTAAGAGAAATAGGCTTACATTTGTTGTGGAAACAAGTTTGGCCTAGCTTGAATTTGTTGTGGTAACAAGTTTGGCAATATGAACTTATAATGCTAATTTTAGAAGTTGTAGGCTATCCGGACTAGGGCTGTAAACGAGCCGAGCTTTGGAGTTTTGGGCGCGAGCTCGTTTACAAATTATCAAGCTCGAGCTTTTATCGAGCTCGAGCCTATTTTTGTTGTTCGAGCTCGAATCGAATCGAGTTTCGAGCTTCTCGCGAGCTTTTCACGAGCTGTTCGAACTCGAGTCTACACAAGCCAAGCTTGAGCTTAAACATTTTTTTGAAAATTATGCAATCAAACGAGCTCGAGTTCGAGCCTTACCGAGTTCGAATTCGAGCTCGCGAGCTTTCACGAGCTGTTCGAACTCGAGTCTACATGAGCCGAGCTCGAGCTTAAACATTTTCCTGAAAATTATGCAATCAAACGAGCTCGAGTTCGAGCCTTACCGAGTTCGAATTCGAGCCTTACCGAGCTCTGATAAGTATTCTCTACATTTTGAACAAAAACTCAATTTTTTTTCTTTTTTCTTTTTTCTTTTTACTCTTCTTTTAATCTCAAAATATGTGTCTAATTTACAAATGTAAGTATGTAACCTCCTGTTTATTTTTATTTTTTGAAAATCTCTTGTTCACTTAACTTCATATATTACAAACGAAGGTGTATATTACAACTTGTAATATACTCCTTCTGTCCCAATTTTTGGTTACTTATCCAATTTACTTAACTTTAACTAATATTTTATATTAAATTATTAATTCTCATAAAAAATTAAAAATGGTTGTTAAATCATTAATAAATTATGTAAATTAATAATTTACATAAAATATTATTCAAAAGTCATAAAAAAATTTGAAATTAAAAGTTGAGGCCGACCGTATTCTAACGGTGAATTCATAACAATTTTTGAAATGCATAGGGATAGGTAGGTTTTCATATTGTGGTCAACATTTTATGGAGTTGACCATGAAAGTCAAAGTCAGACAAACTTTCTAGTTAGTATATAGCATTTAAATGACGCTATTATACTTAGTCAATTGTATTTAGTAAAACGTACGCTACGCTGGGTGTATAATATAGTATATGTTACATGTATGTATATATACATATAATACATACATGCATCATACATACACACACACATACACGGATTTTGTCCCGCTCGACTTAAGAGGAAGTAGAATGAATGTAGGAGATTATGAGAACAAAATTAATATTATCTTTCCATTTTTGACCGTACGACGTCGAGTAGGACACTTAAAATGGCAAAATGTCCTAAATCAGGCAGGATTGAGGAAATATATAATAATGAATATAAATATGTGTTATATGTATGTATGTATATATATATATATAACATACAATATTCCATATACACACACACATATCATACATACATATATTTTATTTTATGTATATAAATATGTGTTACATGTATGTATATATAATATCCACTATACCATATGCATAAATAAATACACACACACACACACACACACACACACACACACATATATATATGTGTGTGTGTGTGTGTGTGTGTGTGTGTGTATCTTTAATAAATATTTTTCTACATGCAAATGCATTTATATGTAAAATATATATGTGTGTGTATGTGTAAATGATAAAAATTTTGTTCATTCTATATTTTAGTAATTAAATATACTTCCATATATAACTTAAATAATAGATGTTAATTTTATTTTTTATTTCATTGAGAAAAATAATACAAGACAAATATGTGTGCATTTGAAAATAATAAATTAGTTTTGAAGAAAACAGAGACTATTGTGTATATATCTCTACATTTTCATAATGAATGTGCATAGAATAAATTAATTTTAGTTGTTGTACAATCTATATATTGTATTATTGTATATGTATAGTCGCTATATGATCATTATAGGAATGTATAAAAATTAAATTAATTTTAGTTGTTGTGCAATTAATGTTGTTTGATTCATTTTGAAGATAAAAATATTTTAGTTATGATTTATTCCTTGTACAATGTTGTACATACAATATTACAAAAGCAATAATTATGATTATTTAGTCGAGCTCGAGCTTAACGAGCCGAGCTCGAGTCAAACGCAAACAAAATAACACGCGTTAACGAGCTTATCGAGCCGAGCCCGAGTTATTCGTGAATTAAACGAGCCGAACACAAGCCGAGCTCGAACAAAGCTCGTTGAACAAACGAGCCGAACACGAGCCGGCTTGATAAAAATTCGAGCTGAAAAACTCGGTTCGAGCTCGAGCTCGAATAGCACTTCGAGCCCATTCGAGTCGAGCTATAACGAGCCGAGCTCGAACAGGCTCGGTTCGTTTAACAACCCTAATCCGGACTATTAGAATTAGTTTCAACTATTTCCATGAGAACTTTATGCTATCATTGGTCGATTGACAATGGTAAGATTTCCTGGGTGCCAGGCTTAGGGAATTAAGATAGAGAAATGTAAAACTTTTTCAAGTGGATTGAAATTGTCTTAAGTTGAATACTTGAATTGCAAGAATACATTTTGTTAGCCTATGATAGAGTGAATATAATTTTATATTCACTCTATCCCACCACCCATTCTCTCTTTTCATTTTCCACCATTCAATTTATTCAACCAACACTACTATTTACCCCACTCATTCTCTCTCTTCATTCTCTACCACACATTTTCCTTACTTTATTCTTTTTTTCTTAGTTATTGTGCCCACCTCTTGAGTGTCAAGTGAGGTGGGACGGAGGGAGTATGTCGTAAAATTTGCAACTCTTCTTGAAAGGTCCTGATTGAAATTATGCACCAAGTAGATAGACTTGTTCGTAATGACAAGGTCAATTATCTTAAACTAATTCAATTATTTTGTGTGAAAAATACATAAAATGAGTTTTGCAGCGGAAAATAAATGGTAGATTATTTGATATATTGTAATGACAAGTGCAATAGTTAAATAGACAATGTTTGTGTGAAAGAGTAAGAGAATTAAATAGAAGAGATTTAAAGTGGTTCAGAGTAAAGCTATTTTCCTACGTCTAACCCTCAATATCCTCAATAGTGAAGCAAGCAATCCACTATAATACTTCTCCAAAATAACGATAAGAATTGCTAGGACAATTCCCTCAAAATTTTCCAACTTAATTAGCCTCTCTAATTAAGTGTGCTTGTAGAAAAGCACTACAAATAAAAATAAAAATAAAAGGTTTTTACAAAATGAAGGTTGATGATCTCTTTTAATGGCTCTTACAATAGCTGGATGAGATAAAAACTTAAGATTGGGTATTTGGCACAAATATGACATTTAGGTGTGCAAAAGGGTTGAGGTTTCAATTAAGGTTGTTTGATTGTGTAAAAGCTTAAGATTTTAGGTAGGGAAGAAAGGTGTTTTGTTGCATGAAACTGATGGGTTTATATAGGTCTGTTAAAACCAGAGACTCACACACACAATAATGGCAAAAATGGCTGGAAGGAATTAATTATTGAACTGATGCAAACTTGTGGCTTTTATAGCCATTGCAAAACAAACGGTAACACTAACTAAACCCCTAATAAAATGGTTGATCTTATCTGCATAAAACAAACCAATCCTTATCTACCCAAACGAATAGGACTACCAGTAGACTGGGTCTTATTTGCAAGCTGACAAAAAAAAAAAAAAAAAACAATTCAAAGCTAAAGAAAAACAAAACTTTGACCATCATTCCCTCCCTTAAGCTAATGCATATGCAATTAGCTTACTTCAGTAGCTTCAATCACTCCAAGCATGCTTCGCAGCTTCTCAAATTGCTCCAGCTTTAATGGTTTTGACATTATGTCTGCAACCTGACTCTCGGAGCTACAAAATCTTAACTTCACAACTCCGTCCCTTACCAAATCTCTAAGGAAATGATACCTTACTCCAATGTGTTTACTCCTTCTATGAAAAACAGGATTTTTGGACAACTGAATGGTAGAATTATTGTCACAAAAAATCAAAGTACCTCTTTTCTCTTTAGCTCCAACTTGCTCCAAAATTCTCCTAAGCCAGATGCATTGACAAGCGCATAGAGCTGCTGCGATATATTCAGCTTCGGTGGTCGATAGACTCACTACGCGTTGTTTTTTTGAAGACCACGAGACAGCTCCAGACCCCATCATGAATACGAAACCAGAAGTGCTCTTTCGATCATCTAAATCCCCAGTATAATCACTATCTGTATAAGCTATGAGACCTTCGTTACCTTCGTAGAAAACACCGAACTCAGTTGTCCCCTTCAAGTATCTCAAAATTCTCTTTGCTGCATGCCAATGTGACAACTTTGGATTCGCCATAAACCTGCTAATCCAACTTACTCCGTACATCAAATCAGGTCGAGTCACGGTTAGATACATTAGACATCCAACAACTTGTTTGTACATGGTAGGATCAACTCCAGCCCCAGCCTCATCTTTTGTTAATCTTGACCCTGGTACAATGGGATTTTTAACTGGATTACTCTTTTCCATGCCAAACCTTGCTAGAACTTCTCAAGCATATCTTCTTTGGAAAATAAAAATTCCATCTTTATTTTGTATGACTTCGATGACAAGGAAATGTCTGATTTTTCCTAAATCAGACATGTCGAACTCCAATTTCATTGAGTTTTTAAACTCATCACACATGCTTCTACTATTTCCTGTGAATATTAAATCATCAACATATAGGCTAACTATTAATAAATTACCTCCCTTTGATTTGGTGAATAATGTGTGCTCACTAGAACATCTTTCAAAAGCTTCACGTGCAAAATATGCCTCGATCTTGCTGTACCATGCCCGAGGTGCCTGTTTCAAGCCATACAACGCTTTATTTAACTTGTAAACTTTATCTTCTTCCCCTTTCTTAATAAATCCTTGTGGCTGCTAGACAAACACTTCCTCCTTAAGCTCCCCGTGAAGAAAAGCACTCTTCACATCAAGTTGAAATACTTCCTAATCACACTGAGCAGCCAAAGAGAGTATCACACGTACCGTATCAAGTCTTGCCACCGGTGCAAATACTTCTGTATAGTCTACTCCGTATCCTTGTGCATATCCTTTCGCCACCAATCTTGCCTTGAACTTATCTACCTCCCCATTTTCGTTAAGTTTGGTTTTGAAAACCCACTTAACTCCAATAGGCATAACTCCTTTTGGCAAATCTGTTAGTTCCCATGTATTATTTTTTTTCTATTGCCTCTATCTCCATAGCCATCGCTTCTTTCCACTTATTGCTTTTAACTGCTTCCTCAAAAATTAAAGGGTCACCTTCACTTTCAGTCATCATCATCATCACATTCAGACCTTCTTCTTCATCGGACAAACCAGATCCTGTTTCATAATCTCCCATCCAAACCGGTTCTCTTCTATTTCTTGCACCCCTCCCTTCAACTAATGCCTCCTGAAAGATTTCATTTGGCTCATTTGAGGGTGTAATATCGCCACCATCTTCTTGTTCATCATGCCCAACTTGCTGCTCTTCATCAGCTTGCTGCTCTTCATCACTGTCCTCTTCATCTTCCCATTCTAGAACATTAGCTTTGCATTCTTCTTCCGGTCTTCCCCAATCCCAGCTTTTTTCTTCTTCAAATATGACATCTCTGCTCACAATTATCTTTTTTGTGACTGGATCAAACAATCTATAAGCCTTAGATTCATCGCTTACACCCAAAAATACGCACCTTCTACTCTTGTCATCCAGCTTACCTCTCTTTTGGTCTGGTACATGAGCATGGGCTACACACCCAAATATTCGAAAGTAATCCACTGTAGGCTTCATACTAGTCCATGCTTCTTCTGGGGTTCTATTCTCTACAGCTGCAGTCGGACTTCTATTCTGAATGTGAACACACCACCTCACTGCCTCAGGCCAAAAAACTTTAGGAACTTGTCTTTCGTTCAACATAGTCCTTACTGCATTCATGATTGTCCTGTTTTTCCTTTTGGCTACTCCGTTTTGCTGTGGAGTAAATGCCGCTGTCAATTGCCTTCTAATGCCTTGAACCTCACAAAATTCCCCAAACTCATTTGAGGTGAACTCACCACCCCTATCTGTTCTCAAACCTATTATATATGCACCGATTTCTTTCTCGACACGAGTTTTAAAATTCTTAAAATAAGCAAATGCTTCTGACTTCTCAAGTAAAAAATAAACCCATGCTTTACGAGTGAAGTCATCAATATATGTACCTCTTATCGCTGTTTGAAGCTGGCTTAATGGGGCCACATATATCGGCATGTACTAACTGAAGTTTCTTTGAAGCCCTCCACAAACTCCTCCGTGGTATCGCCTCTCTATGTTGCTTTCCGATTAAACAAGTAGTACATACTTTATTTGGGAACTTTAAAGTAGGCAAACCCACTACCATCTTCTTATATGAGAGTGTTCTGAGCCCCTTATGATTAAGGTGTCCAAAACGACAATGCCACAGATTAGCCTCTTTCTCCGACACTACCTCAGCTTGTAAGCACATGGAAGATTTTGGTTTCATGGCAGCTAACAGGTAAAACATTCTATTCCCGCTCATATCAGTATGCATAATCAGCCCTCTCTCCGGATGGAATACTTTACAGGTTCCTTGCTGAATGAGAATTGCTAATCCTTTCTCCTGAAGTTGTCCTATGCTAAGCAAATTGTTCTTAAGCTCGGGAACAAAATAAACATCTGAAATTACCTGGGTGATGCCATTCATTTGCACCCTGATGTTTCCTTTTGCCACGACCTCCAACTTTGTATCATTCCCAAGTTTAACTGTCCGACTAAATCCTTCTTCTAATTCAGTGAACCATCCTTTATTCCCTGTCCTGTGATTACTACATCCGGAGTCGAGAAACCAGACCTCTTCTCTCTTGGTTTGATGTTGTTCTACATAGGACATCAACAGAAGCTCTTCTTCTTCTTACAACTCTGAGTAGTTTACCTTCTTTTCCCAGTCAGGACATTCATACTAAAAGTGTCCCAATTTATGAAACTTAAAGCACTCAATAAGGTCTTTGTTTAAAACATGTCTTCCTCTTCCTCTACCTCGTCCGCCTCTAGATGGAGCTCGAACTCCTCTTCCTCTACCCGATCTATCATCATGGGTAACTTTCAGCACATGTTCTTCCGCCTGGTACCCTTGCATCCTTTGCTCGTGAAGAAGTAAGCTTCCATGTAATTCATCAATGCCTAATGTATTTAAATCATTTGACTCCTCAATTGAGCAAACAACATAATTAAATTTGGATGTCAATGATCTAAGTATCTTACTAACTATTGTACTCTGCACCATCACTTCACCATTTTATTTCATCTTGTTAACCACAGCCAAAGTTCGCCCCAAGAAGCTGTCTATTTTCTCTCCCTCTCTCATGGAAAGCAGCTCAAACTCCTTTCTCAGTGCTTGAAGTTGTGACCTTTTCACCTTTGTGGATCCTTGATACTTCTGCCGCATTGAATCCCAAATGGCCTTTGACGTCCCCTTGTCAAGAATTGTTTCCAAGATTTCTCTATCAATAGCTTGGAACAAGAAGTTCTTGACCTTCAAATCCTTAAGCTTTGCCTCCTCTACACTCTTCCTTTGTGTCTCACTGGTTGCTGCAGTCCCAATCTCTGGCGTCGGAATCCCTTCATCTACCAAAGACCACATTTCCTTGCTCCGCAGAAAATTCTCCATCATCATTGACCAATGATCATAATGTCCATCAAACCGTGGAATGGCAGGCTGCACGAACTTCTCTGAGGTTGACATGCTGTTATCTTAGTGTTTACTCACACTCTCACAAAACTCTTGTGTTTACTCTCAACTTAATACACAAACACCTTGACACACCCTCACACACTATCAGGCCCCTTTTGGGGCTCTGATACCAGATGTTAAAACCAGAGACTCACAATAATGGCAAAAATGGCTGGAAGGAATTAATTATTGAACTGATGCAAACTTGTGGCTTTTATAGCCATTACAAAACAAACGGTAACACTAACTAAACCCCTAATAAAATGGTTGATCTTATCTGCATAAAACAAACCAATCCTTATCTACCCAAACGAATAGGACTACCAGTGGACTGGGTCTTATTTGCAAGCTGACAAAAAAAAAACAATTCAAAGCTAAAGAAAAACAAAACTTTGACCATCAAGGTCATCATAACGTATCAGTTGGTTGCCAACGGTCTTGAAAGTTTTGAGCAGTAAGATTTTATCTTCTTCTATCTTTGACCAATCGCAGAAATATTGTCTAACACAAATATTTGTCGGACTTTCAACTTGAATAAGAATTTGTTTGACAACCTCTTTAACCACTTAGCTTGACATGCACCTACCACCGGCTACATTCTCCGCTTCATATGTTGATAATGCCATTGCCACAATGACCAAGTGAAATTATTTTACTTTTCTGGGTGAAATTTGAATATTATTAATAAATTTTTGAAACTATTACTGTATATTTGAATATAAAAATTGAAGTCTTGACTATTAATATAAGAAAAAAACAGCGAAAAGCAAAAACGCATAACAATTCAAAGTCCTATTCGTTTGGTACTTTATTAGCTTGACATATCCGTGTCATTTCCTCCACAAGAAGATCAATCTCCTTGTCTCCTTTGAATAATAATTTCTCACTCATTTCCCTTACATTCCTTCTCACATCTTCCCCAGTCTCATCAACCAAAACTTGTCTAATAACTTTAGCCAACTCCTCTCTTTGGATGTTACCCATTTTATCCCTCACTGCCTCCACAGCAACACCAACTTGAACCATGTGCCTAGCATTGATTGGTTGATCAAAATGCATAGGCAAGGCTATAATAGGAACACCGAGTTTCATGCTTTCCATTACAGAACCCCATCCACAATGACTCAGAAACCCTCCAACACTCTCATGACTAAGTATCTCCACTTGTGGGGCCCAACCATCCAAGACCAACCCCCTTTCCCCAACTCTCTCTAGGAACCCTTTTGGTAATTCCTCCCCAACAACCCTAATTCCCTCTTTGGGAAACCTAATAACCCATATGAAGTTAACTTCACTCAACTCTAGCCCGTATGCTATCTCTTCCATCTCTTCCTTTGACAAAAAACACTCACTTCCAAATGAGACAAACACACTTGAATGTTTTTCCTTGGTGTTAAGCCACTCGATCACGGGCCCAGCATTATCGCTGTCGATAGGGTCTTCTGCTAGAGGGCCAACAGGCAATATCTTTTTCATGGTCATGACTGAATAATAGTCCATAGCTTCACCCTCGAGTTCTCTAAAGCTTTTGATCAATGCCATGTTAGAAAATGTTTTAGGGCTATCAACTACACGGTGTCTGCTTTCTGATGAGTGGTCTTCAGCTGATTTAATCAGGGCCATTAACTTAGTTGCCTCAAAATCATGGAGATAAATGCTCGAAAAAGGGTACTCAACACCTGGATCAACCAACAAAACATAAATTCAACATTTTGCAGATAACGTAACTAATAGAGAGTATGGGTGATTTAATCTATTGTTAATACCAGTCTACCGGCCTCCATATGAAAATCGATTTATTGTTTTTCAAAAATAAATGTCAATTTTAGAGAAAATGACCCTGAAAATGGTTTTAACATTCTTTTCATGGTTACTATATGCACAGAAAAAGAATTTTCTTGAATACCTGCACCTTTGCTATTCTTTCTCATAATAATTGTTCATTTTGGACGTTAACTAATTTTAGCAGCAAATACATACTAGGTTTCCTTAAGATTATAGTTATATCTTCTTATAAACTAACACTCGACCGCAATCTAAAAATATACTCCCTCCGTCCCAAAATGATCTTCATGTTTGACTATTCAAACTTTTTAAGGATATGAACACTTGCTTCACTAGCCATGTTTTGTTTGTACACTTTTAAAGCCTAGATTGTAGAAATGAGAAGAACTTTTTGGGACAATGAAACAAGGCAAATGAGAAGATCATTTTGGGACGGAGGGAGTATATAAATCTTATTTTAAAAAATTATTTATAATTAATAATTTTGGAATGGCAAGAGCATCGAACTTTGTACGAAGAGTAAGCTTTAGAAATAAAAAAAAAAAAAAAAAATCAGTATTTTGATTTTCAAAACACTATGAAAAAAAAACCCATCAGTTTTACAACATTCATACAATCAAATGTTTGATTCTCATGTATAATAATTGATTTTTTTTTTCAATAACGTTTTAACAAAATCAATTTTCCTGAAACATACCCACATAAAAGGTACTCCCTCCGTCCCAGTTTAAGGTTCTTCATTTGACTTTACACGCTTATTAAGAAATTAAGGCAAATTTGAGTCAATAATAGTAATCTGTGAAAGATATAATTGTCCATTCATAAAGCATGGGTGAAAAGTAGCTGGGTGAGTGATTGTTTTTTTTGTAATATAAGAACTTTATGAGGACAAGAGTGTTTTTTTTTTAAATGGGTTTTTTTATTAATGATGGATAAATTGCCTTTAGGCTACATCAAATGGCCATGAAGGCTACAACTAGGCCTATAAATAGGCTACACAAATGTCCCTAACGGGATTCAAACTTCTGACCTTCATATAGGAAGCTAACACTGGATACCACTTGAGCTAGAGCTCTTTGGTAGGACAAGATTGTCCAAAACACTATTCATACATGAGAAAATTTTGGGAAAAACTAGTTTCTCCATAAGTTATAAAAAGTCATGTTTTTATAGGGGTTAAAGTTTAGGATTTAGGTTTTAAGCTTTAGGGTTTAGGCCTTTTAGGGTTTAAGAAGGATTAATAAACATGATTTTTTTATAAATTATGGAGGAACTAGTTTCCCGCAAAACCAACTCTTCATACATTGCCATTTAAGGAATAAAGTAACTAAGAACCTTAACTGAGACATACCAAAAAGGAAAGTAAGAACCTTAAACTGAGACTGAGTGAGTACTTTTTATATATAAATAAAATCAAATTTTATTTTAAAATTATAATCATTAAATAAAATGAGAATATAATAATTTGAGTTACTATGGCTTATGGCTGACAGTATTATTACGTCAACATTGATGTACAACCATTCAATCACTTATAATAGTATACAGTATGATCACAAAGTTAGCCCAAGTATGTCGCCTCTAGTAATAATATGCGTAATAATTTGACGAGGGGATATCAGATGTATCACATTGACGAGGGGATATCAGATGTATCAAATTGTGTATCATGAGTGATCCAAAGTTATTCATTATCAATGATGTCATGTTGATATTAATTTTAATAATTCATAACCATTAGATAATCTGTATTGTATTACATAATGTGGTATACAAGAAAAGTACATGTAACCTTGTCTCCCACTTAATTAATGGATGACAGGGGGTCAGTCAATGCACTCCATGAAACTTACAATGTACCGAACATTATTTTTACTTGGAATAGGGGGAGAAATCTCTTTTCGGGTAGGTCTTATGAAAAACGTGTTTTACTTTAAGGACTGGTAAAACGTGTTTTTGCAAAAGACGTCGCGCTTATTTTAAAATAAGCGGTGACATTTTTGTAAATAACTAGCAAGCATTGTAAATGTCAATATTAATATTACAAAGTGCCAGTCATTCGAACCGGCGTTTATAAACATTGCCACTGACACTTACACTGACACTTTTCATAAGTGTCAGTGGTAGTGTTAAAAGGTGTCAGCCAGTACACTGGCACTTTCAAACATTGCCATTGGTACTTATCAAAAGTGTCAGTCAATAAGTGTCATACTTATCAAAAGTGTCAGTGGTGTTGGATTGTGGAGACAAAACCTAGAAGGAAAAGGAAATTAAATTTGAGTCATATAAAGATTTAATGGGATTCCTTATTTGACTAGGTTGGAATTTAATTTTCCTTAGGATTCCTTGTTTAAGTGGAATTAGGAATTTAATTATTTCGGGTTTCCTACTTAGTTTAGGTTTTGGACTTGTTGCTTATAAAAATCAAGTGATGGCCATAAACATTATACACACACACTAGAGAAAAATAGCCAGAGAGAATCTGTGAGTCACAAAGAGAGCCAAGTGAGTGCTAGCCCTTGGGGGTGCCCTTAGAGGCATTCCATGGATGGGTTGAAGCATGTCTAGGGTTTTATGTGTGATGAGAGTATTTACATGGAGATGTTATCTCCTTGCTATATAGAGCGGTAGGCTTTATTGTAAACAGACACAGATTATGATATTAGTGAAATATCCTGGCTTGGCAGTGCCCCCTAGATGTAGTCATTGTTGTTGACGAACTGGGTTAACAAATATTGTGTTCTTTTCTTGTTGATTACTTTCATATTATTCGTCTGCATAGTTGTTGTATCTCACCATTATCAGAATTGTATGGGCATTAACTGCACGGATATACCACAATTCCCCAACAACTGGTATCAGAGCTTCCGGTTAGGAAGATCAGGGCTGTTCGAGTTGATTGAATATGGTTGCAGGAACACGGATCATAATTAGGGGCTGCAAAAATTCTTTTGATTTTATGATTACTAAGACCAAATAGGATCAAGGTTTCATAAATTCAGACGGATTTGGGACTGCAGGTATTTAGATCAAGGTTGCAGGTATTATAATCATAGAAGGACATGGATCCAAGATCAGGGTTGCAAAATCTGGTTGTTGCTAGGGTTTGCATGGATCTAGACGGATCGTGTTATTAAGGATTTGTGGATGCAGTGATAATGGGCGGAGATTGATCAACAGAGAAATTCGTTGGTGCGAATTTGGGCAACGGATTTGGATTATAAAAGTTGCAAGAGAGAAAGATTCAAGTTTTCTAGACTTTGATAGATGATTGATCGTATAGGTGTGCATATCATGTATAAGCACAGGCAATAGGCATACGGGGTACGTGCAACAGATGTGCATAATTCGTGCAGAATTCGTGCAATGCACGTGTAGATTTCGTGTAGATTCCGTGCAGCGCACGTGCAGATTTTGTGCAGAAGACATGCAGAGAGCGTGCAGAAGGGTACAGAATATGTGCAGCAAGCGTATGGGGTATGCAGAAGTTGCTAGATGTGCAGCAGAATTCAAAGGTGCATGGAAGAGATACTTGATTGGCCATTAAGCAGCTAAGAGGAAGGTTGTGTGGTCGCCTTCGGCTGTGAGATGTGGAGAATTTTCGTGGTAGCTAACTTGGTAGCTCGTGAGGCAGATGATGTTGTACACCACATACAACATGTTTCGCATGGGTTGTTGCCTGGAATGCGAGGATGGCGGGGACCGAGATCGCCATGGTGGGAGAAATTTCGCCAGGAACGGTATGTTGGTAGAAAGTTGGTTGAGAAGGCTGGCCAGCAAGAGTGACAACTTGACCAACATGAGCGTTATCCAGAATCAGTTGCAGATAGGTTGCCTTGGTACATAGAAAGACCAAGACTGTGAAGGCACGCGATCGCATAGGGGTTCGTGGATAGAAACAAGGAACAAACGAGCGGAGATAATTGCATGGAGGATCACTTTGGGAAGTGAAGACTCAGGGCAAGAGAAGTTTTCCGGCAGTTATGTTGAAGACCTACGCTTCGCTTCAACTCGTTTGTGTGGGCTTTGGTGAGCCTAGTGATGAGACTTTTGGCAAAAGTCGAATGTAGTGGTGACAATGTGTGAATAGTCATTCTCGGGTGGGAGTTTTGACGGAGATGGTAGTCATGTGATTTGGTTTTGTCTCCAGGTGGGAGATTGTTGGATTGTGGAGACAAAACATAGAAGGAAAAGGAAATTAAATTTGAGTCATATAAGGATTTAATGGGATTCCTTATTTGACTAGGTTGGAATTTAAATTTCCTTGGGATTCCTTGTTTAAGTGGAATTAGGAATTTAATTATTTCGGGTTTCCTACTTAGTTTAGGTTTTGGACTTGTTGCTTATATAAACCAAGTGATGGCCATAAACATTGTACAAACACACTAGAGAAAAATAGCCAGAGAGAATCTGTGAGCCACAAAGAGAGCCAAGTGAGTGCTAGCCCTTGGGGCTGCCCTTAGGGGCATTCCATGGATGGGTTGAAGCATGTCTAGGGTTTTATGTGTGATGAGAGTATTTACGTGGAGAGGTTATCTCCTTGCTATATAGAGCGGTAGGCTTTATTGTAAACAGACACAGATTATGATATTAGTGAAATATCCTGGCTTGGCAGTGCCCCCTAGATGTAGTCATTGTTGTTGACGAACTGGGTTAACAATATTGTGTTCTTTTCTTGTTGATTACTTTCATATTATTCGTATGCATAGTTGTTGTATCTCACCATTATCAGAATTGTATGGGCATTAACTGCACAGATATACTCCCTCCGTCCCATGGAGAGTGAGACTAGAAGAGTGGGCACGATATTTAAGATAAAGTGATATATATGTGGTAGAAAATGAAGAGAGAGAATGAGTGGGGTAAATAGTAGTGTTGGTTGAATAAAATGAGTGGTGGAAAATGAAGAGAGAGAATGAGTGGGTTTAAATAGTGGAGAATGATGAATATAAGTATATTAAAACATTTTCATTTTGGGTAGTCTCACTTTAAGTGGGACGGCCCAAAAGGGAAATAAGTCTCACTCTTAGTGGGACGGAGGGAGTACAACAATTCCCCAACAAGTGGTAGTGTCAATAAGTGTCAGTGTACATGTCTAACACTTTTTAACATTAACACTGACACTTACGATAAGCGACAATTATTTACAAAAATGTCACCGACTGTTTTGAAACAACTTTCCAGTTTTTATAAAAAATACCCATGGTAGTGTCAATAAGTGTCAGTGTACATGGCTGACGATTTTTAACACTAACATTGGCACTTACGATAATCGACAGTTATTTATAAAATATCACCACTTGTTTTGAAAAAAACTTCCGGTTTTTCATAAAAATGCCACCACACCATTTAAAAGGAAATGTTTTACGCGAATTTAGGAGAAAACACGTTTTTTTTTTTCTTCCTGTTTTTCACATCTTTCCATGTAATGTATTATACTGTACTCCCTCCAGTCCAAAATATCTGTCGCTTTTGAGCAATTTTTTTGGTCCAAAATAATTGTCACTTTTGAGTCAAAACAATTAATATTCCTTATTTACCCTTGCATTGGAAGTTGTTTTACTTTATTAATTGACTTAGTGAGTGTAATAATGTAAGAAAGTTGAACAATAAATAAGGGTAAGCATGGAACTTTCACCATTAATATGCCTTAATAATTGCATTTCTTAATCTTTGTGAAAAGTCAAAAAACGACAGTTATTTTGGACCGGAGGGAGTATTACATTACTAAATGTAACACTTACTTTACGGCTAACTGCACGGACCAATATATTATGGTCATTTTCAAACTTATGAATAACAAAATAATTATGACAAATTATAAACTATTATTCTTTTATGTCTCAAAATAATTTTCACATGGACAATGATACACATAGGGAAAACTCAAAGGGAAAACTCATAGTGAAACACTTTAAACCGTTGGATGAGTTTTCATTAGTGGGGCTCACAAACATTTATTACAATCCAACGGATTACAGTGTTTCACTATGAGTTTTCCCTTTGAGTTTTCACTATACATATCATTATCCTTTTAACATTGTTTTTACCATTACTATAAAGGAATTTCGAGCAATACTTTTAGTTGATTTAGTTATCTAAATGAAAATTTGAAATTTATTATTGATAGTGTTGTTGATGGTCTATCAGTAACAAATTTTAGATTTTCATTAAGATAATTAAATACTCTTAAAATTATTGCTCAATATTCATTCGTAGCAACAACAAAATTATGTGAAAATTATTTTGGGAGTGAGGAAGTAAAATATTACATGACTAAATGTAACGCTTACTTTACGGCTAATTGGTCGGACCAATATATTCTGGTCATTTTCAAACTTATGAATACCAAAATAATTATGACAAATTATAAACTCACTCCGCTCTAATATCACTACTTGTGGGATATGGTAGTTTTAGTATAGTTTCTCTGTTTGTATTTATAACAAAACAGAAATATCAAAAAAAAAAAAAAAAAAAAAAAAATTAGAGACATAAGTGACTGTCCCTGATATATAAGTATAACATGTTAAATTAGAGACTTTTAGAAAATGTTGTTCTAAAAAAGAGATCATCAGAGAAATGATGTCACAAAATAGAGAACATTAGAAAAATACCATCTCAAAAATATTTAAATAAATACCATTAAAAATTGTTGCCTCAAACAAATAGTTTCTGATGAACATTTTTCTAGTGATGTATGTATTTGTCACCCATGATACATCACCCAAAATTTGGTGATTATATTTTTTCTCCTCCAAGGCCTACTCTAATTTATTACTCTCTCTGTTTCAGAACAGTATTTTCATTTTTTTTATTGTTTGTTTATATATATTTTGTGCAATACTTATAAATATAATTATTTTTTTATTGTTTGTTTATATAGATTTTGTGCAATACTTATAAATTAATATAATTATATTTATGAAAGTTTAAATTTGTTACAGATACACTATTATGAAATTTACAGTAATAATTATTAAATTTTATTAAAACAATTATATTAGTCTATAATAATTAGTCAAGGTTGTTAATATAGACAAACATAAAAAAAATTGAGATCATCATTTACTGGGACAGAGCGAGTATATGAAAGGATAGTTTTCATACCTGGATTCTTCTCCATATGCGTGAAGAAGGAAACAGTAGTTGCACTAGCAGTCAGGAATTCTACAGCCGGAATATTAAAAGAAGAAGCTAATTCGCCAACCCAAGGATGCAAAATTTCATGTATGACAATATCCGGATTGAGTTTCTTTAGGATATCGGACAAGTTAGGCAGTGACATTTGGAAGGCATCTGCAAGAGTTTTCTTGAGTTCCATCGGGATGCCGTTGGTGGTGTGGAGGTGCGGTGGTAGCTCCGGTGAAGATGGGAGGTGGAGCTCCACCAGTTGGATTGAAGAAGAATGGTTCTTTTCAAGTTTTTTTGTGATGGATTGGTGATTGATTGGGGTGGAGCAAAGGTAAATGAACAAGTTTCTTTTTGCGAGTCTTTTGGCCAGCTCTAGATATGGTGATATGTGGCCATGAGCAAGCCATGGCAACATGAATACCTTAAGAGTATGATCTTTTGATGTATCCATGAATTGTATCAATAACAATTTTTAATTTTTTTGGCTAGCTCACACGCAGAGAGAAGAAGAAAGAGAGAAGGAGGAAGAGGCCAACCTGCCTTCATATAGTCCTCAAAGGTTTCTTTTATAGATTGTACAAGATCATTTACACTAGCTAGGAAATACTCCACCAGTCACATTTGAAATTGTAAAATATTGACAAAAATTGTAAACATAATTTCATTTGACCAAGAAATTAAAAAAAATGATTATCTTAATGGAAATCTTATTATTATTATTGATTCATTATTAAGAATAGTATTAATAACAATTTTTAATCTATAAAGCTTATGTAAAAATTGTTAATGAGTATATTATTAATGGTGAATCCATAATTTCTTTTTAATTTTTTTGGATTAATTATTTTTTTATTATCATTGAGTCAAATTACAATTAGATTTACTAATATTTTTTTGACTTTGTAAATTAAAGAGAGACGAATGGAGTAATAGCACCCGGTTATGACTTTGGTATGGACTCTACATTGCCACTTTTGTCCTTAGCTTGTACCTTACTTTTCCCTCCGTCTCACTATAACTATAATGTTCTTACTTTGATTTTGCACGTGGATTAAGAAAAAGTAAATGTTGTGAGTGGAAAAAACAAAGTAAGAGAGAGAAAATGTGTGTGAGTTTTTGTTGTTTGAATGGCAAATGAGTCATATTTTCTATTTTAGATAATAAAGTAAAGTAAGAACCTTAAATTATAACAGACTCAAAAGGAAATTAAGAACCTTCAATCGGGAGGGAGGGAGTACACTGGTGTCACATCTAAAAATGTAGTTGGTCACTTTAGTCAAACAAAAAATAAAAATAAGATTTATTATTTATTAGAAGGGCAAAAAGATATAAGAAAAAAAAAAGTGCATCAAAATTGGAGACTTGTAGTAAACGGTTTGATTAGGAGGAAAATAATGATGTACTTGAGATGGTGGGACTCATTATTTTAGGAGGCTTTGACCAAAACATCCCTCAGCCAAATAAATATTATCAATAAGGACTGATATTTACAAATCCCCCCAATAAGTCCCTAGTATTGTAGCTGGACCAAATTACCCCTCTTCACCCTAAAACACACACGCCAAGTACTGCTCCTCTCTTTCCTACTTTCAAAAAAAAAAAAAAACAATGCTGCTTCACTCTTCTCCCTCTCTCTCCACTCCTCTCCCTCTTTCTCTCTCTCTCTCCACTCCTCTCACTCTCCTCCTCCGATTTTTCCCCCTCTCTCTCTCTTCCTGATTCTCTTTCTCTCTCTTCCTTTTTGTTTTCCACCAATTTTTTTAAAATGTAATATCTTAAAATCTAGAAATCAAAAAAATAATCCGAGACCACCGTTTTAATCGTGCCGTCAAAACGAATCAAACAAGTACACTCAATACATAATTCAAATTTTAGAAATAAAAATATCATTTTTCACTAGTAAAAATTTGAGACAATCATTTTTCATTTCTCAATTAATTTCACAATTTTAGAAAATAAAACTTCATTTTTCACTTGTAAAATCATTTTCAATTGATTTCTCAGTTGTATGATTTCTCAATTGTGTGATTTCACAGTTGTGTCATTTTTCATTTTTTATTTTAAAAACTGATAAATTCATCTCTCAATTTTTCACAATCATTATAATAACTGAAACATGCATTTCACAGTTGTTCACACATGAATTTGAATATAATAACAGAGACATTCATTTAACACTTGTTCATAATTGAGTAAAAACTGATAAAACCATCTCTCATTTTTCACAATTGATGACTCAATTTATCGGTTTAATTATATAATAAATGAGACATTCATTTATCAGTTATCAATTTTTCTCTGTTGTTAATATATTAATAAATGGGATATTCATTTCTCATTTATTCACACACGAGTTTAATATAAGAACTGGTAAATTTGTTTCTCAGTTGTTAACCAAAAAATAAAAAAATGTGACGTTGTAGTGTTAAATATATAATAGTTTACTAATGGAACAAGTAACAAGCTTGGCATAGTGGTTAGGAGTCTTAGTTAAGACAAAGAGGTCTTAGGTTCAAACCCTCCCAAGAGCAAATTATTTTTATTTAAAATACTTGGGTTGCAGATGGTTCCGGCGGCAAGGGTCGGCGGTGGTCGGCGGCGGATGGTGATGGTGGCCGGGAGGCAGGTGGCGGCTGACGGCGGCGGCAGCAGCAGGTGGCGGCTGACGGCGGCAGCGGGTGGAGGTCCGGCGGCGGCAGCGGGTTCCGGCGGCAAGGGTCGGCGGTGGTCGGCGGTGGTCGGGGGCGGATGGTGGTGGTGGCCGGGAGGTAGGTGGCGGCTTATGGCGGCGGCGGCGGCGCTGGTGGCGGCGGTAGGTGGTGGACCTTAGTCAAAGTCATAGGTCTAGTAGGCGATCAAAGGTGGTCAATGGTTAAAGGTGTAATAGGATTTTATTTGGGCTGGGGGTATTCTTGCCATTTAAAAAGGGTGAGTGATTTATTGGTAAAATTGATTTCAACCCAAGGACCCTAAGGTAGATTATGAAATGTTGTGGTTTTATTGGCAAACACCATCTTTCCCAAGGGACTTATTGGTAAAAATCCCTTATTTTAGTTGTTCGTTTAATGGTGGCCCGCCAACTAATTCTCTTCACGTGGCCTTGCATAGAGAGTAGTAGGAAGGTGCTAGTTAAATACTTTATCCGATCCAACTATCTTAAATATTGAAATTAAAATAAATTTATTTGGAAAACAAAAGGCTTTTATACAATATTAAAAAAAAGTAATAACTATCTTACAAAATGAATGCTTAAATTTTATTTACAAAACAACTAAAGCAATCGTTTACTACCCATTTCGTTGCATGTATTATATATCAAATACTAAAAATATTTCTACAAATATAAATAATTTTTTTAATTAACACAATGAAAAAAACCTTTATTAAGCAAAAAACAAAAAATATACGAAAATGTACAAAAACTTATTAAAAAACTTAGAAGCTCGTTTGAGGCCTTAAATTACGTTTTTTTTGGCATTTTGAACACTGCATGCAAAGTTGATAGTGACATTTTTGGGAGGGAAATGACTTTCTTGTTATTAATATAGTATAGATATAGATATAGATGTGTATTTTTCCTCTATATATTGTTTAAATTTTATTTTCTTCACTAATTTAAGAAAGTATAAATTATCATATAAAAATAAATATGCATGCAAAGCTGACTACTTCTACCGAATTAAATTAAAGATAACGAATTTTGTTCGTCTCGCTCGGACGTTCGATTTGATATGCGGTGCGTTCTGTGGTTCACCCGGAGTCAAAATTTACGACGGTTTCCACGCACGCGCGCAAATGAGTCCAAAAACTTCAACGCCTTAATATCCGAATCAATTAGTAATTTTTCATTATATATTGATGAAAATTAAATATTTTTATTAAATAAAAGATTTAAAATGTATCATATAAAAATCAATTTGCATGCAAAGTTGACTACTTGTATCAAATTAATTATAATGACATTTGTCCTTGTTTTGTGAAATTACACTTTGCACTTGATAGTGACATTTCTAGGAGTGAAAATGACTTTCTTATTATTAATATAGTATATATAGATAGATATAGATAGATGTATACTTTTCCTCTATACTCCATCTGTTCCAAAGAAGTTGCAACATTTTGCCATCCAACAATTCAAAAATGGAAGTTTTTTATTACTTTTATAATCCTCCATTCATTCTCTCTCTTCCTCACAACCACTAATTATTCTCCACTCATTCTTTTTTCACCCCCACTAATTCTCTCTCTTCCTCTCTAACTTTCATTCTTAATATAATATTATATCCTTAATTTCTCAACTCCAAAGTAAATGTTTTAACTTTTCTGGAACGGAGGGAGTATATTGTTTAAATTTTATTTTTTTCACTGATTTCAGAAAGTATAAAATTATCATATAAAAATAAATATGCATGCAAAGCTGACTACTTCCGCGCTACCCGATTGCTAAGTCTATATTGTACGCTCTGGCAAAACCCGGCTACACGTGAGGGGACGTGTAAGAGACAATTATCCCACATTTACTAAAGAGAGAAATATGGACCGGTCTATAGACTTGAGGATTTACTCCCCTTAGCACCAATTTGTTTTAAGATGGAATATCCAACATAGTGGGGGCCCGAGTCTTGCCAATGCTCTCACTTGGGCCTCTCTAATCCTACGAGTTGAGTGTTGCTCTTTATTATCCAAAAATGATTTATTCCTTTTTGATGACATTTTTCGATAATCATGCGTGATTCAACGAGAGTTGTAGATCTTTCACTGGTAATTGTGCGCGATTCAACATTGTTTGATACTATACTTCTAATATTATTGCGATAATCAACAGATTTATAGATATTTATCATTTTTATATGGTGGAGTTAGCCCCTGCCCCGGCTAGACTTTCTTTCGCTTCGTTGCACCAATATTCATGCAAGATTTTAACCAGAAATGAAGGGAAAAAAATGTAAAACAACTCACAGCAATGCACATGTAGCCTGTCGGTGACATTTATATTGATTAATTATGGGATGTCGTTTAAATCGAGAGGTTGAAGTTGTCAAAAGTGACGATGTATCACGTGGTACACTATTAATGCGTCTCATTGATTCAACACATCAACTAATGAATTTAATGATGACTTGTGACTCCGTCATTAATATTAGCAACTGTTGGAGTAGAGATCTAAAAGAAAACGGAGAGAAGAAAATTCTGCAGCAGCCAGGCGAGCGGGCGCCTGGTATACACCAGGCGGGCGCCCTTTTGGGCAGAAGGTTTGGTTCCTGGCAGAAATAAATGCAGGCGGGCGCTTGCACAGGACCAGGCGGGCGCCTGGTGCCGCGTCACAGGTTGCGGGAATTGCAGTTATTTTGGGATTCCTCTTATATTTAGGTTTAGGGCTCTTTCTAGGTTTGCTATATAAACAATGTTCCGCCCCATAACTCATTGTAAATCCATATTTACATATTATAGTGCAAGATCCTGGCTTGGTAGTGCCCCCAGACGTAGTCAAACATATTGACGAACTGTGTAAACAATTTCTTGTGTTCGTTTTGTCTTTTTTTTTTTTGGTTTCTTATTTCTTGTGCTTGTTTGTGGTGCCGGGTTTTCTTGCGATTTGCTTGGGTGTTGGGAAGGGTCAATTCCTCAACAACTGGTATCAGAGCTTTGGTTGGACGATCAAAGGGGTTTATCAAGCAATCAAGAATGGGCAAGGATAAACAAGCGATTGAAAAATTTGATGGGTCTGACTATGGATATTGGAGGATGCAAATAGAGGATCTCTTGTATAGTAAGGATCTCTATAAGCCTCTAACAGGAGTCAAACCGGAAAAAGAAAAGCAGGAAGACTGGGATCTCATGGATCGGAAAGCCTTAGGGGTGGTTCGATCTACTTTGTCGAAGTGGATCGCGAAGACTACCAGGAAGGCGAAAACCACCAAGGAGCTATTGGATTATCTTACTGAGAGATTTGAAACTCCATCTGCTGCAAATAAGGTTGATTTGATACGCAAGATGGGCAATCTCAAGATGCAAGAGGGAGGATCCATAGCTAAACACATCGATGAGTTTATGGATATTATAGACTCATTGACTGCGTTGGAGATTACTTTCGGTGACGAGGTTCATGCGTGTTTATTGCTAGCGTCCTTACTAAGGAGTTGGAGCGGAACGGTGACAGCGTTAAATGCTTCAGCAGGTAAGAACAAATTGAAGTATGATTATGTTAAGGACTTCCTATTGGGCGAAGAAAATCGCATAAAGAAGTTGGGGACACCGTCTACTTCGGAATTGGTCTTGGCTACAACTAGTAGGGGAAGACCGGGTTCTAGCAGTAAAGGGAGAACAGGGTCAAGGGAAAGTGTAATCGGGGGTGGGGATCAGTATGAGGAGAACAAAGAAAGACCAAGGGTTGCCAGAGGATCGGTAGAGTGCTATCATTGTAAGGAGTTAGGACACTACAAGAGGGATTGTCCCAGGCGAGGGGATAAATCGGCGAATGTGTTAATCGAAGGTGACGATGTACTGATTCTGAGCGTTTGTAGTGCGCTAGAATCATGGGTGCTGGATTCGGGGGCATCATTCCACTCATGCGGGCATGCAGGAGCGATCGAAAATTACACTTCCGGTGATTTCGGAAAGGTCTATCTGGCGGATGGCGAGCCTTTAGAAATCAAGGGGAAGGGGGATGTCAGAATAGGAGCATCGGACGGGAACGTCTTACATCTACACGGGGTCAGTCACATTCCGGGTTTGAAAAAGAACCTGATATCAGTTGGGTAGCTGGGTGAAGAAGGTTACACGGTAACTTTTAGCTGCAGGAACTAGGTTATTGCCAAGGAGGATCATGAGGTCGCTCGGGGTAATAGGGAAGGAAGACTGTATTTGGCGGGAAATACCAAGGGTAGTATCGTGGTGGCGACGGCCAAGGGTGATACGGAATTGTGGCACTGTCGATTGGGTCACATGAGTGAGAAGGGGGATCACACGGATTTGTGTGGATCGGCTCCGGTAACTTCTCGGGTTGGTGTGTCAAATTACATGACCTTCATTGATGATTCGACAAGGAAGGTCCGGGATTACTTCTTAGAAGGGAAAGATGAATCTTTCAGGATGTATAAGAAGTGGAAGGCCTTGGTGAAGAATCGAAGGGGACTCAAGGTTAAAAGCTTGATGTCTAATAATGGTGGAGAGTATGAGCTTCGGGAGTTCAAGGAATGCGGGGATGCGAATGTGATTTGCATGGATATTCCAAACTCGGGTGGGAGCGGCACGGTTCATGATGACCAAGGACAAGGGGTCACTGAAGATGAACCACATACTCTAAGACCGGATATTCCGCTACGAAGATCTAACGGTGAGTGTAGATCGGATGCAAAGGCTCCAGGTTTCCCAAGCAAGGTGAAGTTGAAGCTGGGTTTAGCTTCAACGGGGCTTGGAGAATATGGGAGGAGGAAGGCACTAACATGATCGAGGTGAGCACTAGGACGACACAATGGATGAGTTGAAGATGGATACGGGGTTTGTATACGCGGTTGATCTCTAGGTGAGAGATTGTTGGAGTAGAGATCTAAAAGGAAACGGAGAGAAGAAAATTCTGCAGCAGCCAGGCGAGCGGGCGCCTGGTATACACCAGGCGGGCACCCTTTTGGGCAGAAGGTTTGGTTCCTGGCGGAAATAAATGCAGGCGGGCGCTTGCATAGGACCAGGCGGGCGCCTGGTGCCGCGTCACAGGTTGCGGGAATTGCAGTTATTTTGGGATTCCTCTTATGTTTAGGTTTAGGACTCTTTCTATGTTTGCTATATAAACAATGTTCCGCCCCATAACTCATTGTAACTCCATATTTACATATTATAGTGCAAGATCCTGGCTTGGTAGTGCCCCCAGAAGTAGTCAAACATATCGACGAACTGGGTAAACAATTTCTTGTGTTCGGTTTGTCTTTTGCTTTGGTTTCTTATTTCTTGTGCTTGTTTGTGGTGCCGGGTTTTCTTGCGATTTGCTTGGGTGTTGGGTGTTGGAGGGTCAATTCCACGACAGCAACAAGCTTTATCAACGGACTTGTGATGAACCACTTCAGTGAGTACTTTTTCTGGCAAATATCTGTTACTGACGATTTTTTTTTGGTGACAGATTCTTGTAGTAAGTAATCGGACTTTCACTAATTATGCTCGTGCATTGAAGCTGAAAGCTTCTCAAGAATTGACGAATACTAATTTCAAACTGGATGGTCCTTCTCTATTGGAAAACTTATTTTTAAATTTCAACTTATTGCTATTAAGCATAATTGTTTTCAAATTAATTCTCAACCGGTCCCTAATTTTTATATATGACTCAAACCCTAAAAATCTCCCAACACAATTGATTAAATAATATTTACCCAGATCGATGAACATGGTTTACTTTTAAGTACATTTCATCAAAATTGTTAATGGCAGAGATGGATTTGTGGTGGTGTTTGGAGGACTACTGATGGTGGTAGGGTGGCGGACAGAAGATTATGAGAGGTAAGGAAGAAGGCTACCAAACCCATTAAGTAGCTAACGGGTGTTAGTCTTCTTCTTATGTGGTTGACATCCTAGTTATCTTTTTTAACGCCGTTAGGGTGTGTTCCATTATACAGTATGTAACAAATGGGTAAAAAACACTTCATTAAAATGTCAAATTGTAGTACATTGCATTAAATGTAACAAATTGTATAGTACGTTCCATATATTTTTCGTTCACCCATTTCATTTATTATGCGCGCGCACTGAAGGTGAAAGCTTTCCATCGAAAGAATAGATGGATGCTTTCAAAGTGGATGGTGAGGGAAACTTACTACTCGTAAGGCGATAAGAGTGGATGAGGATATGTTATTGCGTACTAGTCGTAAATCCATAAGAGTGTGTATGTACAAATTATATTGGGTGAACGACAAATATATGAAACGTGCAATTTTATGTGTTCCTTTTCACCGGGTTAGGATGTCAAGAAGAAATTTCATGTTCTCTTTTGACAGTTTGAGAATTATACTCGGAAAATAACTGAACAGAAATGACATGTAGTTCAATACTTCAATAAGAGCGTAAGTCGTAGATCAAGGAGGCAATTGAACTAGAATTAGTAAACATAATGCATATTATTATGGGTGAGCAAAAACCCATCAAAAATACTTCCAATCATAGGACAATAAAATCACGGTACAGACGTAAATAACTGATTTTTTTAACAAACCCCCAGTCGGGTAAAATGTAAACAAAGTTCAGATTGAGCGAGGAAGACAGAAAATATTAACCAGCCGGTCCAAATTCAAAGACGAAGACCCACCTGGAGCGGTTGCTTTTTCTGCCAATTTCTTCAGTTCTGCAACTCTTTCCTTGATTACATTGTCACTCATTAGTTCTCTAATAAGCCTCTCCACTTGCTCTCTCGAGACCTCCTTATCAATCTCTATACCCGTCCCCAACTCAGAGCATATGTATCTGCAAATGGTGGGATGGTCTCCAGTAAATGGATAGCAAAGCAAAGGCAAACCGGCACACAGACTTTCCATCACAGAATTCCACCCTGTGTGTGTTAAGGAACCCCGAATAGATGGGTGATTAAGGACTTGCTCTTGAGGACACCAACTTGCTATAAACCCCCTTTGATTAATTACCTTCATCAATTCTGACGGCAATATTTTTTCCGCCACCTCAGGATTAATTATCCACAAAAAGTCAAAGTTGCTATTGGCAATGCCCCAGCCAAACTCTAGAACCTGTTCAGGAGTCAACACAGCCATGGTACCGAAGCTTATGTAAAGTACCGAGTCTGGTTGCTTGGAATCTAGCCACTGGAGGCAAAGAGGTTCCTCTTTCTGTAAACTGCACGATCCAAGAGACCGATATTTTTCTTCTTCTTCTTTTTCTGTAAAGAGGAACTGCACAGGAGCGATGGTGTATAGAGTAGGGAACAAAGAGGACATTGCCCTCACAAGATCTGGCTCCAATTCATCAAATGTGTTAAGAATGTTGACTGAAGCTTTTGAACATCTGTGAACTGCTTCTGTGGTGTACTTAATCTTGTAAGCCAAATTCGCAGGATGTTCATCTGGTTTACCATAACTCGGTAAATCCATCACACGCATCCCTTTCATACCAGGAATCCAGTCAATGACTGTGTCGTCTTCCACTGCACATTTTAGAATATATTTCTATCAGTTTTACTTCCTCTGTCTCAAAATAATCTTCCCACTTTTTTTTTCTTTACCACAAATAACTTTTAGCAATAATTTTAGATATATTTAATTATCCTAATGAGAATCCAAACTTGTTATTGATAGTATTAGTATTTTAGGGTGTATCAATAAGAAGTTTTAGATTTTGACTAGTATAGATAAATCAACATATAATTATTACTCAAAGTTGATTCGTAACCACTTGCGTAAAATTTAACGTTAGGAGACAGATGAGAGCACCTTGAAATGCAGGAAAAAGACTTTCATCAGTATGACCTCGAGTTTCCATTATGCTCTGATAATGATATAAGCCCATGAAACTACAGGCGCCAAATATCCAGTAGAAAGCAAGAGGGATACCCAATTCTTCAGCAGCGTCCGTGGCATAGGTCACGAAACCATCAGCGATGATGCAGGTAACTGGAGGAGGGATAATACTTTTATCGACGGCGGCTGAAGTCGAATCTTGATTGTTTTTAATGGTATTAAGTTTAGAGATGAGTCGGATTAGTGAGGCTAGGCGATTCTTCCTTGTAAGCTGAACAAGAGAAGGGAAGTCTAGGGCAGCGTTCGAGTTCAAATCCGATGAAGTAGGTCCGTCCGGGAGAGTTTCGAACCGAAAGTCGGGTAAACCGTCCAAGGCGGTGGGTCCTCCAGATTGAAGGAATTTTTCATGGTTGCTTTCTGAGTTGACAAAGGTTATGTAGATGCCCTTACTGTGAAGGACTTTTGCAAGTTTGAACATTGGATTAATGTGGCCTTGAAATTGGTAGGCAATGCATACTGCGTGACCCTTCCTTTCACCCATCTTAGATCTTTCCTCTTGTGTTTGCAAAAAAGTGGTGCTCAATGATGCATTTCCTTCTTTTATACCACTCCCTCTGTCTCATTCACAGTAAGTGCCTATTTTTATTTTTATTTTTTAATATGTCCCACAGTAATTATACTCCCTCTGTTCCGGAAAGATAGTCTCATTTTGACTTTTTATGGTCAACAAAAATGAACTTTGACCAACCATTGATGACTATCTGTTAGTACCCGGTCTGAAAAATGAGTTGTTATGCATTCCAGAACTCACAGGGACCTCACAGGTATTTACGAGCTGCGCAGGACTTATCCTGAATTTCCCAAAAAGCCCGGATAAAGAGATATTTACGACTGATCGGATTATTCTCGAAGATATACACAATCTAGGGTTTTCCAGAGTCCAAATTTGATCAGAGCCTTGGGAACCACTCCAATCTACTGGATTGGCCGGGCAGCCACTTAATCCTCGGCGGGGCGGCCAGTGTTGCCGGCCCAAATCCCCTATAAATAGGTGCCATCAGTTCATAATTTCGACACATAATTCTCTTATCGTAACTTGACCCCCAAACTCTCTCTGTTAGCTTTTCTCAATGTTTTAGCTCAATAAAACGGCGTGACGACTCATAATAAGTTAAATGCCAACTTGAATATCCTGTCCCATACATAAGATAAAATAAGATAATAATAAAAGACTTCCCATGCGTCGCTGCATTCAAAAAGGGGTATTCACAGTGGCGACTCTGCTGGGGACTAGCTTTGAACTTTTCAAACATAAAGGGTTAAACTTTCGTCAATATCATGATCTGTACATATTTTCTCTTACCTCCCTTGTACTTTATCTCTTGTGCATATCTGCTTCCCTTGTACTTTAGTGCGTTGAACATATTAACTATTTCCCCCTTATACTATTTTAACTCTCTTGCATTGCATACATGTAAATAAAAAAAACTCTCAATTTTCTCCCTAAAAATAACTAGTTGTTGTCCGCACATTACCACTAGTCCGTGTCACACTGCACACCTTACTCCGGATAACCCGCTGAGTGCACAGATTTAGGAGATCCTGTCGTCTCTATCTTCGTGGCACCTGGTTTATCTAACTCACCGTATACGCTTGCGAGCGGTTGAGGTTTAGCCTTGTCCGTGTCTAAAACCATGCACTCTCACAGAGTCTAGGACACTCTGAGTTGACCGGTTGGTTTGACTAGATTTTCTTTATAGTCAAGTAACGTGTCGTTCATGCCGTCATCCGTTAATTCATTAATGAGTCGAGATCTTTCGAGAGAAAAGTACAAAAAACTAATCCCTACAAGGGTGTGCATATTCAAAACCGAGTGATACTCTGTACAAAGATCTCAACTCGTTAAAAACTTAACGTAAGTAACATAGACGTTACGTTAAATGCCTTTAAACAAGAGTTAGTCGTTAGGATCTGTTAGGCCGATGGAAGTCGCTTGCCATATAGGACCCTCACCCAAATTGTGCTGTTTGGGGATGTGCAATGCAGGTGAAAAACGAGGGGTCTATAGACGTAGTGATGACCTCTACTGATCCAGGTTTTGTAAATAGTAACCCAAAAAGGATACCCCTTCCAACCAATTAGGATGTAAATAATGTACCATTTTGTAAATAACAAAATACATTGCATGAGCCTTACCCGTTCTAAACATCATCCACCCTACCTCTACAGAGAAGCAATGTTAGAACCCTAGTTTCTAAACAAAGAGTTTTAACAAATAATTAAGATCTTAAAATAGATTCTTTAAAAGCAACAGCAGACTATGAAGAAACATATTCAGATGTTCAAGTTACTGGAAATCTTTAAGTCAACAAAGGTCCTCTATCTTCATCTCAAAGGTCCACTATCTTCATCAGTCGAGATAACAAACTTCTTCAAGATAGCAGACCTTGACATAATATGCCAACTCAGCTCCTGGTCAAAGTCAAACCTGACAAGGCACTATTCCAGTCAAAGATAATCAACTGACAATTGGCATTTCCCAGATGTTCAAGACCGTTGGAACTCAACGGATATATAGTGAAGACCTATAAAAAAGGCACCCAGTGACTGAAGTGAACAACCCCTTTTTGCCACAAAAACCTCATACAAGCTTTAAAGCAAATCAATTGTAAAGCACTTTTAAACTTATAAACTTGTGCTAAATAGTTAAGGTAAAAGAGAGATCTCACATAGCTACATAGAGCCACCATTGAGATCACCAAATCTTTCACCTGTGATACTTTTTTTTTTTCTTTTCCTTTTTGGTGCTTTGCAACAAGCACTAGCTTAGTTAGTGAGGCTAATTAGGCTGCAAAATTCCAAGGGAATTTTCTTTGCAATTTATTGTAATTACTTGATGAAGGATTATAGTGGATTGCTTCTTCACTGTTGAGGACAGTAAGGCGTGGATGTAGTGGGGTCGCAATACTCTGAACCACGTTATATTGTTGTGTTTGTCTCTTACTCTTTCACATTTATTCACACACTTATTACTTGTCATTTTCTCATTAATTTCTTCCTTTTATTCATACATTATTCCGCTGCAAAACTCAACAAATCACACAATGCACCTCAAGATAGTCGACCTATCATTTGATGATAGTAGACCTCTTGTGAACTTATCAGTTTCTTGTTTAAGTGCATTAGTGATACAGGTTCTTTTAATTGGCATCAGAGCTGGTTTCTAAGAGACTTACGTCTCTTTAAGCTTAACATCTTGTGAAGAATCCAGAAGCATAAACACCATGCCTCAACCAAGAAGAAATAATGAGAAAGACATTCCACATGTTGATGATTGTGGATCATTTGAAATATTCTCTTCTAAAATTAAGACTTACCTGGATGCCAACAGTGTTTGGAACTTGTTTGTACTTTATGAAGAAGTTAGAATACCCACACAACCTGACACAAATGGAGGAGATGTCAAATAAAAAACTCCAGATCTTTGGACTAAAACTGAAAGACACTTAATCACAGCTATTCAAAAAGTTAAAAACATTTTACAAAAAAGTGTTAATGACTCTTTGGCCCAAGAAATTGGGAAAGTTGAAACTGCAAAAGAATCTTGGGACATAATTAAAACCAAGTTCACTAAGCATACAAGTGTCAGAGCACAAAACTTATATAACCTATTAAGGAAACTTGACAATTTTAAATTTGCCCCTGGTGAAAGAGTTAGTGCTGCCAAAGACATATTTGAAGACCTCCTCAGACAAGTATCTGACCATGGCAAGAAATTGGACCAACAAGACCTATGCTTGAAAATCTTTTCAAGTCTCCCTCAAGAATATGAAAAAGTAGCCTTACCCATGAGGGAAGGTGTTGAATGGTCAACCATGACTGTTGAACAATACTTTGGAAAATTAGAAGCATATAAACTTGAAGGGACTATCAAATTACCCACCATTGCATCATCTCTAGCCAATGCTCACACCATAGCTCTTGCTGCACAAGAAGCTCCAAAAACTTTCTCATAACAAGACATTGACTCTCTAATCTGTAATGCAATTCAGAAAGTCAATCTGTCCCAAAAACAAGAAGTCAAACCTTTGACTCAAGAATATATCCCAAGCCTGATATCCATATTTGTTAAAAATGATATGAAACATCAAAAGAGAATGTTTTACAAGAGAAAAATGCATCCACTTCAAATCAAGTTCAAACTGAGAAGAAAGAAGTCACTTGATAAAACTGTGAAAAGATAGGACACTATTCACAAGAGTGCCCTGAACCTAAAAAATCAAGAAACTTTTCATCCCAAAAGAAGCTATCATACTCCAAACAAATCATACATAGCTCAAGGTATAACTGCTACAATTGTGCTAAAACAAAAAATGATGGAAAGAAGGAACTGCTAGTACCCAACCTGAAAATGAGTTATTAGGCATTCTTGAACTCACAGGGACCTCCCAGGTATTTACGAGCTGCGCAGGACTTATCCAGGATTTCCCAAAAAGTCTAGATAAGAAGATATCAATAACTGATCGGATGAAGCTGCAAAGATAGATGTTATCTAATCCTTCTCCAGAGTCCAGATTGATCAGAGCCTCGATATTTGTGCCAATCCCTTGGACCGGCCGGGCGGCCACTTCCCCGGCCGGGCGGACACTTCCCCGGCCGGGCGGCCACTTCTCCCAGATCAAGTTTTCTTATAAATAGATGATCTCAGTTCATTATTTTGATACACAATTCTCTCCCCCGAGTTTTACAAGCCAAACTGACTGTAGAACTCTCTCTTCAAGCCTTTCTAGCAATCCCGAAGGTCCGGCGAATCTGCGCTAGAGATTCGACTTCGTTCTTGTCAAGATTGGTGAGAATTTGTCATGTCTTCTTGGTTTAGATCTGATTTATGCTAGTTTCATCATGTTTATTCATCAATATTCATATGATTCATAACGTGTTCTTGATGTTCTTACTAGAATTCATAATATGTTCTATAACTAGGGTAACGATCTTCATGATTATGTGTTATTTCATACATGTTTCATGATATTCTTATTATTAAGCTAGATCTACGGCTTATCCCATGCATAACGTGCTAGATCTAATGTTTTAATCCCTGTTTATATTGTATAGCCGATGATGATCTCCAAGATCTAGGAACTACTTCTAAACCCTAAACTTTAGGTAAATATTCCCATGATCAGTAATTCTCCATGATTCTTTCTCCTCCTCCTTCATTATGCATGATCCCGCTTCTTTCTCCCTATTCCGATTATGTGCGAACTACGCTGACCTGAGCTTCTCAAATGAGAGGAACGTAGGCAATCTTCGGATCCGGTTTCAATCACTAACACACTACTAACACATTCATCATGATAGAAAGTCCGATCTATCGGGCGATAGGATTGATTACTTGATATTCTTCTCTTGTCGTAACTTGACCCCCGAACCCTCTTTGTTAGCTTTTTCTCAATGTTTTAGCTCGATAAAAACAACGTGGCGACTCTTAATAAGTTAAATTCCAACTTGAATATCCTAATCCCATAGATAAGATAAATAAATCTAAATAAAAGAAAGACTTCCCGTGCGTCGCCCGCATCGTCGGAAAGGGGTATTCACAGTGGCGACTCTGCTGGGGAATAGCTTTAAACATCTTCAAACATAGAGGGTCAAACTTTCGTCAATATCATGATTCTACTTACTTGTTTCTTTCCCCCTGTACTTTATCTCTTGTACATATTTGCTTCCCTTGTACTTTAGTGCGTTAATATCTTAACTGTTTCCTATTGTACCCTTTCTAACTGTTCTGCATTGCATACATGTAAATACAAAAAACTCTCTGTTTTCTCCCTAAAAAATAACTAGTTCTTGTCCGCACACTACCACTAGGTCCGTGTCACACTGCACACCCTACCAGATACTCTGGTGAGTCCACAGATTTTGGTGATCCTGTCGCCTCTATCTTCGTGGCACCCGGGCTATCTAACTCACTGTTTTCACTTGTGAAGCAGTCGAGGTTAATCCCTTGTTCATTTCAAAACCATGCACTCACAGAGTCTAGGACAGTCCAAAGTTGACCGGTTGGTTTGACTAGCTTTTTCTTATAGACAATTAACGTGTCGTTCATGCCGTCATCCGTTAAGTCTTTAATGAGTCGAGATCCTTCGAGAGAAAGAAAGCACAAGAAATGAAATTCCCTATAAGGGTGTGAATATGGTAAGCCGAGTGATACTTTGTACAAGGATCCCAACTCATTAAAAACTTAACGGAAGTAACATAAACGTTACGTTAAATGCCTTTAAACAAGGGTTAGTCGCTAGGATCCGTTAGGTCGGTGGAAGTCGCTTGCCCTATAGGACCCTCGCCCAAATTGTCCGTTTGGGAGGTGCAATACAGGTGAAAAACGAGGGGTCTATAGACGTAGTGATGACCTCCACTGATCCAGGTTTTGTAGATAGTAACCCAAAAAGGGGTATCCCTTCCAACTATTAGGACTAATAATACATTGTTTTTGTAAATAACAAAATACATTGCATGAGCCTTGTCCCGTCCTAAACCTCTCGTCCGCTACCTCTATAGAGAAGCAAGTTTGGGTCCGTTCTGGTGTTCGTCTTTAACGGCCTAGCCTTCCGCAAGCTCAATCGTCAGTCTCTACATCAACGAGGACTCCATCATCAGAGCCTACTACTCCTAGTATCTCCACTCCGCCGATCTCCGCTGCCTCTGACAATCCAGATATCGCCGCCAGCATCAAACCCTCAGACATTCCACCACCTCTCCATGCTTTCTTCACCAACCTCATGCTAAAGGTCTCAAAGCTCGAGGACCGAAGCAAGTGTTGGGTTTCGGAGTAACATGCACAGCGGAGTTAAGCATTTAAAATTTAATGAAACCCAAAGCCCATAGATCCATTCATATGATTAAGTCAAATACAACATAATGAATACTAGAATACTAACCCTTGATGCCTTTAATTTAGCAACCTTGAATTCGATAGAGACTTGAAAACTTGATCACGATCATAGCAAGAATCACGAACTTTGAAGATGATAATTTTCACCCTCTAGCGGTATCCACACCACGAACGAATATCAAGAACACTTGATCTTGGTTGCTAGACCAAAATTATGAAACACGTTTTCACAATTAATATGAAATATATGGAATATTATTTGTGTATTATTTTGTTCTTCAATCTAGGATGTCTTAGAACAAAATAAAACTCTCTCAAACTCTTTGGAGACTTGCACAAAAGCTTGGCTTAAGTTCTGGCCGAATTTTGGTGTTTATATACAAGTAAGACCTATTCTAAATAGGAAACTTGTGTTTAAACCCGTCCAAAATTATTTTCCAAATCAAATTAGGAAATCTGTCCCGACATGCTTGTGCGGCCGCCCAAAACTAGCTGTGCGGTCGCCCAGCCCAGTTTGTGCGGTCGCACAACATGGTTCAGAAGGCCATATTTTCCATTTTAGTCTTAAGATTCGTTCTCTCATGTGTGACCCTCTAGGATTATACTAAGTTGGCAATGGGTTCAAACATGAAACCATAAGATATGATTAGGTTCTAGTAAACCGTCATACCTACCCAAATTGTATAACTAGATACAAGTTCGCATTCCTTTTAGAACATGTCACAATCCCTTTGTCCACGATGTCATTGAATACAAGTCATGGTCAATAAGTCAACTTGTATTGTTCAATACTTTTTCGATTCCGAATATGTTGATAATCCAAATGACATTGATCCAATCAATCCATTTGAGTTTGGCCAAACATTTCACCAACATCATTCCTTCGAGGGGCCCAAGCTTGACATCTCTCCGAAGAGGGACAAATCCATTTAGCTTATTATTCTTCCCTACATGAATCCGATTATGCGAATCATACCCTTTATAACTACCGTGTTAAGGCAGCGTTTGAATATGTCAAACATAATCTTCATCAAGTGGAAGACTATAATAACTTCATGTCTAAGGATTCAAATGACATAACTAATATGAGATTTATATATGACATAGACCATGGCATAAATCTCATACAGCGGGTCATGTCCAGTACCTTGTTCCAAACAAGTATCTATAAATCTAACATGATCATCCCATGATCATTTAGCCTTTATACTAGTGCTGAACAAGCTCTAGGGATGAAGATTATTATAAGCAAACATGAGCAATAATAATAATCTTATTATCTCTTTATTATCATGAATAAAATGATAACTTATACAACGTTTAACAAACGTGCCTAGGGCACCAACACCAACAATCTCCCACTTGCCCTAGGCCCAATCTCTAGGTATCCAATACCCATGGACCTAACATGACCTTCATGTTTAGCTTGTGGAAGTTCCTTTGTTAGCGTGTCCTCAACGTTATCATTACTTGATACTTTGCATATATTTACGTCTACCTTATCAACTATTTCTCGAACGATAAGAAAATGCCTAAGTATGTGTTTGGATTTAGGATGTTCTCTTGGTTCCTTTGCTTGATTCAATAGCACCACTATTGTTACTAATAAGGTCTATTGGATTAGCAATACTAGGAACCATCTCAAGTTCTCCAACGAACTTCTTAATCCAAACAGTTTCCATCGCAGCATCCAATGCAGCAATATACTTAGTTTTAGTCGTAGAATTAGTGACTGTACTCTGCTTGGAACCATTCCAACTTATAGCTCCACTATTTGACATATGCACAAAACCTTATTGCAATCTATTATCATCTTTGTTGGTTTGGAAGCATGCATCCGAGATCATCTTTCATACCTTCATAGATCATAAACGAATCTTTAGTTCTTCTAAATTACTTTAAGAATCGATCTCATAGCCATCCAGTGAATCTCATAGGTGTCGGATTGATATCTATTCGTCATGCTCCAAGCGTTAGATATATCCGGCTTAGTAGTTATCATGAAATCATGGATCCAATTGCCGAAGCAAATGGTATCTCATTCATTTTCTCATGCTCATCTTTTGTCTTTAGGACATTGAGTCTTGCTTAGAGAAACTCCATGTAACACTGACAAATGTCCTCTCTTAGAATTTTCCTTGCGGAATCTTCTTATGACTTTGTCAATGTATGTACATTGGCTTTAACCATTTAGCTTCCTTGATCTATCTCTATAGATCTTAATGCCAATGACTTATGCGGCTTCATCCATATTCTTCTTTGCGAAACACTTTTTTAACCAAATCTTTACAGATTGAAGTGTAGGAATGTCGTTTCCAATGAGCAATATGTCATCCACATATTAGATAAGGAATAGCGCCATGCTCCCACTAATCTTCTTGTATATACAAGATTCATCTTCGTTCTTGATCAAGCCAAACTCTATGACTTATCAAAACGGAGATTCCAACTCTCAAAAGCTTGCTTCAATTCATCCAATGAATTTTCGCAACTTTCATACCTTTTAGAATTTTCTTAACTATCAAAACCTTTAGGTTGTATCCAATACATCCTTAAGTGAGTTCCCGATGAGGAACGCTTGTTTTGACATCATTTTATCAAATTTCATATTCCAAATATGAACATGTGACTATGAAAATTCTAATAAGTTTCTTGCTACCCATGTAAGTTTTTCTCCAAGAAAAGTTATTCATCTCCTTTGTTTTTTACACTTTAGGTTAGAATGATCAAGTTCCAAACTTGATTATTATACATGAATTGCCTTTTAGATTTTATGATTCCAAGCCATTAATCTAAATGTGGAGTTGATATTGCATCTTTGATAGGTGGTAAATACTTCATTCTAAATGAACTTTACCTCAATACTTTCTATTTCGAAATATCCAATATTTCTTCTAATAGATTGTATTTTATCATGTGTGCAAGTACTTGTATATCTTGAACGGATTTTCACAACTCTTTGTGAAAACTTGTTCAACTTCCATCATAGGTTAAATACTATTTTCTAGGTCTCGAACCATTCGAGATATATTTTACTCCCACTGATTCTTTTAGAGATAAACCTTTTATCTAGAAAAGCATCATCATAAGCAACAAACCATTTGTTTCTTATGAGTAAAATTTTATCCTCAAGTTTCCTTAGGATATCCCATGAAAATATATTTATTAGATTTAAATGTGAGTGTGTCCCAAAAAACTCCTTTCCAAAAGGTCTCACCATCTTAAATCTTTATGAAAGACAAACTCAGTTTTTCTTTCACCTTTTAACCTCTTTTGACGGAACTCAAATTAGTGTAATCATAGCGGTTTCAAATACATAACCCAAAAACAAATAATGGAAGATCATTCTGACATTGTCATCTAATGAACCATATCCAATAAGGTTCTCTACCTCCATGTAGACACATCATTCCAAATGGTGTTCTTGGTGGAGTTGATTGTGAAACTATTTCACCACCATAACGATGACTGTCAAGTTCTTGGTTCAATTATTCATTATCATGATCAAATCAGAATCTTTGAACAGTTTTACCAAGTACAACCAAAATTTTCTTTTAGCACTGCTACTTAATGCACCATATACATCGAAATGTAGTAGGTCAAGTAAGATGTTAGCCTTTTACTATTCATAGTAAAAGATGTCTTGGTCAAAGTAAATAAGATTTGCATAAATCATGTGATTCCAAATCATATGACTTAAAACTCCGTCTCATGGAATTTTAGATATGCATTTCTCATTTATTTGATCAAAACAGTAATGCATAAAGAATTTTAATTATTTATGTCATAGCCTTTATTACTTTGTTCTTCAAGATTTAGGATATGAGATTTATTTATATGATAACACAATGAAGTAAATCATAATAAATAAAACATCTTTCTTATTCCAAATAAGAAATAAATATCATTCATTATCTTATAACAAAATAATGTTTTTCTACTTCGTGAGTAAAGTCACTTTACAAGTGTTCTATGAACAATGTTGCAACTCTTGCATTATTACCATTCATAGATCAACCTTTACTATAAGTAGTCTTTCAATTTACTAATTATTGCACATTTCACAAATGTGGGATTCATATCCGGTATTCAATACCCAATAATTAAATTCAGAAAGATTAATTTATAACATAAATATCCCAAGTGGTAGTCCTACTACAAATCCTTTCATTGATCATCCAGAATTTTGACTACAATTCTAAATGGTCAATCCAATTGCCACTTTACCAAATTACATCAATTAGAGTTATAATTTATAGGGTTAATGACAGATTAGGGCCTGAACTCCAGGGGGGCCGTCTAAAAGGGGCCTGGGTTTTTTTTTCCGCTAGATCAGGGCTCAATATCATATTTTTTCGGCAGTTAAGGGCTTTTTGACGGAAATCGTTAGAAAAGTCAGTTAAATATCATGTGCCTCGCACGTGATCATAAAAATGGATGAAATTGAAATGAAAATTTGTCAAAAAGGGTCAAACTGTAAATTTTAAAATTTGAAGGGTTAAATCCAAAACAAAACCCTACCCCCTCCTCTTTTTTACGCATCTCTCACTCTCCCTCTCTCATTCTTACGCATTTCTTCCTCTCCTTTCTCCTGCCAACGCCGACCATCACTCCCTCACCTCCGACCACGCCCTCACCCTTCAAAGATTATTCAGCCACTCCCTCCCTCATCATTCTCAGATTTTATTTTTAAACTAAGATTTAATTTTGCCCCAAACTTGATTTTTGATTTTTCCTAAAACTCATCGCCGGATTGGGGATTGGGGAGCGATTCTAGAATTCGTCCCATATGGATCATGGTTAGGGAGATCGAAAACGGCCAATTGTACATCTCCAGATCGAGAATGTACTTGTTGTAGACGATGACAGTGAATCCGAGGAAGATCCAAATGGCGACGTAGGTGTAGGATAAGAGGATCTTCTTCAATACCCCATCACTCAATGCGGCTCCTTTCCCCATTTCTTTGACAAAAATCGATCTTGATTGAAGAATCGAAAACCCAGATGAGTGAATTTGGGGATTTTTGAAGTTGTTTTGATTGTGGTTTTTTTGAATCGAAATGAAGTGGAGAAGTTGAGTTTCAGTGTGTGACTGTGTGCGGTGCGTGGCGTGGCGTGGCGTGACGTTACTGTGATATACATGAGTGCTCGGGCTAAAGGAAAGAGCGTGGGATTTGTTTTGTTTCCATATTTTTCTCATGATTTCTCTGTTAATTTTCGGTGGTGGTTGTGGTGGTTACAACGGGTGGATGGTGGCGGCCGGTGGTAGCTATGGTGGTTCTAAGTGGTGGAGGTGTTAGATGGTGGTAACGGTGGTGGCATGGTGGTTTAAAGTGGTGGATGGGTGGGTGTTCATGGAAGATGATGAGAAGGGAAATGTTTTAATAATTTTTGTTTTGTACGTATAAAGAGACCGGAAAATTTTTTCGAAAAAAAACATTTAGGAACAAAGTTATGCTAAAAAAGACACTCATTTTGGGACAAAAGTTTCTTGAAAATGGACACTCATTTAGGGACAGATGGAGTAATTTTTTTATTTGATAAACAGGATGAGCTTTCCCCCCCCCCCCATAAAGATGAAATTTGATGGGAATATATATATATATATATATATATATATATATATATATATATACTCCCTCCGTCTTTTTAGTCTATTCCCCATAAAGTAATTTATTATGTTCATAGAATAAAATTTGAATTTATTTATAATTTTCTTTATTTTAAATTTATTATTTAGAAAATAATCTAAATCCTTTTATATTTAATATAGCTATTAGATTAATTTGTTTAATAATTTTGATTTTTTTAATAAATTTATTTTATATATGATAACTACTTATTTTATTATATACTTTATTATTTAGAAAAAGGATTATTTCTTTAGAAAAAATATTTATTTCATTTTTAAACCTTTAAGTTTCAAAAATTTCACTAAAGCCCTTACTAACTAATATCATTACAAATCCATCCATTTTTATGATCACGTGCGAGGCACATGCGATTTAACTGACTTTTCTAACGATTTCCGTCAAAAAGCCCTTAACTGCCGAAAAATTATGATATTGAGCCCTGATCTAGCGAAAAAAAAAACCCATGCCCCTTTTAGACGCCCCCTGGAGTTCAGGCCCTAATCTGTCATTAACCCTAATTTTAACCACAATTATTTCCTTTAAGTTTGACAAGTATGTCTTACCTTTCCTTAGGCATTTGGCCCCTTTCCATCATGAACCATGAGCACTGGAGAACCATTCTCCACTATCTTCATCTCCGCAGTTTTAAGCATGTCATGCAACTCGGAGACATTCTTTATCCATTCCAAGCTTGTTATAGTTCATCACAAAGTGATTATAACTCTTAGTCAATGAATTTAAGAATGAGATCCGTGGCTTGCTCTAATCCAATTGGACAGCCTAGTTTCTCAAGATGCTCTGCGTAGCCTTTCTTTTAAGCATGTGAGGTTCCACTTGTTGCCCTTCATTCATTTTGCAATAAGTGAATGCAACAATGGTTTTATACCTTTCTTGCTTAGATTGCTCTTAGAACATATCTCTTAACTCCACGCCTATCTAATAGGCTTCCACAAGTTCTAAACTTTGTTGGAGTTTTGAGAACATAGTCATGAGCATGAGACAACTCACATTCCTAGAATCATACTCATGTTTCTTGTGATTGTCCATTCCTGCATCGCGTTCTTTTAGGAATAGGCCCATCAAGAATGTACAACACATCTTCTTTCCTTAGAACGATTCTTAGGCTCAGGATCCAATCCATGAAGTTTGTACCATTCTCTTTGAAGCTCATCCTTCTAAAGGATTGATTGCAACGAAGTTAGTTGTCATTATCTACAACTTATGCAAAATTTCTAAAATTTTACAAGTACCAATCTCATTAAAGAGATTAATAATGTATTTTCCAAAAATACTCCCACTAAATTATATAACCTTCTTATACATCCAATATATAATATAATTTAAATGGGCTAAGATCCAACTTTAATTCAATTTTAAGTCTGCTATGGCGGATTACACAAAATCAAATTAATTAGGTAGACAACCCTGTCAATCATATCTCATATGACTCTTAGATCCTTTTATGAGATTTTTTTGACATTGGGCTAAGATCCAGCTTTAATTTTATTTTAAGTACGCTTTGGCGCACCGCTCAAAATTAAATTAATTAGGTAGACAAACATGTCAATCATATCCCATATGATTCTTAGGAATCCAATTTTAAAAGCATGTTTAATCTCATCTTTGCCTAAGGCCCAAAACTGTTTTGACGCCCAATTAAGTCTAACCATTTTAAACGCATGGTTGATGTGCCTCGCTAGGGTGTGCCCACATCATCCATCTTGCTCATACATAGATAAAGTTAATGCACCTCGCTAGGGCGAACCCACATTAAAATCACCCATGCACTAACAAGTGTTTTAATCACGGCGTGGCAAAAAAAAGGACTTAAGACTTTCTTGAAGGTTCATCACCATATAGCATACAACACATTTATGAGCACACAAGATAAACATGTTACGCATCAAGTTTAGCCACTAAATTAATAATCATTAATTTAAACGTAATATTTATGTGTCATTAGTTTCTCTATGATTATGAGGATGAGACTATTTGAGCTTTGGTTATCATCTCCAAATCAAGCTAACAAGAAGTGCGGCCGAACTAAGCCATTGGCAACCACAATTCCGCACTAATTCAAGAAACCAAGAAAGTAGTCCATGTGGCTGAAACTAAGCAATAGATGGTCTCGATGAACGTAGGCCAATTGTATTCACAATTCCACATAGATCTCCAATCATTGAATCAAGAACTTTGTTTCTCAATTTTAGCAATTATGAACTCTTCATAATTCTAACTTCGTTTTATCTTTGAAACTTTGATTGCAATCAAGTTTGGGAAACATTTTCTCGATGAACGTAGATTAGCCATCCAAACCTTGAATCAATCTCAGAATCAAACGACTAAAACAAATAGGAATTCAAACCAACTAAATCCACCCCGCGACCCAAAAAGAACCCCAGCCCAGACCAGAAGGTCCGGCCGGGTCCTTACTTTGGTCCGGTCGGACCTACCTCAAAATTCCAGCTTCTGACCATCACTGTGCGGCCGCCCAAGGAAGACTGTGCGGTCGCCCAAACATGTGCGTCCGCCCGCATTTTTCTGTGTGGTCGCACAGTAGCATCAGAATGATTTTTAGAGTTCGAAAATTTGTCTCAAAATTGTTTTCCCCAATTATTAAAACTTTGATCCAATCAAAAATTAATAATCAAACAATTCAGAATCCAACATAATTTTTAGTGCTATTCAATAGTGCGATTAAAGTTGTAAAACAATAAACCACATAGAATCATATAACACATAAACATCATATAATCCAATATTCATATGATTAAGTCAAATACAACATAATGAATACTAGAATACTAACCCTTGATGCCTTTGATTTAGCAACCTTGAATTCGATAGAGACTTGAAAACTTGATCACGATCATATCAAGAATCAAGAACTTTGAAGATGATAATTTTCACCCTCTAGCGGTATCCACACCACGAACGAATATCAAGAACACTTGATCTTGGTTGCTAGACCAAAATTGTGAAACACGTTTTCACAATTAATATGAACTATATGGAATATTATTTGTGTATTATTTTGTTCTTAAATCTAGGATGTCTTAGAACAAAATAAAACTCTCTCAAACTCTTTCGAGACTTGCACAAAAGCTTGGCTTAAGTTCTGGCCGAATTTTGGTGTTTATATACAAGTAAGACCTATTCCAAATAGGAAACTTGTGTTTAAACCCGTCCAAAATTCTTTTCCAAATCAAATTAGGAAATCTGTCCCGACATGCTTGTGCGGCCGCCCAAAACTAGCTGTGTGGTCGCCCAAAAACTGTGCGGTCACCCAGCCCAGTTTGTGCGGTCGCACAACATGGTTCAGAAGGCCATATTTTCCATTTTAGTCCTTTTTAAGATTCGTTCTCTCGTGTGTGACCCTCTAGGATTATACTAAGTTGGCAATGGGTTCAAACATGAAACCATAAGATATGATTAGGTTCTAGCAAACCGTCATACCTACCCAAATAGTATAACTAGATACAAGTTCGCATTCCTTTTAGAACATGTCACAATCCCTTTGTCCACGATGTCATTGAACACAAGTCATGGTCAATAAGTCAACTTGTATTGTTCAATACTTTCTCGATTCCGAATACATTGATAATCCAAATGACATTGATCCAATCAATCCATTTGAGTTTGGCCAAACATTTCACCAACATCATTCCTTCTAGGGGCCCAAGCTTGACATCTCTCCGAAGAGGGACAAATCCATTTAGCTTATTATTCTTCCCTACGTGAATCCGATTATGCCAATCATACCCTTTATAACTACCGTGTTAAGGCAGCGTTTGAATATGTCAAACATAATCTTCATCAAGTGGAAGACTATAATAACTTCATGTCTAAGGATTCAAATGACATAACTAATATGAGATTTATATATGACATAGACCATGACATAAATCTCATACAGCAGGTCATGTCCAGTACCTTGTTCCAAACAAGTACCTATAAATCTAACATGATCATCCCATGATCATTAAGCCTTTATACTAGTGCTAAACAAGCTCTTGGGATGAAGATTATTATAATCAAACATGAGCAACAATAATAATCTTATTATCTCTTTATTATCATGAATAAAATGATAACTTATACAACGTTTAACAAACGTGCCTAGGGCACCAACACCAACAGCAAGTTTTTAGAAAGGGTCAACCAAGAACTCAAGGATCATCTTCACACTGAAATGAAGAAGAAAGTTGTAGCAACTAGTTTCCATAATGGGGAGGCTATTCTTATCGAAAATGAGTCAGTGCCTGTGACTTACCCTGCCAATGATGATGCTATTCCTTTCAAGGTGCCCAATTACCAAAGGGTTCCTCCTCCTGACTTCGGTACTAAAGCAACCTCCAGCAAGGGTCCGTATGAGCCATCACCAGAATTGATGGGTAGTTACTTGTCCTCTACCAAGCTGTCACCGCCTTCACTACCATTGAGCATCGGTGCCGCCATGCCTACAATCTCCACTGCTCCTCTCGCTACACAAGCCTATGGTAGCACAGATTTCTCCAATCACCCTCTAGTGGTTGCCATGCAAGAACAGATTCGTAAGCTATCCGACACGGTCTCCAAGAAATCCGCTCCAATAGTCAAAACTATTGACCCAAGCAATGTGGGTGCTCTACCTAGAGACTTCAAGATGCCTAAGGTCTCTACATTCCATGGCATTACTTGTCCCAAGACTCATCTCGACAGTTATGTGCTAGCCATGAGAGCTCGTGATTGTACTAACGAGCAAATGGCCTGAGTCTTCCACACCACCTTGGACGGAATCGCTCTCCGTTGGTTCTTGAGTTTGGATCCCTCAGAACGAGAGACATGGGAACAAATCACCGCTACTTTCTACGAGAAGTATCAGTCAAACCTAGATTGGCACGTTAACCGTACTGATTTAGAGAACACAATGCAAAGGCTCGGCGAGCCTATCTATGAATTCTACAAGAGGTGGAACCATAAGTTAGCAGAAGTTCAATACCCTCCTAAGGCAAAGGAACAAAAGCAAATCTTCTTCAAATGCTTGTTGCCCGAGCTTAGGGTGGCGATTGGTAATGGTTACTTTCCCGATCTGCGGGAAATGGTCGATGCTGGGGTCAGACACGAAGCCGGCATTACTGGTGTTGTTAAAAAAACTGCCAAAAACAAGAAATTCTTCCTTCCGCTACAAAGCTCCGACAAATACCGCTCCCAAAGCCAAAGAAATCGCCAGTCAAGTGAGTATGGTCCAAGACAACTCCGCCTTTGATGTTCAAGCAGTGACAAACAGTTTTCCTCGGAAAGAAGATAATTTCGATGACTTCGGCATGCCTACTAGTAAAGTCATTGAAGTATTGCTAAAGAAGGGCTTGATCAAGCCACTTGAGAATTATGAACCCTTGACTAAAAGGGCTAACCTTGATTCAAAGAAGTTCTGCAAGTACCATCACTACATCGGCCATACTACCGATGATTACATATTACTCAAGCGAGCCATACAAAAGCTCATAGCCGATGGAAAGATTGAAAAGCCTAAAGGTCCGAACACTATAGCAAACCCGCTCCCTAACAATGGTGGCGTCAACATGGTCGAGCTCATCGGAGGCGATATTGGTATTCTAGAAATGGTGGACGCTTTCGCCGAACTGGGGCTAGATATGAATGCTCTATTCAGAGGACTAGTCAAGATCGGATTGATAACTCCAGCGGAGCAAGGATTCAAATGGCCCAAGCATGGTTGTGACATGTCCAAATTTTTCTACTACTATAGGGTGTCCGGTCACACCAACAACGAGTGCTTCACCATCAAGCAAATCGTACAGAGACTTATCAAGGGAAACATCATCGCCGACCCAAGAAAGATCATCGCCATGGATGTCAATATGGTGGAGATAACTGAAGATGACGCTAGCATCCTAGAAATGGTCGAAGCCTTCAAGCAACTACAGTTAGATAAGAAATCCTTGTTCCGTGGTTTATCAAGAATGGGGGTGCTCAAACTGCTAAAAGGCTACGAGTCTCATCCGAGCAGTGATCCAACAAAGTTCTGCAACTTCCACAACATCACCGGGCATACCACCGATGAATGCTCATAGCTAAAGCATGCACTACAGAAGTTGATCAATGACCAAGTGCTAACCGATCCGAGGGAGATTATAGCCAAGATTGAAGAAGAGAAATGAATGGATGTCTCAGATTTGGCTGATGCCTTTGAAAGGCTAGGAACCACTATGACCGGCATGCTCGAGCAATTACTAGCAAGGGGCTTACTCGAGAGACCCGAAAATTACTGCATACCATTCTCTGACGATCCAAAGAAATTCTGTGACTATCACCAGATTACCGGTCACACCACCGAAGAGTGCACCGGATTAAAGAAGTCAATTCAAAGGTTGATCAACAAGGGTTCCATCAAAGATCCTAGGCTTTCCTTAGAAAAAGATAGTATAGCAACAAACGTCGGTGATCTAGCCGAACCTATTGTGGCAGACTCCAAGTTTATAGTGATGAAGAGATAAATTGTACTTCAAAATTTATTAATGATAGTCATTCTTCTTGTTATATGCTGTCATTAGATGAATTGTATCTAGAAGCTTCTCTCTTAGGAGATTGTGACTCCGGTCCACTCGAATCTCCACTTAAATCTCCACCATTGTCTATAGCCGAAATCTTCGCAGAGTCCGCAAAAATGCCACAGTCTCCATACGACGTGCGAGCGGAAATCAACCTACTCACAAGGTCCGGACAGATCTATCAGTCAAACCCCAAGGGTACAAAGAAGGTCTTCAATAAAGAATAAGAGACATCAGATCCTGAGAAAGAGGATCCCATCCTCATGCAGATTAAGCAAACCCAAGCTCACATATCTCTGTGGTCCCTACTTACTTCATCTCTAGCTCACCGTCAAATGCTTGAGAAGAACTTAGCCGCCACTATGGTCCCATTAGAAACAACTCCTGAGAATGTCACACAAATTGTTGGGTTTCGTAGACACATGCACAGCGGAAAATAGCATTCAAAATTTTATGAAACCCAAAGCCCATAGATCCATTCATATGATTAAATCAAATACAACAATATGAATACTAGAAAACTAACCCTTGATGACTTTGAATTTGGTCTTTGATCTTGGTGGAGAACTTGAAGCTTTGATCACAAAAGTAAGAACACGAACTTGAAGATGATAAGATTCACCCTCTAGCGGTATCCACACCACGAACGAATATCAAGAACACTTGATCTTGGTTGCTAGACCAAAATTGTGAAACACGTTTCACAATCAATATGAACTATATGGAATTTTATTTGTGTATTATTTTGTTCTTCAATCAAGGATGTCTTAGAACAAAATAAAACTCTCTCAAACCCTTTGGAGACTTGCACAAAATCTATGATATGTTCTGGCCCGAATTTGGTTGTTTATATGCAAGTTTGACCTATTCCAAATAGGAAACTTGTGTCTAAACCCGTCCAAAATTCTTTTCCAAATCAAATTAGGAAACCAGTCCCGATAGGGTGTGCGGCCGCCCAAAACTCTTGTACGGTCGCACATCTATCTGGAAGGTTTCTGGTATTATCTAACTCAAAACTGTGCGGCCGCCCAACCCAAACTGTGCGGTCGCCCACTTGTCCAGATTTCCAGAAATTCCAAAATTCCAATATAGTCCTTATTTAAGATTCGTTCTATTGTATGTGACCCTCTAGGATTTTACTAAGTTGGCAATGGGTTCAACCATGAAACCATAAGATATGATTAGGTTCTAGCAAACCGTCATACCTACCCAAATAGTATAACTAGATACAAGTTCGCATTCCTTTAGAACATGTCATAATCCCTTGTCCACGATGTCATTGAACACAAGTCATGGTCAACAAGTCAACTTGTTTTGTTCAATAGTTTCTCTATTCAGAATATGTTGATAATCCAAATGACATTGATCTAACCAATTCATTTGAGTCCGGCCGAACATTTCCATCAACATCATTCCTATGAGAGGCCTAAGCTTGACATCTCTCCTAAGAGGGACAAATCCATTTAGCTTATTACTCTTCCCAACGTGAGTCCGATTATGCCAATCATACCCTTTACAACTACCCGGTTAAAGGTAGTGTTTGAATATGTCAAACATAATGTTCATCAAGTAGAAGACTATAATAACTTCATGTCTAAGGATTCGAATGACATAACTAATATGAGATATATGTACGACATAGACCATGACATAAATCTCATACAGCGGGTCATGTCCAGTACCTTGTTCCAAACAAGTACCCATAAATCTAACATGATCATCTCATGATCATTTAGCCTTTATACTAGTGCTTAACAAGTACTAGGGACGGAGATTATTATAAGTAAACATGAACAAAAATAATAATCAAAACATCTCTTTATTGATATGAAATAAATGATAAAAATTACACGTTTATTAAACGTGCCTAGGGCACCACTACCAACAATCTCCCACTTGCCCTAGGCCCAATCTCCCATGTATCTAATACCCATGGACCTAACATGACCTTCATGTTTAGCTTGTGGAAGTCCCTTTGTTAGCGGGTCCGCAACATTGTCATCAGTAGGTACTCTGCATATATTTACGTCTCCCCTATCAACGATTTCTCGAATGATATGAAAACGCCTAAGTATGTGTTTGGATTTCTGATGTGCTCTCGGTTCCTTTGCTTGAGCAATAGCACCATTATTATCATAATAAAGGTCTATTGGATTAGCAATACTAGGAACCACTTCAAGTTCAGTGATGAACTTCTTAATCCAAACAACTTCCTTTGCAGCATCTGATGCAGCAATATACTCAGCTTCCGTTGTAGAATCAGCGGTTGTACTCTGCTTGGAACTCTTCCAGCTTACAGCTCCACCGTTTAACATAAACACAAAACCCGATTGCGATCGACTATCATCTTTGTTGGTTTGGAAGCTTGCATCCGTGTAAGCATTTACCACGAGATCATCTTCCATTCCTCCATAGACCAAAAACGAATCTTTAGTTCTTCTCAAGTACTTAAGAATCGCTTTTACAGCCATCCAGTGATTTTCATCGGGGTCGGATTGGTATCTACTTGTCATGCTTAAAGCATAAGATACATCCGGCCTAGTACAAATCATGGCATACATGATGGACCCAATTGCCGAAGCATATGGAACATCATTCATTTTCTCACGCTCATCTTTTGTCTTAGGACATTGAGTCTTGCTTAGAGAAATTCCATATAACACCGGTAAGGTTCCTCTTTTAGAATTTTCCATACGGAATCTTCTAATGACCTTGTCAATGTATGTACTTTGGCTTAAATCAAGTAGCCTCCTTGATCTATCTCTATAGATCTTAATGCCAAGTATATATGCGACTTCACCCATATCTTTCATTGCGAAGCATTTTCCTAACCAAGTCTTCACGGACTGAAATGTAGGAATATCGTTTCCAATGAGTAATATGTCATCCACGTATAAAATAAGGAATAGCACTATGCTTCCACTAATCTTCTTGTATACACAAGGTTCATCTTCGTTCTTGATGAAACCAAACTCTTTGACCGATTCATCAAAACGGAGATTCCAACTCCTTGAAGCTTGCTTCAATCCATAGATAGATCTTTGCAATTTGCATACCTTAGAATTCTATTCAAAACCTTCCGGTTGTGTCATATACACATCCTCTTGTAGTTATTTTCTACAAATATGCAAAATTTCCAAAATTTAATAAGTACCAATTTTTCATTAAAGAAATAAACAAATGTATTTTTCAAACAAAAATACTCCCACTAAATTATATAACCTTCATATACATCCAAAGTATAATATAATTTAATTGGGCTAAGATCCAACTTTAATTTAACTTTTGAGTCCACGGAGGCGGACCGCTCAAAAAAATAAATTAATTAGGTAGACAATCATGTCAATCATATCCCATATGATTCTTAGATCCTTTTATGAGATTCTTTGAGAAATCCAATTTCAAAAAGCATGTTTAATCTCATATTTTGCCTAGGCCCAAAACCGTTTTGACGCCTAATTAAGCCCAACCATTTTAAACGTATAGCAACCATTCAATTTAATGCACCTTGCGGAGGCAAGCCCCCACATTAAATTAATGAACCTCATCTTGCCCATACATGAATAAAATTAATGCACCTCGCGGAGGCGAACCCACATCAAGATCACCCATGTATAAACAAGTGTTTTAATCATGGCATGGCAATAAAGGACTTAAAATTTTCTTTGAAGGTTCATCACACATAGCATACAACACATTTATGAGCACATAATATAAACATGTTACGCATCAAGTTTAGCCACTAAATTAGTCTCTATTAATTTAAGCATAATATTTATGTGTCATTAGTTTCTCTATAATTATGAGGATGAGACTCTTTTAACTTTGGTTATCATCTTCCAAATCAAGACCACAAGAAGTGCGGCCGAAACTAAGCCATAAGGCATCCACAATTCCGAACTAATTCAAAGAAACCAAGAAAGTAGTCCATGTGGCCGAAACTAAGCAATAGATGGTCTCGATAAACGTAGGCCAATTGCATCCACAATTCCACATGGATCTCCTATCATTGAATCAAGAACTTTGTTTCTCAATTTTAGCAATTATGAACTCTTCATAATTCTAACTTCGTTTTATCTTTGAAACTTTGATTGCGATCAAGTTTGGGAAACACAATCTCGATGAACGTAGATTAGCCATCCAAACCTTGAAACAATCTAAGAATCACAAGACTAAAACAAATAGGAAAATCAAACCCCAAGATCCTCATCAAAACCAACTACCCAAAACCCTTTCCAGATCAGCAGGTCTGGCCTGGTTCTGTTACTGGTTTGGTTGGACCTCTTGAAAATTCCAAATCTGATCAAAAGGCAAAAGAATCAGCATTCTGATTGCATTGTGCGGTCGCCCAGAAAAAACTGTGCGGTCGCCCACGTTATTCTGTGCGGTCGCACAGGAGGATCAGAAGGCAATTTTAAAGTTTGAAAATTTGTCTCAAAATTGTACTCCCCGATCATTAAAACTTTGATCCAATAAAAAATTAATAATCAAACAATTCAGAATCCAACATAATTTTAGTGTGATTCAATAGTGCGATTAAAGTTGTAAAACAATAAACCACATAAAATCATATAACACATAAACATCATATATCCAATATTCATATCATGTTAGGAACATAAACAATTTATATACACACAACATGATCTAAGTATTGATATAATCAACATGAACGGGGCTCTGATACCACTGTTGGGTTTCGTAGACACATGCGCAGCGGAAAATAGCATTCAAAATTTTATGAAACCCAAATCCCATAGATCCATTCATATGATTAAATCAAATACAACAATATGAATACTAGAAAACTAACCCTTGATGACTTTGAATTTGGTCTTTGATCTTGGTGGAGAACTTGAAGCTTTGATCACAAAAGTAAGAACACGAACTTGAAGATGATAAGCTTCACCCTCTAGCGGTATCCACACCACGAACGAATATCAAGAACACTTGATCTTGGTTGCTAGACCAAAATTATGAAACACGTTTTCACAATCAATATGAACTATATGGAATTTTTTTGTGTATTATTTTGTTCTTCAATCAAGGATGTCTTAGAACAAAATGAAACTCTCTCAAACCCTTTGGAGACTTTCACAAAAGCTATGATATGTTCTGGCCCGAATTTGGTTGTTTATATGTAAGTTTGATCTATTCCAAATAGGAAACTTGTGTCTAAACCCGTCCAAAATTCTTTTCCAAATCAAATTAGGAAACCAGTCCCGACAGGGTGTGCGGCCGCCCAAAACCCTTGTGCGGTCGCACATCTATCTGGAAGGTTTCTGGTATTATCTAACTCAAACTGTGCGGCCGCCCAACCCAAATTGTGCGCTCGCCCACTTGTCCAGATTTCCAGAAATTCCAATATAGTCCTTATTTAAGATTCGTTCTATTGTGTGTGACCCTCTAGGATTTTACTAAGTTGGCAATGGGTTCAACCATGAAACCATAAGATATGATTAGGTTCTAGCAAACCGTCATACCTACCCAAATAGTATAACTAGATACAAGTTCGCATTCCTTTAGAACATGTCATAATCCCTTTGTCCACGATGTCATTGAACACTAGTCATGGTCAACAAGTCAACTTGTTTTGTTCAATACTTTCTCGATTCCGAATATGTTGATAATCCAAATGACATTGATCTAATCAATTCATTTGAGTCCGGCCGAACATTTCCATCAACATCATTCCTACGAGAGGCCTAAGCTTGACATCTCTCCGAAGAGGGACAAATCCATTTAGCTTATTACTCTTCCCTACGTGAGTCCGATTATGCCAATCATACCCTTTATAACTACCCGGTTAAAGGTAGGGTTTGAATATGTCGAACATAATGTTCATCAAGTAGGAGACTATAATAACTTCATGTCTAAGGATTCGAATGACATAACTAATATGAGATATATGTACGACATAGACCATGACATAAATCTCATACAGCGGGTCATGTCCAGTATCTTGTTCCAAACAAGTACCCATAAATCTAACATGATCATCTCATGATCATTTAGGCTTTATACTAGTGCTTAACAAGTACTAGGGACAGAGATTATTATAAGTAAACATGAACAACAATAATAATTAAAACATCTCTTTATTGATATGAAATAAATGATAACAATTACAACGTTTATTAAACGTGCCTAGGGCACCACTACCAACACAAATGATCGGCAACATTCACTTCAGGAATATCATCACCTTTTCAGAGCTCGATGAACCTCCATTTGGCATTGATCATAATGAACCATTGCACATTACAGTCGAAATTAGCGGGAAGAAAATCCCTCGAGCTTTTGTGGACAACGGATCCGCCATCAATGTGCTTCCGTCTCGAATGATGGACGTAGTGGGTGTAGACCCAACTACTCTGAGGCCTTCCAAGCAGACAATCAAGGCTTATGATTCCACATGCAGATCAGTATTGGGGATTGTCACACTGCCCATTACTGTGGGAACACAAACTCTGTCTACAGATTTCCAAGTGATTGACATACAGTCATCCTTCAGAATCTTACTAGGACGCCCTTGGCTCCATAAGGCCAATGCTGTTCCAACCTCCTTACATCAATGTGTCAAATTCCAATCAGGGAATGAGGTGACAGTTATTTACAGTGACTTAGTAACAGCTCAAGGTAACGACACGAAAGGAGTACCTGTGTTACACATTCAGCATGAGGAGGACCACCGACTCTTCAGTGGGTTCGAAATAGTAGCACAAATCCACTTATGTGACAAAGACCTCACCAAAATCTCCGACAAAGTACAACCTGTCTACAAGATACTTCAAAACATGGGCTTCATACCGGGGCTGGGGCTAGGTAAGCGCTTACAAGGTCCCACATACTTAACTGAAGAAGTAGACCACAGAGGCCTGTTCAGGATAGGATACATGCTTACTCCCACTGATAAAGCAGAACAGAAACAGATAGAGGTACTCAAGAAGAAGAAACTCCCTTACAAGAAGTCTGATATGAAACCTTACCACCTTTCTCTCAACAATTACTATGTGAAAGAAGGTGAAGAATATTCTAACTTTGAGTTCGCAGAGCCATGGTTTGACCACAACAGAAAGCTGTAAAAGGGTTTTGAAATCTTCATAGATGTCGAGTTCGACCGAGCCAATCTAGATCTAAAGTACATGGAACCTCAAAAGACTACAGGCAGAATTACCACCATTCAGAATGAGTACTGCATCAAAGTGAACAAAGACCTGACTTACGATACTGAATTCATGTCACTCGACGAATCTTTAGTAGGTGAAGCCAAAGAAACAGAGTCATGGGATGGCCAAGATTTGTTCCAGCACTTGAGCCTAGAAGATGACATTGTAGCTGTTATTGAATACGTACATGTGAACTACTATCGAGAATTTGGGCTGGTCAGCTCATCCCCCAAAGAGTCAATCCCCCCTAGGTCAGCTAGGTCTCCTCTTCTCACTTATGAGTTCGTGTCTCTGTCTAAGTCTAATGACCTCAAGTCAAAAGACTATGATGTAATCGCAAACACTGTCTTTCCTCGTGCATTAATTGAAAATCTCGACCTTTCCGAGTATCCCGCCATAGCTGCTCTTATAAATGATAAATTAACTAATCAACCTAATGATATACCAATAGTTAATAACGATTCATTAAAAGACGCAGACACAAGCGAACTTAATAACAAATATATCCGAGAAATATCAGAGAAGGTTATGAATTAATGGGAAAGCCGAGCCCAATCTGCCGATGAGGTGTTAACATGTGTGAATCTGGGAAGATAAGACAAGCTGAAGTGGACTCAGATTGGGAGTTTCTTTCATGACGGAGAACGTGAAGCGCTGATCAAACTGCTCAGAGAATATGGAGACATCTTCGCATGGTCCTGTAACAATACGCCAGATAGAGAATGGGAACAAGTGACAACACCAGACATTGGGTCAGTGAAGCAAGCAATGCTACCAGTTAAACCCGAATGGTCTTCTCACATGGAAATCAAGATAGAGACACTGTTACAGATAGACTTCATTAAACCCATACACTGGCCGAAATGGTTACTCAGCATCATCTCCGCAAAGAAGTTCGAAGGAAAAGTAACAGGCCATATAGACATCATGAGTCTCGACGAGACGAGGACCAAGCATGACTTTCCGCCATTTGAAATCGACTCACTTTTAGAAGCTACCGAGAATCGAGAGGTCCGATCATTCATAAACGGCTTCCCCAGAAGGAATCGGATACCTGCCGCAGTACAGACAGACGAAAAGTTACTCTTTCACACTCCATGGAGTACTTATTGTCAAGCCAACAGATTCCTAGAATGGAAGGGCATTGGTATCTCTTACCACGTGCCAACAAGATCACCAACGGATACAGACGTCTACATGGATGATTTAGTAGTACACTCTAAGAGACCCTATAGTCGACATATAGAAGATCTACGGAATGTCTTCAATATTCTGAGAGGTCAGAAAATTCTCTTGGATCTGTCAAAATGCAAATTCGGTATTATTCAAACAAAATCTCTAGGCTACAGATTGGGACAAAAATTCGAGGCCAATCCTGAGAAAGTCAAAGAACTAATAACGATGTCATCCCCTCATCAAGAGAATGAAAAGACCAAGCTCATAGGTTTGCTACACTACATCAGTCGCCTCACAACGGCAGGAGACCCGGTCCTCGAAGAATTACAAGGTTGCTCAAAAGAAGTTTGGAATCAGAAGTGTGAGTTGGCTCTCACTCATCTAAAGAACCGCTTAGCAAATACCCCGTCCCTACGACCGACGCACGGGAGGTTCGAGTTATAGAATGGAGCCCCCATCATTTTTTAACATGGCACAAGCTTTGATCTACCGTTGGGCCTCATGTTCAAAGCACTGGTAAAGGTGGGTAAACTATAGCCAATGCAAGAATTTGGTCTTACCATGCAGCTTTCCGAACCAAACAGAATGTGTTCTTATCACCAGAATGAAGGGCATAGCACTGATGACTGTCAAGAGTTAAAATAAGAAGTTCGACAACTCATCGAGACGGGTCGACTAACCAGACAAAAGGAAGATTGGGTGTACATGGATGACAATGGCCTCCCCCCCAGTCAAGATCAGCAAGCTCCGCCGCTACTACAACTGACCGCTACGGTCCGCCTCCACAAGAGGTACTCTTCACCAGTGGAGCACTCCATCAACGGTCTTCTACAACGACCATCCCCCTTGTAAAAAAAATAAATTATTATTCTCTCTACTTTCCCCTCTCCTATCTTACCTTTCTATAATCAGAAATGAAATACGGTGACCTGAGCCCGTTAGCCCTACTTGTAAAAGGGGAACGTAGGCAGCCTTTAATGGTGCGGTCTCAAAAATAAATAAAACTCCAAATCTGGTTTGAGCAAATTCCAAATAAGGCAAACAATCTGTTTATTACTAAAGAAAAATCTCTATTTTCACAAGTGACTACACGTTAAGATTTATTTGATGAGTCTAAGCTCGAAAGAACCTGCAACTAAATAACCTGCTTTGAAATTTAAATAAACTAAAACAAACTAAAATCTAAACTATGTGTCTGCAGCGACTGTGGTTGGATACCCGGAGCCATTCCTCCTCTTCCTCTTCCACATCCTTCTTCAGTTTCTTGTCTCGTCGTCCATGTCTAGCCTGTCTAGTAGGATCCTCAAATAAAGCCTTCTTAAGCTGAGTCACCCTACTTGGGCCTTCTCTCTTCTTTTCCTTTCCATAGGTGCTAGCTGAGCCAACTCGGTCTCCAACTCCCGTTGTACATTCTCGTCCTCCCTCAAGCATCTGCTCGAGACATAAGGGACCACCACCCCATGTCTCAATCTTCTCAGAGTCCGTCCCATATTTCCTAGAGTCATCCGGTACCAGTCCAAGTATTCTCGAGACAGAAGTATGTCATGTGGTCGCTGTATACAGAGAGTGCTGGGCATGAGATCATAAGACCAACATCACTCCAAGAGCATTGCAACCCCGTTAGTCATGGGAAGTATCTTATCAGTGACCCTGCTACAAGTCTCGTCCCATAAAGAGGGTATAATATGAGACATCCCGTACTGACGACACACCCGTACTGCATAATAGTAAGTAGTCATGTCAAAAGCAGGGACCCGGATCATCTAGAGACTGCTCTGAATCCACCGTGCTCTGATCACTCCCCAGTGAGGGACTATCCACTTGATCTTAGTGGTACTCATCTGGGCCATATAAGACACCCATGCAGAACGAGCCATCCCTGCATATCCCTGCCTTATGCGCCTGCTCTGGCAAACCAAAGGGGATACCGGCCCGACAAGGTCCTCCAAGACTCGAAGTCTCTCCTGCAGCCATAAGGTTAACAGTCTAGTACTTCCTCTGGTCATCTTCTTAGCCCCCGAGGCCAACTCTCCAATGCCATGCAAAGTCTCTCCAAGCAGACAAGGAACAATACTGCGATCAGCTCGAGCTTGGTCCACCATGTCGAGACAACCCATGGTAGCTACTCCTACGTAAGGTGGAAATAATACCGAGGCAAACAGACAAAGTGCCAGACAATCCAGAGCCGTGTCAGACTCTACCGTGCTATTAATAAACCTGATGGGAAGCTCACAGAGATTAACACCACCATCCAACAGCAAGCCCCTAGCCTCTTCGATAGAAACCCTCAGCAGTTGGGAAATCTGAGTTTCTGGAGGCACTTGAGGCTGCGGCATGGCTACCCTATCAGTCACCATCGCACCACAAAGAGCCACACAATCTTCATATGTTGGATTGATTTCATTGTAAGAAAAGTTGAAGACACGATTCTCGTTTTCCCAGAATTTAGCAGCAGCACGAATCAGATGCTCGTCAGACTTAACCCTATACAAGGACCAAAGGCACTTAATTCCAAATCTCCTATCAAATCTTGCACGGGTTGCCCTCGAAAGCTTCCCAACCCAGATATTCAAGCTCTTGATGAAGTAGTTTTGTTGCTCCTCAGAAATCCTAGGGTATCTATCCATCAGAAAGGCTTGGAAGGATCAAAATCTAGAGCAAAAGGGAAGAAAACTGCAATCTGCCTCGTCTGTTTACGCAGACTGTTATTATAAAGAGTTGGGAGTTCAAGTCCTGATCATACAAGGAAAAATCTGATAAAAATCGTGTTAGATCAAGGACCAGCCGCGCGGCCAGTCCCTCCTACAATAATTGGCCAGGCGGCCACATCATCCGGTTCAGACAGATTGCCAGTCCGTCCCCAACAAACACCGGAATGGACCCATTTCAGACATGTCGAAGGTCACAAGTCACAAAAAAAGTCCGATAGAGAAGTTGGAAATGCCCAACAATGTGTAAATCCCTATTTTATCCCTAGGGCTCAAGCATGGTACTAAACAAAAAGACATTTAAATAAAATACTAATTATTTACATACCAAAAAAACAAATAAAAATATTGTACATAAATGTCTGTTTGTCTGTTCCTCTCCTCTCTCTAACAAAGTGCAGACGTCAAAGGACTACATCTAGTCCGAATCAGAATCCTCGATGTCCACATCCTCAACTTCTCCACCCTTCTCCGTGCGATGGGACCCACTAGCTCCCGAGCTCCTGCTCCGGACAGACCTCAAACTCTCAGCCCCTGTGGGAGACCTCTTTATACGCTGAGGCAGCACCACATCACCCCCGACGACGTGGCACGATCTCAGCCCTCCACCTCGCGCGCTCATCAGCGATCCTCGTTAACAAGATCCAGCCAATCGAAGGGACTGGCCATGCGGCCAGTTACTCCCTCAGGCGCCAGATTTTCCAATTTAGTCCCTCAGCTTATTTTTAATCCAAAATTGGCCCCGTTAGCCAAATTTAACCAGAATTTAACCAATTGGGTCCGGAAGACCTCTATAAAAATTACCAAATTAATCTATAATTAAAGGTCGGAACTTCCTTAAACCCTAAAAATTATAAATTAAAGGTTGGAACCTCCGTAAAGCCTAATCTTCAAAATTAATCTATAATTGAAGGTCCTAAACCCTAAAAATTATAAATTAAAGGTCGGAACCTCCGTAAGCCCTAATCTTCAAAATTAATCTATAATTTAAGGTCCTAAACCCTAAAAATTATAAATTAAAGGTCGGAACCTCAGTAAACCCTAATCTTCAAAATTAATCTATAATTGAAGGTCCTAAACCCTAAAAATTATAAATTAAAGGTCGGAACCTCTGTAGGCCCTAACTGGGTCCGTAAGACCTCTATAAAAATTACCAATTGGGTTCGGAAATCCTCTATAAAATTTCTAAAATCTAAAATTGGGTTCAGAAATCCTCTATAAAATTTCTAAAATCTAAAATTGGGTTCGAAAATCCTCTATAAAATTTCTAAAATCTAAAATTGGGTTCGGAAATCCTCTATAAAATTTTTAAAATCTAAAGTCGGGTTCAAAAATCCTCTACAAAATTTCTAAAGCTTCTCTAAATTGGGTCCGGAAGACCTCTATAAAAATCACCAATCCATAATGAAAGGTCGGAAACCTCTATAAACCCTAATTCTCCAAAATCAATCGATTACGTGCTCTTTATAGGAAGTTAGAATTCATCCCTAGTTCTGTTCTCGATTCTGAAAACTTCTTGTCGAACTGTGCATAGGGCTTCCCCTGCTTTCCCCAATAGAGTCCATCTGCAACGACTTTATTGTTTCACGAATGTTGTCTATCTCAAAAACGACAATGTCTCGTTTCTTTTTGCTTTTCCTCCCCAGTAGGGTCCACGCGACTTTATTGTTTATGAATGCTTGATTATCCCCAGCGAAGGACGGCATCTCGTTTCTTTCTTTCCCCGCAGGTGTCGGACTATGATCGGCTTGATTCCACTTGGATACGTAGGTAGCCTGATAAAGGTTCAGCCACTCAACCAACCTGGTCACCTTCTTTCTCACTCCTCTCTCAATTTGGAACTCATGTTTCAGATCAGTTCCTTTATTAATCGACGACCCTCCATGCCTTGCAAGAAATGTCGCCGAGGGGCTACTATTAGTACCCAACCTGAAAATGAGTTATTAGGCATTCTAGAACTCACAGGGACCTCCCAGGTATTTACGAGCTGCGTAGGACTTATCCAGGATTTCCGGAAAAGTCCAGATAAGAAGATATCAATGACTGATCGGATGAAGCTGCAAAGATAGACGTTATCTAATCCTTCTCCAGAGTCCAGATTGATTAGAGCCTCGGTATTTATGCCAATCCCTTGGACCGGTCGGGCGGCCACTTCTCCCAGATCAAGTTTTCTTATAAATAGATGACCTCGGTTCATTATTTGGATACACAATTCTCTACCCCAAGTTCTACAAGCCAAACTGACGGCAGAACTCTCTCTTCAAGTCTTTCTAGCAATCCCGAAGGTCCGGCGAATCTGCTCTAGAGATTCGACTTCGTTCTTGTCAAGATTGGTGAGAATTTGTCATGTCTTCTTAGTTTAGATCTGATTTATGCTAGTTTCATCATGTTATTCATCAATATTCATATGATTCATAACGTGTTCTTCATGTTTTTACTAGAATTCATAATATGCTCTATAACTAGGGTAGCGATCTTCATGATCATGTGCTATTTCATACATGTTTCATGATATTCTTATTATTATGCTTGATCTATGGATTATCCCATGCATAACGTGCTAGATCTAATGTTTTAATCCCTGTTTATATTGTATAGCCGATGATGATCTCCAAGATCTAGGAACTACTTCTAAACCCTAAACTTTAGGTAAATATTCCCATGATCAGTAATTCTCCAAGGATTAATATGAGGACTACACATTGATCTTATTAATGGTATAATCATTATTCTTGGATGTGATCATCTCGCATGATTCTTTCTCCTCCCCCTTCATTATGCATGATCCCGCTTCTTTCTCCCTATTCCGATTATGTGCAAACTACGCTGACCTGAGCTTCTCAAATGAGAGGAACGTAGGCAATCTTTGGATCCGGTCTCAATCACTAACACACTACTATCACATTCATCATGATAGAAAGTCCGATCTATAGGGCGATAGGAGTGATTACTTGATATTCTTCTCTTGTCGTAACTTGACCCCCGAACCTTCTTTGTTAGCTTTTTCTCAATGTTTTAGCTCGATAAAAACAACATGGAGACTCTTAATAAGTTAAATGCCAACTTGAATATCCTAATCCCATAGATAAGATGAATAAAGATCAATAAAAGAAAGACTTCCCGTGCGTCGCCCGCATCGTCAGAAATGGGTATTCACAGGAACAGGTCATGATAGCAGACCTATCAAAATTCAGTGATGATGAAAGTAACTCCTCAGACTCAGATGATGATATAGAAGCCATGATATGTCTCTTGGCAAATGAAGAAGATGACTCAGAAAGTGAAGAAGAGCTTGAAGCTCTTGCAGCTGTAGAAGAACTAAAAGAGGTTAGTGACTTCAATTCCCTTGACCTTGAAAGTCTAAAAAACCAAGCTTGTACCTTATTTATTCAAAGAAATAAAGAAGAATCAAGTTTTAGGGCATTGATAATTGAAAATTTACAATTTTCTAAAGAATTAGATAGCCTTAAAACCAAAAATAACCTTACTGAAAACAAAAACCCCACCCTTCAAGAGCAAAACAAGAAACAAGCTGATAAGTTAGTAGACCTTCATGCTGATGTCTTCAATGCAAGGAATAATCATCTTCACATCAGCAGCCAACTAAAGGAACTGAACCTGAGAATAGAAGCACTGAATGATGAAAACCAAGCATTAAAAAAAATTGAATCTTGGAAGAAATCCAGTACAGCCATGTGACACTACCTGTACACTCAAAGGCATCCATGTCACAAAACTGGATTAGGAGCAAATAATCCAACTGTGGTAGAATACAAACTTCCTGAAGGAGAGAGAAAACTTGAGAAAATGTTTCTTGTTAAGATGGGAGACAAGATAATAAGAAAACCCATCTATCCTGTTCAAACAAAACAAGATGTATACAAAGCTCAAGGAAAAAGGAAGGAGTCTGCTATCAGGATCAAGCCTCCAGTAGCAATGCTCAAATGACAATCCCCAATAACAAGATTGTAGCCCCAAGTCCTCCAAAGAAATCTCAGACTTGGAAGAATCATCAAAACCAAAGATATCCTAGAAGGCAGCAGACCTACCAAGACTACCCTAGAAAACAACAGACCTACCAAAAGAGAAACAAGAGAAGGAAAGGACATCAAAACAACACTTCAAGTTTCCCTAAAGCATATATATCCTTCAGATAACTCTTACAAATCTCACTTCTTCCACAACCAAAACCACCAACAATATAGAATGATACCCTACATGTACCAAATTCTATCCTACCTAAACTCCCTTAACAAAAAACCATTTGTCCCAAAGAACACTACCTCTCCTAAGAAAATTGTGAAAGCTTAGATCCCTAAGGCTGTCTAACCCCCTGGACCCATATTCAAAAGGGTACCATGTTTATTTTATTCTTTGTGTTTTGTAGGAATTAAATAAAGGACTTTGGTATCTAAATAGTGGTTGCAGTAGGCACATGACCTTCAACAAGAAATGGCTTCAGAAATTCAACTCAAAGGATGGTCCAAATGTTATTTTTGGAGATAACTCACAAGCCAGAGTCAAAGGACATGGAGATTTAGTTACAAAAAGCATTATTCTGTCAAATGTGTCCTATGTACAAGGTCTGAAGCACAACTTGATTAGCATTACTCAAATATGTGATAAAGGAGTTCATGTTATATGCTCTCATAATTTGTGTCAAGTGAAGAATTCAAAAGGAGAAATCATCCTCATTGGTTTCAGAAAAGGAAATGTGTATTGTATATCCTTGAAGTGTCTCAATCATCTAATGCCCTTTGTCTATTATCTTACAATCAATCTGATTTAGCATGGCTTTGGCATAAGAGACTGACTCACTTGAACCTCAAAAGCATATAAAAACTTGCATCTTCCAATCTTGTTAAAGGACTTCCAAAGATATCTTTCAAAAAGGATAAGCTATGAAATTCTTGTCAGTGTGGAAAACAACAAAAGACTTCTTTTAAAGCCAAAAACAGATTAGATACAAAAAGACCAATTGAACTCATTCATATGGACTTATTTGGACCAATCAAAACTAGAAGTCTTGGAGGAAAAAGGTACTCTCTTGTGGTAGTTTATGATTACACAAGATACAATTGGATCATTCTTTTGGAATCTAAGTCAGAAACTCTTGGACATTTGGTCAAATTGTTCAATCAAATTCAGAATCTCAAAAATAGCATGATTGTCAGAAAAAGGTCAGATCATGGTACTGAATTTTAAAATACTGGAGTTAATGAGTACTGTAATCAGCAAGGGATAGATTACAACTTCTTTGCACCCAGAACTCCTCAACAAAATGGAGTTGCTGAGAGAAAGAACATAACCATTTATGAAGCTGCTAGGACTATGTTATCTTAAAATAATCTTCCTAAGTACTTTGGGGAGAAGCTGTCACAACTGCAGTCTATGTTCAAAACAAGACCTTGATAAACAAGTATCACATGAAGACTCCCTATGAACTGTGGAATGAAAGAACACCAACAATCTCATAATTTCATGATTTTGGAAGTAAATGTTTCATTCACGATAATGGAAAGAACAATTTAGACAAATTTGAGTCTAAAAGTAATGAAGGAATATTCCTTGGCTATTCAGCAACTAGCAAGGCTTACAGAGTTTACAATAGAAGAAGAATGGTAGTTGAAGAGTCTATACATGTAGATTTGATGAATCACCCAGTGCTATGGATTTGAAAATCAATGAGTTTGATGAAACTATTGGAAAATTTGACTCTCTCCCTGAACCCTCACACATTTCCTCTCAAAATTCCAAAAATGATCAACTCGACTATCTTCCTTATAACCCACCCAAGATCTCTTCTGAAACCTTTCCTCCCTTCAGCAATCTCAAAATCAATGATAATCAAGTTTCACCACCAGTTGTTTAGTCTGAAACTCCTTTCACTAATCCTTTTCACTCTACTGATAGTAGACCTACTAATAATAGTAGACCTACTAATGATTGTAGACCTACTACTGATAATAGATCTTCCCCTGAAGACAAAACTGAGAACAACTGTGAACCAAGCACTTCCTCTCAAGAACCATCAAATCCTAATCAACTCAGATCCATTCCTGTGTCCAACATATACACATATCTTCCCATATCCAGAAACTACAACAATGACCATCCTGAGTCATTAGTTATTGGTGATATTTCCAGAGGAGTTCAAACAATATCAAACTTTGAAAATGAAGCATTGTATAGTGCCTTCATATCCCAAATAGAATCAAAGAAGATTAATGAAGCCCTGCTTGATGCAGATTGGATAGAAGCAATGGAGGAAGAACTTGAACAGTTTAAAAGGAACAAAGTCTGGAAACTTTTCCCTAAACCCAAGAATCAAACTGTAATTGGAACTAGATGGGTGTTTAGAAACGAGATGAATGAAGATGGTACTTTGGTGAAGAACAAAGCAAGATTAGTAGCTCAAGGCTACAGACAAAAACAGGGAATTGATTATGATGAGACCTTTGCTCCTGTTGTAAGACTTAAAGCAATTAGGCTTTTTCTTGCCTACTCATCATCTAAAAATATGATTTTGTATCAGATGGATGTGAAAAGTGCATTCCTGAATGAATTTTTTCATGAGAAAGTGTTTGTTGCACAACCACATGGTTTTGAATCCCCCAAATTTCCAGATCATGTATATAAATTGGATAAAGTACTCTATGGACTTAAACAAGCCCCTAGAGCTTGGTATGAAACACTGTCCAATTTCTTACTTGAAAATGGATTCACAAAAGTCCATATTGATAAAACATTGTTCATTAAAAGATCTAACCAAGATATTTTGCTTATTCAAATTTATTTGGATGATATTATCGTTGGTTCAACTAATGACAATCTGTGCAAAGAGTTTAGGTCAATCATGCAAGAAAAATTTGAGATGAGCATTATAAGAGAGCTCACGTTCTTTTTGGGACTTCAAGTCAAGCAATTGCCTAGTAGAATATTCATCAATCAAGGAAAGTATACAAGAGATATGTTAAAAAAAATTGATATACAAAATGTGTCCACAGCCAAAACTCTATTATCAACAACTGCAAAACTGCATACTGATCCTGAAGGCCAAAGTTTGAACCAAAATTTATATAGAAGCTACATTGGATCTCTTCTGTATGTTACTGCATCAAGACCTGACATTATGTTTGTGTTTGCTTATGTGCAAGATTCCAAGATGATCCTAAAGAATCACACTTAGCTACAGTAAAAATGATTCTAAGATACCTAAAAGGTACCCCTGATTACGGCATTTGGTACCCTAAGAAATCCCCTCTATCACTTGTTGGTTACACAGATTCAGACTATGCTGGATGTAATTCGGATAGGAAATCAACTAGTAGTAGTTGTCAGTTTCTTGGTTCAAGAATTATGAGTTGGTGCAGCAAGAAGCAAAATTCAGTTGCTACTTCTACTGCAGAAGCAGAATATGTTGCTGCTGGGCTTTGTTGTTCCCAAATACTTTATCATAGAAATCAACTTAGAGACTTTGGAGTTTATCAAGATCATATTCCCATTTTTTGTGATAATACAAGTGCAATAGCCATGACTGAGAATCCAGTCCAGCACTAAAAAACAAAGCATATTGAAGTAAGGCATCACTTTATAATGGATCATGTTGAAAAAGGAGATATTTTCCTAACTCATGTATGCACTGAAAATCAACTTGCTGATATTCTCACAAAAGCATTAGATGAACAGAGATTTGAGTACTTAAGAGCAAATATGGGAATGCTAAACATGCCATCAAAATAAAAAGAGGATTTAAATACTACTTAGTGGAGTATAAAGGGAGTTTCATTTCAAAAAGGTGCCATCCTAGGGTCACTTTACTCCTATAAAGCAAAAAGGGAGCACAAATGGATCATTTGCTCCAGTCTTAGTAAAGATAGTAGACCTCTCCACAAGGTCTACTATCTTCATGATAGCATACCTACTCTGCTATGGATCTCTCCACTCCAGCTATGAATGAACACTCTGCTGAAGTGTCTTCCTCCTCCTTTATACCTCCATATGAGGTCACTCCAACTTACTGACCAGACTCACCACTCATTTCCAACATATGAGTACTCATCCACCTCCAAGAACCTCCATAAAACGCTGACTACTTTAAAGATGGCCACACTGGTCTAGGCCACCAATTCACTATCTCTTGAGGCTCAGGGAAGTCCTCAAGTGGTGATACACAACTGAAAGTTCCAGATGAATTGTGACTCTTACTATTCATATAGGCCTTATCAGACCTAAAGATGTTCTCATGCTTCAGAGTTGACTTGAAAGGGCTACAACAAGAAAAATATTTGCTTGATAACAGAGTAAAGGAACTGGTCTTGGAATAGGAGCTCCCCTCACAATTGTATCCCTTGCCTTCTCTTCTCACCCCCTTATTCCCAATCACCAAATTACTCTCTCTCTCCAGCTTTAAGAGATCAAACAGAGATTTGTTAGGTCCTTTATCCTATTGGATCTCACTTATCTTAGCTTTTCCTTTGTCATACCACTTCTCCAGTGCCTCTCCCCTCTTAAGCCTCATTCTCTCTTCCTTTATCATCTCATACCTGGCATACATCCACATCTCTTTCTTTATCTCCCTTTCTCTTAACTCGTCCTTCTTCTTTGGATCATCAGGAAGAATTTTATCAACTTCTTGCTCCCACTCAGTTTCCTCTTGAGCCTGATACTCCCTAAACTCCCTCAAAAACTTCTCATTAACTTTATTCACCTCCTCTTCACTCTCCTCCTTGAACTTAAGGTTTCTCACAAGATTGGACATCCTGCTTGGGCTAAACATGTTTTTAGTCTACCCATTTTTTTAGACTATGAAGAACAAGGTCTACTATCCTTCTATAATAATCAAATTTTTATCTGAATGTTGTTGCTGTGATCATATATTCATCAACAATACTCCTTATATATAAAGATTTTGAATTATTAAGTTCATCTCTTGAATTCATGCTCTAGATGCAATGATGATAGTAGACCTCAAAAGTTGCAATTTCAGCTATGTTGATTTGATATGGAATTAAATTTGTTGCTTGACCAGCCAAATTACTTGTTGAATTTGGACAAAGTCTTGTCAAAATTAAATGAAGGAATAAGGAATATATTGATATATATATCTATATATATATATATATATATATATATATAACATTTCCTTACAGTTAAGTTTTCTAAGAATTGTCCCAGAATTTAGCAGCAGCACGAATCAGATGCTCGTCAGACTTAACTCTATACAAGGACCAAAGGCACTTAATTCCAAATCTCCTATCAAATCTTGCACGGGTTGCCCTCGAAAGCTTCCCAACCCAGATCTTCAACATCTTGATGAAGTAGTTTTGTCGCTCTTTAGAAATCCTATGTTGTCTATCCATCAGAAAGGCGTTGAAGGATCGAATTCTAGAGAAAAAAGAAGAAAAACTGTTGTTGGCCTCGTCTGTTTACGCAGGCTGTTATAATATAGATGAAGGAGTTCAACTCCTGATCATACAAGGAAAAATCTGACAAAAATCGTGTCAGATCAAGGACCAGCCGCGCGGCCAGTCCCTCCTATAACAATTGGCCAGGCCGCCACATCATCCGGTTCAGACAAATTGCCAGTCTGTCCCCAACAAACACCGGAATGGACCCATTTCAGACATTTAGAAGGTCACAAGTCACAAAAAAAGTCCGATAGAGAATGTGGAAATGCCCAACAGTGTGCAAAATACCTATTTTACCCCTAGGGCTCATGCATTGTACTAAACATAGAGACATGTAAATAAAATACTAATTAATTACATACCAAAAGCAAATAAAATGTTGTACATAAATATCTGTTTGTTTGTTCCTCTCCTCTCTCTAACAAAGTGCAGGAAATCAAAGGACTACAACTAGTCCGAATCAGAATCCTCGATGTCCATATCCTCATCCTCTCCACCCTGCTCCGTGTGATGGGACCCACTATCTCCCGAGCTCCTACTCCGGACAGACCTCGAACTCTCAGCCCCTGTGGGAGACCTCTCTCTACGCTGAGGCAACACCACGTCATCCCGACGACAGGTACAAGCAGCAGCCAAGCTCCGAAATAGCCTCTCAAAGATATTGCCCCGATGAACAGAGCGGATATAAGCTTCCTGAGTCACCTGGGACAAAAAGCACAGTTCAGATACAGGACTAAAAGTGTGTGTGTGTGCAAAGCAGAAAGCAAAGGTATCATACCATAGCTCCAAGCAGAGGAAGCTGGGTCCCAGTAACCTCGTCAGCCTCAGTCGGTGTCAGATCAAGATCCACCTCAACACCTCCCCACCATATCCGAATACTATCAGGGAAACGAGGCATATCCATGGCATGCCTAGCACCTCTGCTCGACCTCGCCGGATAGACACCCGCTTGCCTCCTAGCCAACACCTGTGGGCTCACCAACACATGCTCAATGAACCAATCATAATCATCCCCACTCTGATACAAATGGGGCGAAGTCCTCACTCGGTATTCACCACTCGCCCTCAGCCTAGCCAGGTACAACATGTTCCTCGGAGGCTCAAGCGGGGCCCACACTACCGGATGTCTGCCATGCTATCTACAGACTCTCTCGCCAAGGTACATGGCATCCCCAGTCAACCCTACTAAAAAGCAGCGGGAGGCAGTAAACTCCTGAGCCTGACCAACCCCTGCCAACACCATGTCCGACCAAGAAAAAAACTGGAAATCCCCGTACAGTGCACCATTAAGCCTTGAGGCAAAGACTCCCAGATCCGGAGTCTTCCTAGCCCTGCGAACCTCCAACCGGTTCTTCTTCGTCCAAAATCTCATAACCGGAACCACAGGTACCCCCTGCACAGTAAATGGAGCAATATGGAATAGCTCGTAGACCCACACCTGTGGAAAAGCAACATTTCAGTTTATGAAACGTTCTGAATAAAAGACAAGCATGGTATAAAAAAAGATCGAGTTGGAGACATACCTCAAAAGAAAAATGGAAACAATCAAAAGACGAGGTACTCGACCTCGAACAGACATCAAGAGCTCTATACATCTCTTCTAGTCCGGCTCCACCCAATGAGACCTGGCTCGCCTTCTCCAAATCAGCCAGAGCACCCAACAAGGAGAATCGACAAAAGGTCCCCACACTCGGGAACATAGTCTGTGAAAAGCTATACCACAGAATGGCTCGCACCAGATAATAAGTATCGCTGACGCCCTCAACAAAGTCTCCAATTTCCCCCTCTAGTAAGGTCCTCAAACGGCCTGCCTCAAAGCAGTTGCCTTTAACGCCTTTGCCTAGCTGCATCCCAATCAACTCTACCTGATGATGTAAGTCTTCAGACAGGCCCTCATCAAACGGTAGGGGCGTATCAGTAAATTGCAGCCCAGTGATAGTTGCGAAATCGGTGGGAGTAATTGTAACTTCTCCCCAACTAAAGTGGAACGTGTGGGTAGTATCCCACCAATACTCCCTCATCATCTTAACCAAGCCCATCACCTTCTGGGTCCCTTCAATCGCCTGCACAACATCAAAAAATGGGCCGAAGCCCAAAGCTCGAATCCTCTCTCTGACCACGCCACCTGGCGGAAGCATGTTCCATATCTCTCCCACGGCCTTCGTGAATCCGTGAGATTTCATCCTCTGCAGGTAAACACAGCAAAGGTACGTTACTCAAGCTGGCAGTACATAAATTAAAGTGTTCATGCATGCTTTGTTTTATCTACTTGCGCGACGTCCCCAAAATAATCCACAAATCCCAGAAAATTAAATAATCACGAGCGATTAATTTAATTCGAAACAGTCTAAAAAGTAATACAACAAGTATGAAATAAAAGACACAAAAATGCCCAAAATCGCTAAGAGCGAGATCGTTACCTCCTTCGTCTCCATCAAGTTGCCACCGGACCAATGCTTGTTTGGCCCCGCGTACAAGTCAAAGTGTTGTCCCATGGTGAAGTGCCATTCATCGGGATGGAAGTTGCGAGAAGCCCTCCTTACCCGTTGTTGATGTTGCCCCTCTTGTTGAGGCGGGTTCGCCCCTTCGCCCTGCTCGAATTGTGCTCCCGCACCCGCACCGTGCTCATATGGTTGATCCGCGCCAAAAAGATAGTTAAAATCCATCTCTATAATAACAAAATATCTCAAAAACCTCTCTTTTTCTCTCTTTCCCCAGCAAGAAATCAAGAAAGTGAAGAATGAAAGCAACAGCCGGCGGCTGTTTGTAGGGTCTGTACAGCGAAGGGACTAGCCGCGCGGCCAGTCCTCCCGGGCTACGTGGCACGATCTCAGCCCTCCACCTCGCGCGCTCATCAGCGATCCTCGTCAACAAGGGCCAACCAATCGAAGGGACTGGCCACGCGGCCAGTTACTCTCCCAGGCGCCAGATTTTGCAATTTAGCCCCTCGGCTTATTTTTTATCCAAAATTTGCCCCGTTAGCCAAATCTAACCAGAATTTAACCAATTGGGTCCGGAAGACCTCTATAAAAATTACCAAATTAATGTATAATTAAAGGTCGGAACCTCCGTAAACCCTAAGAATTATAAATTAAAGGTCGGAACCTTCGTAAGCCCTAAATCTTTAAAATTAATATATAATTAAAAGGTCGGAACCTCCGTAAACCCTAAGAATTATAAATTAAAGGTCGGAAATTCCGTAAGCCCTAAATCTTCAAGATTAATCTATAATTAAAAGGTCGGAACCTCCGTAAACCCTAAAAATTATAAATTAAAGGTCGGAACCTCCGTAAGCCCTGATTGGGTCCGGAAGACCTCTAAAAAAATTACCAATTGGGTTCGGAAATCCTTTATAAAATTTTTAAAATCTAAAATTGGGTTCGGAAATCCTCTATAAAATTTCTAAAGCTTCTCTAAATTGGGTCCGGAAGACCTCTATAAAAATCACCAATCTATAATGAAAGGTCGGAAACCTCTGTAAACCCTAACTCTCCAAAATCCATCGATTACGTGTGCTCTATAGGAAGTTAGAATTCATCCCTAGTTCTATTCTCGATTCTTAAAACTTCTTGTCGAACCGTGCGTAGGGCCTCCCCTCCTTTCCCCAGTAAGGTCCACGCGACTTCATTGTTTCACGAATGCTTAATTATCCCCAGCGAAGGACGGCATCTCGTTTCTTTCTTTTCCCACAAGTCTCAAACTACGATTGGCTTGATTCCGCTTGGATACGTAGGTAGCCTGACCAAGGTTTAGCCACTCGACCAACCTGGTCACATTCTTTCTCAGTCCTCTTTCTATTCGGAACTCATGTTTTAGATCGGTTCCTTCTCTTAATCGACGACCCTCCATACCTTGCAAGAAACGTCGCCGAGGGGCTACTGTTAGTACCCAACCTAAAAATGAGTTTTAGGCATTCTAGAACTTATAGAGACCTCCCAGGTATTTACGAACTGCGCAGGACTTATCCAGGATTTCCTGAAAAGACCAGATAAGAAGATGTTGATGACTGATCGGATGAGGAATCGAAAATAGGCGTTATCTCGTCATCCTCCAGAGTCCAGATTGATCAGAGCCTAGAAAATTATGCCAATCTCTCTGCCCGGCCGGGCGGCCAGTCTTCCGGGCGGCCACTTCTCCCAGATCAAGTTTTCTTATAAATAGATGACCTCAGTTCATAATTCGATACACAATTCTCTCCCACGAGTTTCTCAAGCCAAACTGACGGCAGAACTCTCTCTTCAAGCCTTTCTAGCAATCCCGAAGGTCCCGCGAATCCGCGCGAGAGATTCGACTTTGTTCTTGTCAAGATTGGTGAGAATTTGTCATGTTTTCTTAGTTTAGATCTGATTTATGCTAGTTTCATCATGTTTATACATCTATATTCATATGATTCATAACATGTTCTTCATGTTCTTGCTAGAATTCATAATATGTTCTATAACTAGGGTAGAGATCTTCATGCTTATGTGTTATTTCATACATGTTTCATGATTTTCTTATTATTATGCTAGATCTACGGCTCCCATGCATAACATGCTAGATCTAATGTTTTAATCCATGTTCATATTATATAGCCGATGATGATCTCCAAGATCTAGGAACTACTTCTAAACACTAAACTTTTGGTAAATATTCCCATGATCAGTAATTCTCCAAGAATGAATATGAGGACTACACATTGATCTTATCAATGGTATTATCATTATTTTAGGATGTGATCATCTCGCATGATTCTTTCTCCTCCCCCTTCATTATGCATGATCCCGCTTCTTTCTCCCTATTCCGATTATGTGCGAACTATGCTGACCTGAGATTCTCATCACAAGAAGAACATAGGCAATCTTCGGATCCGGTCTCAATCACTAACACACTACTAACACATTGATCATGATAGAAAGTCCGATTTCTCGGGCGATAAGAGTGATAACGTAATATTCTTCTCTTGTCGTAACTTGACCCCCAAACCCTCTTTGTTAGATTTTTCTCAATGTTTTAGCTCAATAAAAACAACATGGCGACTCTTAATAGGTTAAATGCCAACTTGAATATCCTAATCCCATAGAAAAGATAAATAAAGATAAATAAAAGAAAGACTTCCCGTGCGTTGCCCGCATCGTCGGAAAGGGGTATTCACAACTACCCAATTAGTATAACTTTGAAATTCCAAAGTTACCTTATAGAATATATCACAATCCCTTTATCACGTGATATCATTTTGTACATAAGTCATGGTCCACGTCAACTTATGTTGTCCAATGCTTTTTTGATCTTGAGTAGATTGATATGAGCAAATGACATTGATCACATCAATTTATTTGGGCATGGCCATGCACTATCATCTATCTCACTCATCGAGTGGCCAAGCAGATATCTCTCTTGAGAGAAGGACAAATCCCATCTTGACTTATCATTCTTCCCTACAAGAATCCAATCATGCCAATCATAGAATTTGTGATACTAAAAACATTTTCTAGTTTACTAATTAGTCTCTTAATCCAAACAACTTTCTAGTTGCATCTGATGCTACTAGATACTCAACCTTTTGTAGAATAGTAATGGTACATTTAGAACTCGTCTAACACCATTATTAAACAAAAACATGTATTCACACTACGATAATTATCTTTGTTGGTTTATAAGAATGCATCTTTGTAACCATTACAAGATCATCTTATATTCCATCAAGGATTAAGAATACATCATTCAGTTCTTTACAAGTACTTGAGGATGATTCTTATCTAGTGATTTTCACTAGGATCTGATTGGTATCATCTCAGTATACTCTAAGTATATAAGATATATGGTCTTAGTAAATTAGTATGGCTTACATGATAGATCCAATTGCTAAAGCAAGTGGAATCCTAATCATGTATTCTTACTCATTACTCTTCTAGTAATACTAAATCTTGTTAAGAGTGATGCCATTAGATGTTTGCAAGTAGCCTCTCCAAGAGACTTACATAGTGAACTTTTCACTATCTTGTCTATGTTCAGTACTATGACTTCAACCAATCATCCTCTTAGATTTATCTCCATAAATCTAAGTTCCAAGGATATAAGCGACTTTGTCCAAATCTTTCATTGAGAAACCTTTTCAAAATGAATTATATGTCTGTTGGGTTTCCTATGATCATACGAAGTGGAATAAAGCATTTAAAATTTTCATGAAACCCAAAGCCCATAGATCCATTCATATGATTAAATCAAATACTTGCATAATGAATAATGGAATACTAACCCTTGAAGCCTTTGATTAACAACCTTGATTCTTGGTGGAACTTTGAAACTTGATTACGAACAAAAGCAAGAACACGAACTATGGAGGTGATAAGCTTTACCCTCTATTGGTATCCACACTTCGAACGAATATCAAGAAGCTTCTTGATCTTGGTTGCTAGACCAAATTGTGAAACACGCTTTCACAATTGTTTTAGAACTATATGGAATTTTATGTGAAATTCTTGTTCTTCAATCTAGGGATCTTAGAACAAGAAATAACTCTCTAAAACTCTTTGGAGGCTCACAATATGCATTAGAAAGATTAGGGTAACTAGAGGAGTTATTTATACTTGTTTCTCATATTCCAAATAGGTAACAAGTGGTCAAAACCGCAAGAAATTGGATTAAGAAAATCCCAGGCCGAAACCGATAGGTCTGCCCGGGTCTTATAGGAGGTCCACCCGGGTCCTATACAAGGTCCGACCGGGTCCTTGCTTAGGTCCGACCGGACCCTCAACTTATTCCAGTTTTCTTGTTTTCTCCTCTAAATTCCTAAAACTCCCTCAAAGGCCCTTCGACCCAAATTCCAATTAAGTCCTTTAGGATTCATTCTAATTGTGTGTGACCCAATAGGATTACAATAAGTTGGAAATGGGTTTAAACATAAACCCATAAGATATGATTAGGTTCTAGCAAACCATCATACCTACCCAATTAGTGTAACTATATACAAGTTCGTATTCCTTTATAGAACATATCACAATCCTTTTGTCCACGATGTCATTGAACACAAGTCATGCTCATTGAGTCAACTTGTATTTGTTCAATGCTTTCTCGATTCTGAATATGTTGATAATCCAGATGACATTGATCTAATCAATTCATTTGACTTTGGACAAACATTTCATCAACATCATTCTACAAGGGGCCCAAGCTTGACATCTCTCCGAAGAGAGAAAAATCTATTTAGCTTATTATTCTTCTCTACGTGAATCTGATTATGCCAATCATACCCTTTATAACTACCTGGTTAAAGGTAGCGTTTGAATATGTCAAACATAATGTTCATCAAGTGGAAGACTATAATAACTTCATGTCTAAGGATTCAAATGACATATCTAATATGAGATCTATATATGGCATTGACCATGACATAAATCTCATAGAGTGGGTCATGTCTAGTACCTTGTTCTCCAACAAGTACTCATAAGTCTAACATGATCATCCCATGATTATTTAGACTTATACTAATGCTTCATAAGTATTGGGGACGGAGATTATTATAAGTAAACATGAACAACAATATTAATCAAAACATCTCTATATTAATATGAATAAAATGATAACTTACATAACGTTTAAATAAACGTGCCTAAAGTACCAACACTAACAATCTCCCACTTTCCCTAGGCCCAATCTCCCATGTATCTAATACCTATGGACCTAACATGACCATCATGTTTAGCTTGTGGAAGTCCCTTTGTTAGCGGGTCCGCTACGTTATAATCAGTTGGTACTCTGCATATATTTACGTCTCCCTTGTCAATGTTTTCTGGAATGATGTAGAAACGCCTAAGTATGTGTTTGGATTTCTGATGTGCCCTTGGTTCCTTTGCATGAGCAATAGTGCCATTATTATCACAATAAAGGTCTATTATATTAGAAATACTAGGAACCACCTCAAGTTCACCAATGAACTTCTTAATCCAAACAGCTTCATTTGCAGCATCCGATGCAACAATATATTCAGCTTCAGTTGTAGAATTAGCGACAGTACTTTGCTTGGAACTGTTCCAGCTTACAGCTCCACCATATCATCTTTGTCGGTTTGGAAGCTTGCATCCGTGTAACTGTTTACAACGAGATCATCTTCCATACCTCCATAGATTAAAAATGAATCTTTAGTCCTTCTTAAGTACTTAAGAATCGCTTTAACAGCCATCCAGAGACCCTCACTGGGGTCGGATTAATATATCTACTCGTCATGCTCAAAGCATAAGATACATCCGGCCAAGTACATATCATGGCATACATGATGGATCCAGTTGCTGAAGCATATGCAATCTCACTCATTTTCCCACGCTCATCATTAGTCTTAGGACATTGAGTCTTTCTTAGAGAAACTCCATGTAACACTGGCAGGTGTCCTCTCTTAGAGTCTTGCATGCAGAATCTTCTAAGGACCTTGTCAATGTATGTACTTTGGCTTAAAACAATTAGCTTCTTTGATCTATCTCTATAGATCTTAATGCCAAGGATATATGCGGCTTCACCCATATCTTTCATTGCGAAACACTTTCCTAACCAAGTCTTTATAGATTGAAGTGTATGAATGTCATTTCCAATGAGCAATATGTCATCCACATATAAAATAAGAAATAGCACCCACGAATCTTATTGTATACACAAGGTTCATCTTCGTTCTTGATGAAGCCAAACTCTGACTGATTCATCAAAACGGAGATTCCAACTCCTAAAAGCTTGCTTCAATCCATAGATGGATTTCGCAACTTGCATATTTTAGAATTTTGTGCAAAACACTCGGGTTGTGTCATATAGACATCCTCTTGTAAGTTTCCATTAAGGAAAGCGGGTTTGACATCCATTTTCCATATCTCATAGTCATAATATGCGGCTATGACAATCAATATTCTTATAGACTTGATCATTGCTACGGGTGAAAATGTTTCATCATAGTCAATACCATGAATCTGCCTATAACCTTTCACTACAAGCCTAGCTTTGTAAGTATGCACCTTCCCACCCATGTCAGTCTTCTTCTTGAAGACCCACTTGCATCCTATGGTTTTTACACCTTCAGGTGCATCAATCAAGTTCCAAACTTGATTATCATGTATAAATTGTAATTCGGATTCCATGGCTCCAAGCCACTTATCCGAATCAGGAGATGACATCGCCTCTTGGTAGGTGGTCGGTTCATCATTCTAAATGATCTCCACTTCATTACTATCCGTTACGAGAAATCCATATCTCTCGGATTCGGATCGTAACCTACCAAATCTGCGAGTTACTTATGTATTTTGAACGGGTTCCACAACACCTTGTGGGACTCGTTCTTATTCCACTATCGGATCAATATTATTTTCGGGTACTCGAACCTCTTTGAGATTTACTTTACTCCCACTAATTTCTTTGGAGAGAAACTCTTTCTCTAGAAAGACACCAGTTCTGGCAACAAACACTTTGTTGTCCATTCGGTTGTAAAAGTAATATCCTTTAGTTTCCTTAGGATATCCCACAAAAATACACTTATCAGATTTGTGTACAAGTTTGTCGGAGACAAGTCTTTTGACAAAAACTTCACAACCCCAAATCTTCATGAAAGAAAAACTAGGTTTCTTTCCGCTCCATATCTCATATAGAGTCTTTTGAACCGATTTACTTGGAACTCGATTTAGTGTGAAAGCGGAAGTTTCTAGTGCATAACCCCAAAAAGATATTGGAAGATCAAATTGACTCATCATTGATCGAACCATGAATAACAAAGTTCGATTCCTCCTCTCGGACACACCATTCCATTGTGGTGTTCCAGGTGGAGTCAATTATGAAACTATTCCACAGTTCTTTAGATGATCATCAAATTCTTGGCTTAAGTATTCCCCACCTCAATCTGATCGAAGTGCCTTAATACTATTGCCTAGTTGTTTTTCTACTTCATTTTGAAATATTCTAAATATCTCAAACGCTTCACTTTTATTTTTCATTAGGTAAACATACCCAAATCTACTAAAATCATTGGTGAAGGTTATGAAGTATTGAAATCCTCCCCTAGAATTGCTACTTAGTGGTCCGCATACATCAGAATGTATTAAGCCCAATAAGTCGCTTGCCCTTTCACCCAACTTGGTAAAAGGTGTCTTGGTCATTTTTCCAATAATACACGACTCACAAGTTTCATATGACTCAAGGTCAGCCCAAAAGACCGTCCCCATGGAGTTTTGAGATACGCTTCTCATTAATATGACTAAGATGGTAATGCCACAAATAAGTATGATTTACATCATTAGGTTTAGATTTCTTATTTATATGATAGACATTCTCAATATTTTCATTCTTGACATCAAGGACATAAAGGCCATTAAATGAATTTGCAATACCATAAAGCTCATAATTTAAATAAATAGAAAATCTCTTATTCTCAATAAGAAACTTAAAACCTTCATTATCCAAACAAGAAATTGAAATAATATTTTTACTTAAATCCGATACATAATAACAATTGTTCAAAACAAGAATTAAATCGGAAGGTAAAGTAACTTCATAAGTTTCTACAGCTAATGCAGAAACTCTTGCTCCATTCCCCACACGTAGGTCCACTTCACCATTTTTAAGTAGCCTCCTATTCTTTTGTCCCTGCACATTTAAACAAACGTGAGAACCACATCCGGTATCCAATACCCAGGAACTAGTGGTAGAAAGGAGAATATCTATCATATAGATACCTGAAGTCGACGCAGTCCCACTGCTCTTCTTCTTCTTTTGCTCTTCCTTAAAATGCTTGCAATTACATTTCCAATGACCAATTTCTTGTTAATGGAAACAAATTGCATCCTTTTGTGTATCGGGTTTTGTAACTATAGCCTTGGCAACCTTTGCCTTGCTAATCTAGGGTTTGGCAATCTTTACCTTACACTTTCCTTTGGCACTTGGCCCCTTTCCATCATGAACCATGAGCACTGGAGAACCATTCTCCACCATCTTCTTCTCCGTAGTTTTTAGCATGTTATGCAACTCGGAGAGATTCTTATCCATTCCATGCATTTTATAGTTTATCACAAAGTGATTATAACTTTTAGGCAATGAATTAAGAATGAGATCTGTGGCTAGATCCAATGAAATCGGATAGCCAAGTTTCTCAAGATGCTCCACGTAGCCTGTCATCTTAAGCATCTGAGGTCCAAATTGTTACCCTTCACTCATTTTGCAAGAAGTGAATGCAACAATTGTGATATCCCCCATCCCACATCAGTAATGTGGGAATTGAGTGTGCTATATAGAAGGCCCATACACTCCTACTAAGCATCAAATCATCCATTGGACTTTTGGAGGCCTGTAATGGGCTGTGGTTGACCCAATTGAGGAGATGCTTGGTGGGATTGTATGTGGTACCTATGTGGCGGGTCGGGTCTACGGGCTCAGGTCGTTATAATGGTATCAGAGCGGAACCCCGGCCGTAAGGCTAACGAGCTAGCCCGGAAGTACGGTCTGGGTAACGATTGACCTTGCCAGGGACGACAAGGGTTTGAGTAGGGGAGATTGTGATATCCCCCATCCCACATCGGAAATATGTGGGAATTGAGTGTGCTATATAGAAGGCCCATATACTCCTACAAAGCATCAAATCATCCATTGGACTTTTGGAGGCCTGTGATGGGTTGTGGTTGACCCAATTGAGTAGATGCTTGGTGGGATAGTGTGTGGTACCTATGTGGCGGGTTAGGTATACGGGCTCAGGTCGTTACAATTGACACGCCCCAAGTCCCGGGATCCCCTAATAGAACCTCGAACCTGGTGCGCGTAACTAACAAGAAACAAGAAACTAATGGGAAACAGGAACAATACCTGTTAAAAACAAAACTGACATGATATATATACTCAAGAGTAGGGAGCTAAGATAGCTCACACGAGTTCTAGACCAAGAAAATTTAAACCAAAATGGTTACATACAGCGGAAGACATGCCTAGCAAATAAGCTGGCATCAAGAACTGTCTAGGGACAACAAATACTACCCCAATACAAGCCCAGAGTTTATTAACTCATACAAGATCGTCCTTACCAAAGTATAAAAGGACACTACTTCGAACAACAATATCCTGCTGAGTAAGTTCCCAGCTAAATCGAGCCTCACTGCGTACTATCCCCTGCTTTCCTGGGGGGGGGGAACAATTAAACAAATAAAGGGTGAGATAAATCTCAGTAAGCTATTAACATGCAACTATATGTCATGTTATCATGCAATACAAGTAGATACTCAACTAAACATATATCAAGTATCATCAAGTAACAAGTATATGAGAGGCTAAGCCAACTCAACAAGTAATCAAGCTCAAGATATGATCAGGTAACAAGTAGTCAAGTAGTGCGAGAGGCTAAACCAGCTCACAAGATGCACATAGGCCTATCACGCATTGTACCTGAATCCTTCCTTATTTCTCCCAAGAATACCATTTGTTGTCGATGCTTTTCTAGCTGAGGACAACCAAGAACAAGAACAAGAACTGCTGTGCAGTATATAAGAAGACCTGGTAACCAGTATCCTCCACAAGAACAAGATCCACGTGGTGTACAAGACAAGAGTTAGCATTCACTTAGGTCAGGCTTATTGCTCCAACCAAGGAAGCTATGCCCTTACTATGGCCGGTAGTAAGGGGTCAAGCGGAAATACATAGAGACCCGATTGTCACTTAAACCCCAGCTCTCGCGACAAGCGTGAACCTATATATTTTTGAACAAGCAAGGAGAACCAGCTGGACTCACACAAGAATGCACAAGTAGATGTTTACTTGAACTACGAGAACAGAACTCAGTCCCTTATTAGTGGACTACTCTTTATGCACCATGTAATCATGTATCATGTGCTCACGAGAATATACACCATGTAATTATTTATCATGTGCTCATGAGAATATGCACCATGTAATTATGTATCACGTTCTCACTAGAATATAAGTACACGTACGCAATTATTGCGAATACCAATCAAGTTCAACTATGGCACGTAAGTGTCCATGTAACACGCTCAATCCAAGTTAGAGTCTATTAATAACAGACCTCAATCACGTAGTAGGGTATATCATTTAGTCACATGCCAAGTTTGCACGTACATATTTATATCACGTTTAACACATTACAGTGTCTATCACGATACCCTTACTATCAAATAGAGCCCAATACCTTAGACTCTAAACACGTAGTAGAATAGGTCACATCATACCTAATCACAGTCATATCTCACGTATATGTATCGTTAGTAATCGAATACATTTTCTAACACATATTGTGTTCTGTAATCATTCTTATTAATTTAAATCGTAGTATTCACGATTATATGAATTATCTTCATATTACACTAGTCCCTATTTTCTTTAGGAACCATTTCAAGACAAGATATCTTCTTTATATTTTATATACTTCATTGAGTATTTACACGATTAAAAACTAAATCATTTACACTTTAGTGCTTATTTATAGCACTTCCAATATACACGTTTCAAGTTCAACTATGTAGTAGAGTTAATCATTCTCTATCTAGTTCCATAACCCAATTCTTTGGTTATTCATACCATGTACCAATCAATCAAGAAGCCACATTCTATCAAGTAAATATATGCAAGATTCGCATATACACATCAAGACTCTTTCAAGTTTATTACCATATACCTATATTGGTGTCAAGGCACGTACAAGATTTTATAATCTTATATTCAAGTCTTAATCCAATTATTTAGATGTTCAAGTCATGTACGAGATTTCATTGTCTTATACTTCAAGTTACTGTCTCATCTTAAGACATTCAAGACATTCAGGACATTCAATACATATACAAGATCTTATCATCTCATATCCAAGTTCTCAATCCATTTCTTTGGATGATTAAACATGTACAAGAATTAATTATCTTATACCTCAAGTTCAAGCTAAAAAGATGAACTATACATCTTTCACATATTATTTTTCAATCCTTTTCTTAGGACATTCAAGCTCAAGACATTAGTTGGTGCCCCAAGGTACACAACCATTAACTTCAAGACACATAAAAGAGTTACTACTCTTATACTCAAGTTATCATTTAATTTAATGAGTAATCATGTTCAAGACTTACTTCTGATACCCCTAAGGTATCACAATACTTACTAGGACATCTTATCTTAAGGCTATATGCCTTAACAAGGGTTATTTCCAACTTATACATCATTAAACAAGTTTTACAATTTTTCAGGACATATGGGCGGCCGCACAAAATGGTGTGGGCGGTCGCCCAAAATCAGGCTTTCCAAGAACAAAATACTTCAGATAGATGGGCGGTCGCCCAAGGCCCAAAAATGCCAAAATCCGAATTCTTTCCCAGGTTAAATAATTTTCCGTCCCAAACGTAGGAGTAAAACCCACTAACACTTTCTAACATTCAAGAGTGCATTTTAACATGTTCAGAACACTTCTATAGGGACACTTTATTAATTTATCACTGTCCCACAAGTAATAGAATAATTCTCTTTTATTCCAATTTAATATTTCACCGTCCCCAAAAGTATAAGTACAGTTTTATATTATGCTACTATACCCATTTAGGGATACTTCCATTCATTTCCCCGTACCACAAATAATGGTACAATTTTTATAATAATATTTAAATCGAGTTACTATTTTACCGTCTCACGAATAGGAGTATAATTTAACAATTTGCAAACCCATTAGATTTAGGTTCATGTCCCCTGTATAGATAGTGTAAAAATACTCCCTTCGTCCCAATTTAACAAGTATCACAAAAATTGCCCAAAACACAATTTTAACAAGAACAAGTAGCGGGAATAACATATATGCATGTTATTACAAATAAGGGGAAGCTAATAGCTTACCTAGTCAAAAATCAAGTTGACCCAAATTAATTTCTGATCGGTCTGGAACGCTCTATTCAACGCCACGAATATTTATCCGGGACCGGAATCACGAACAGATGAGTAATTAAGCTCGAGGAGTCGAGAATAGGGTGGAGCTTTTACCCTAAATTTACACAGAGGGAGTACGAGAAGAAAATTTGGGGGAAAATGATTGTCAGAGAAGAGGCAAACATATTTATCCTTAACAAGTTTCCCAAAATTGCAATTATGCCCCTCAAGTTTCACAAATTACAAAAAGGCCCCTAAACTTTCAACTTTGACATTTAACCACCTCAATTTTCTAAAGTAATTAAATAATTAACTCAAATAAAATAGCATATAAATATGCTAGTCAAGAATTTAACAAATAAGTCAAATATTTAACGAGATTAAGGATGGGCGTTACAACAATAATGGTGTCAAACCTCTCTTGCCTAGCTTGCTCTTGAAACATGTCTTTCAACTCCATGCCTATCTCATAGGCTTCCAAATGTTCCAAACTTTGTTGGAGTTTTGAGCATATGGTCGCGAGCATGAGACAACTCACATCCCTAGAATCATTCTTATGTTTCTTGTGTGTCTCTTTCCACCCTAGGGGCGTTGGCTTCGGGTTCTTCAGGAATAGGCCCATCAAGAATGTACAACTTATATTCTTGCCTTAGAACAATTTTTAGGCTTCAGATCCAATCCATGAAGTTTGTACCATTCTCTTGAAGCTTATCCTTCTCAAGGATCGATCGCAACGAAATTGATTGTGTGTTAGTTGTCATTATCTACAATTATGCAAAATTTCCAAAATTTTAAAAGTACCAATTTCATTAAAGAGATAAATAATTTATTTTTACAAAAAATACTCCCACTAAATTATATAACCTTCTTTTACAACATTTGTATAATATAATTTAAATGGGCTAAGATCTAACTTTAATTTAATTTCAAGTCCGCTTTGGCGTGACCGCTCAAAATCAAATTAATTAGGTAGACAACTCTTGTCAATCATATCATATATGACTCTTATATCTTTTATGAGATTCTTTAGAAATCCAATTTCAAAAGCATGTTTTAATCTCATCTTTGCCTTAGGCCCAAAACTGTTTTGACGCCTAATTAAGTCCAACCATTTTAAACGCAGAGGAAACTCTTATTCACTCATCTTGCTCATACATGAATAAAATCAATGCACCTCGCTTTGGCGAGCCCACATAAATTACTCATGTACTTACAAGTGTTTTAATCATGGCATGTCATATAGACTTAAAATTTCAAATAAGGTTCATCACATATAGCATACAACATATTTATGAGCACATAAGATAAACATGTCAAGCATCAAGTTAGTCACTAAATTAATCTCCATTAATTTAAGCATAATATTTATGTGTCATTAGTTTCTCTATAATTATGTGGATGAGATTCTTTGAACTTTGGTTATCATCTCCAAATCAAGACATCAAGAAGTGCGGCCGAAACTAAGCCATAGGCAACCACAATTCCGCACTAATTCAAGAAACCAAGAAAGTAGTCCATGTGGCCGAAACTAAGCAATAGATGGTCTCGATGAACGTAGGCCAATTGCAATCACAATTCCACATGGATCTCCAATCTTGAATCAAGAACTTTGTTTCTCAATTTTAGCAATTATGAACTCTTCATAATTCTAATTTCGTTTTATCTTTAAATCTTTGATTGCGATCAATTTTGAGAAACGCAGTCTTGAGGATGTAGGGTAGCTATTCAAACCTTGATCCAATCTTAGAATTCACAAGACTAAAACAAATAGTAATTTCAAACCACAAGATCCAACCCAAACCCTAAGCCCCACCCCGCCCCGCCCCAAACCCTAGGTCCGGCCGGGTTAGAGCCTAGGTCCGGTCGGACCTCTGACAAAAATAAAAAAAATATTAAATTCAAGTTTTATCTCAAAATTTCTTTTTCCCGATTCAATTAGGATTTGTTGTTCTTGGTGGTCCAATCACCATGATCATCAAAACTTTGAAAAAACTATTTATTCATGAATCTCTAGATTATCAAAACTTTGATCCAATCAAAAATTGATAACCCAAATAATTTTAAATCCACCATAATTTTTATTACGATTGAATAATTACGATTGAATAGTGCGATTAAAGTTACAAAAACAATAAACCACATAAAACGCATGGATCACATAGACATCACAATTCCAATATTCAAATCATTCTAGGCACATAAACAATTTATATACACACAACATGATAGTGTATTGAAATAATCAACATGAACGGGGCACTGATACCACTGTTGGGGTTCCTATGATCATGCGCTGCGGAATAAAGCATTTAAAATTTTCATGAAACCCAAAGCCCATATATCCATTCATATGATTAAATCAAATACTTGCATAATGAATACTGGAATACTATCCCTTGAAGCCTTTGATTAACAACCTTGATTTTTTGTGGAACTTTGAAACTTGATCACGAACAAAAGCAAGAACATGAACTATGGAGGTGATAAGCTTCACCCTCTATTGGTATCCACACCTCGAACGAATATTAAGAAGCTTCTTGATCTTGGTTGCTAGACCAAATTGTGAAACACGCTTTCACAATTGTTTTAGAACTACATGGAATTTTATGTGATATTCTTGTTCTTCAATCTAGGGATCTTAGAACAAGAAAGAACTCTCTCAAACTATTTGGAGGGTCACAATATGCATTGGACGGATTACGGTAATTAGAGGAGTTATTTATACTTGTTTCTTCTATTCCAAATAGGTAACAAGTGATCAAAACCGCAAGAAATCGGATTAAGAAAATCCCAGGCCGAAACCGATAGGTGCGCCCGGGTCTTATAGGAGGTCAGACCGGGTCCTATACAAGGTCCGACCGGGTCCTTGCATAGGTCCGACCGGACCCTCAGCTTTTTCCGGTTTTCTTGTTTTCTCCTCTAAATTCCTAATAATCCCTCAAAGGCCCTTCGACCCAAATTCCAATTATGTCCTTTAGGATTCGTTCTAATTGTGTGTGACCCTATAGGATTACACTAAGTTAGCAATGTTTTTAAACATAAACCCATAAGATATGATTAAGTTCTAGCAAACCGCCATACCTACCCAAATAGTGTAACTATAAACAAGTTCGTATTCCTTTATAGAACATGTCACAATACCTTTGTCCATGTAGACACCCCATTTTGAACACTCATTCATAATTACACTACTTCTGTCTCGGCTTTGATTTGGGTCGAAACTCGTTAAGTTTCTGACTGACTTCGTTAGTTAGGGGCCAAAATGAACATTAAAACTTAAGAAAATGGCAAAATTGTGATTCCAGCACAAGATGTCGCGTACGAGACATCTAATATCTCGTACGAGATAGCCCCCTTAGTAGGCAAGTTTTTCAGCAGTTTCCTTATCGAACTTAACCCCGTTTCTTGGCAAACACTCCATAATCCGAGAAAGAAAGGAAGGACGATCTGAGAGTCCAAAAACAACTCCTTGGGAATTTAGTCTTTGATTCCCATCCATAAACAACCCCTTGGGTTGGTCCCTAAGTCAAGAAATCATATAAATATAGGGGTTCTTGATAAAAAAAATCCCTAACGCCTCCTAATCACTCCAAACACCCTCATATCAGCCTTTCAAAGGCAACCCATGAAATTCACAATTCAAGTCAAGCTTTTGGATCATCAAGGCCTTTAGTCAAGGCCATCTATAGGATTATCGAAGAACGCTTAGGTAAATTCCTTTGTTTTCTATCTTCTCATCTCCTTCTTTGCTTTGAAGTGGTGTAATTCTATTAAAAGGATCAGCCTAGAGCCTCTCCAATTCATGGAGATAGTCTCGAAGCACATGATCCGACATTCCAAATAAATAAGAAATTATTTATTTGGCTCTCTTTGTACTTAATTTGCATAACTTCAAGATGATGATGATGTTTTCGTAGCAAGACCAATCCTAGATTAGGTGGATTGGGTGCTCTTTGACCTTCCCAATCCATAACTTAACCCTCGAATCTAAGATCTCACTATCCGTGTTCCGTTAAACATGGTGGAGACTCAACAAAATTGAGTAACAATCAAGTCCTTACATCAAAACCAAACTCAACGCAACGGCGAGAAGGACGCGCGCTCACAGTCCATGATGTCATTGAACACAAGTCATGGTCATTGAGTCAACTTGTATTTGTTCAATGCTTTCTTGATTTCGAATATGTTGATAATCCAAATGACATTGATATAATTAATTCATTTTCTTATTATTATTCCCTATGTGAATCCGATTATGCCAATCATACCCTTTATAACTACCTGGTTAAAGGTAGCGTTTGAATATCTCAAACATAATGTTCATCAAGTGGAAGACTATAATAACTTCATGTCTAAGGATTCAAATGGCATATCTAATATGAGATCTATATATGACATTGACCATGAAATCAATCTCATAGAGCGGGTCATGTCCAATACCTTGTTCTCCAACAAGTACCCATAAGTCTAACATGATCATCCCATGACCATTTAGACTTATACTATTGCTTCATAAGCACTAGGGACGGAGATTTTTATAAGTAAACGTTAACAACAATAATAATCAAAACATCTTTTTATTAATATGAATAAAACGATAACATACATAACGCTTAAATAAACGTTCCTAGGGCACCAACACTAACAATGTCAACCACATGTATTAGAATAAGAATTGTGTTACGCTCCCACTAAATTTATTGTAATCACAAGTTTCATCTTTGATGCATTCAAACTCATTGAATACTACATCAAAATGAAAGTTTCACTCCAAGTAGTTTGCTTCAATCCATCTCATGGATTTTTGCAACTTGCATATTCTATTAGAATTTTATGGATTACCAAAACGTTTAGGTTGTATCAAACACATCCTAAAGTATGTTTTTGTTAAGTAATGTTGTTTTGACATCCATTTGTCATATTTCATATTCAAATATGAGGTCATGACATCTTCAATTCTAATATCCTTAATCATGACTGTAGGTGACAAAGTTTTATCATAATCGATATTATGACTTGACTTTACTCAATTAGTCATGATTTATGAATATGCACCTTGCGATCCATGTCCGTTTTCTCCAAGAAAACTCATTTTCTATCCTATGGTTTTTAAGCGTTAGGGTAGAACAATCAAGTTCGAAACTTGATTATGATATATGGATTGCATTTTTAGATTTTATGACTCCAAGTCATTGATCTAAATCCGGAGCGAACTTTGCATCTTGATAAGTGATAGGTCAATCATTCTCAATGATATCTTCCTTATTACTTTCTATTACGAGAAATCAATATTTCTTGTTATAGATAGTATCCTATCATATATGCAAATAACTTGTGTATACTTGAACGAATTTCCACAACTCTTTGTGAAACTTTGTTCAACTTTCATCTTAGGTTCTATGTCATTTTCTGGGTCTCGAACTCTTCGATATACATTTTACTCCCACTAGTTCTTTATAGATAAACAATTTATCTAGAAAGTGTTATTTAAAGTAACAAACGATTTGTACTCTAAAGGGTGTAAAATTAATATCTTTTAGATATCCCATGAAAATATATTTATTAGATTTAGGAGTGATTTTGTCCAAGACAATACTTTTCACAAAAGTGTCACATAAAAAATCTTCATGAAAGACAAACCAAGTTTTCTTTCATTCCATATCTCATATGGTATCAGTCGAACCTCCTTAGATGAAACTCAAATTAGTTGTAAGCGCAGCTGTTTCCAGCATATAATCCAGAAGGTTAATTAAAGATCAATTTGACTTATTATGAGGCGAAAAAAGCAATTTGCAGACAATCTACAGATTTTTGTAACAGGAGTCGTACGGCTCATCACTAGACGTACGCCTAATTTGCAGTCGTACGGTTGTTATTTTCAGATTCTGTGTTTCTTATTCTGCAGACTTTCTGCAGAATTCTCATCAAGTCCATGGTTCAAATTTTTATTACATTGATTAGATCAGAGTACATCATTACATTTGCCATGAGTTATCGAAATCTTTTCTAGCATTATTACTTTAATGAACTACATACATCAAAATGTATAAGTTCAAAAGAGTACTTCCTCTCACTACTATTAGTAAAAGGTGTCTTGATCAATTTCTAAGATTGACATATATCATATGATTCGAAATCATGTGAATTTAAAAGTCTGTCCCATGAAATTTTAGATATGTGTTTCTTATCATTTGATCGAGACTTTAATGCTATAAGAATATAACGATTACATCCTTCGGATTTCCTTTTATTTATGTTATATTTATTATTTTTTTCTTCCAAGATAAGGATATAAAGTTTCATTTGTATGATTAGCAATACAATAAAGCAAATCACATTTAATGGAACACTTTCTTATTCGAAATAAGAAATATCCATAATCTTCTAATGAAGAAACCAAAATAATATTTCTACTTAAAATAGGAACATCACAACATTTGTTCAAAACAAATATGAACCCACTAGATAAAGACACTTCGGAAGTTCCTATGATTAATGTTGCAACTTTTGCATCATTATTACCATATAGGTTAATCTTTACCTTCCTTAAGCAGACTTTCTATTTCTCAAGTCTTACATATTTATACAAATGTGAGATCCATATCCGGTATCCAATACCCAAGAACTTAGAAGTAGAATTTTAACATAAATACTTGAAGTGGTAGTCCTACTACCCTTCCTTTTGATCTTTTAATTCAAATTGTAATTTCTCTAGTGGTCAATTTTATTGCCATGGTAGCAATTACATCCTCAGGATTTTAAGTTTAGCCACAAATATTTTCTTTAGGCTTGACAACTCTTGTCTTACCTTTATCTTAAATCCTTATCCTTATTAACCTTTAGAGTTTGAGAAGGTTTCCATTTGATATTAAGACTTAGCATTTTTAAGCATCAAATGTCGCCTATAAATTAATATGAAATCTGTTTGTTAGTTCCAAACTAACTTGATTACTAGGCCAACTAAGGTAATTAATATGTCCCTCCATGTTCAAAACATGAGAACTTATTAACATTCCTTTCATTCATTACATGAATGTTAGGCTCCAATCAATCTCAAACTTTTCTTACCTTTCTTGTTTGTAGGAACGCTTCCTACATGATTGCTTATCACATAAGTATTCATATCTTATAGATACTTCTAAAGTTCTAAACATTTGATAGCAAGTTGTAAGACAATTGACGTTTATAGAATTATCCACATGTTTCTAATTAATGTCTTTGTTCGACCTCAAGGCATTAGGTTTATTGGGATTAGGATTTATAAAGAATTCATAACTTCCATTTTTGCTTTAGAAAAATTCTTAAGCTCATGACTAGGTCAAGGAAGTTAATCTCGTTCTCTTAAGTGGGGTCAATCGCAGTAATTATAAATGATTAAAGTTTAAAACATTCTATACAAATATGCAAATAAATATACACCTATATTTCATACCATTATCATTTAGATATATTTAATGTATTTCAGAAATACTCCCACTAAAGTATACACCTTCAAATACAACAATTGTATAATATAATTTATGTGGGCTAAGATCCATATTTCTCTTGATCTTACGTCTGCGATGGCAAGATGCATAAAAACAAGCTATTTAGGTAGATAACTCCTTATCAATCACATCATATGTGACTCTTAGATCATTTATGAGATTTTAGACATCTTATGTCTAGCATATTTTAATCTCATCTGTGCCTTAGGCCCAAAACTCTTTTGATAGCCTAATTAAGTGAAACCACTTTAAATGCATAGGAACCACTCTTTTACTCATCTTGCTCATACAAACATAGAATTAATGCGCCTCGCGAGGGTTAGAGCCCGCATAAAACTGCACGTGTACTTACAAGTGTTTTAATCATGGGTTGGCACAAGATTTAAAATTTTATGAAGGTTTATTTAACATAGAGACATGCATCATATATTTAATTATGTCAAACATAATATAATATAGTCTTTGCATAATGTATGCTAACTAATCAAATTAATTTACATAAGATTTTTTTTTTATTTAATTATGAAGCAATATTATGGGGACGGAATCTAAATTCTCTGTAAACAATTTACAGATTGGATATTTCATTCGTATTCCCAAAAACAAGGCGCAAGCCTGCTATTGATCCATACAATGAATTAATCCAAATTTAATTTCCTTCTCTGAAAACAATTTGCACTTTATTCATAGGGATAAATTCTGAAACTTTTGAACCCGCAGAACATCTATAAATTGAGAGAACAAAACGTACAGCCGAAACTAAGCCAAGAGGCATCCACATTTCCGTACTAAGATCAAAAAACCAAGTAATTATACTACACGGCCGAAATTAAGCCAATAGGCATCCACATTTCTGTATAGAAAAGTAACTTGTTTCAAGACCATTCATTGTCTCATCTATTTCATAAATTACAGCAATTCTGAACTCTTCAGAACTCTGATTTCTGCAATTTTCTGGATTAAATCATATTTTAGGAAACAAGGTTTCAAAAACCAGCCATCTAAAACCAGATTCAGTTCCTGATTCGAATTCTGTAAACGATTTACAAAACAATCAGAAAACAAAAAACAAAAAAGATCCTGGGATTATAAGGGCCATGGCCATACGTCTCCTTGGTCCAGATTCCCAGAATTCTAGAATTTTTTAAATTCGATCAATTCCATTATCGTGTTCATGCATTAATCAGATTAAACAAACACGAATTTACAGACTTACGAATTTAAATAGATCTAATCAATATTGTTAGAGCAATAACAAGACTTGATAAGAAAAGCGAGCAATCACAAGAACACCGATATACGTGGTTCACCAACTTGGCTACGTCCACGGGGAGGGGAGAGAATATTATTATCAATCTGGAGAAACAATTAGAAGATCACACTATTACTGATGCACGAATTATTGATCACAATAATTCCTAACTGTGCAACTATAGAATTACAGACCTCGCTCTGAGCACTCTAATAATTTGTCTATGACAATCTGAGGTGTGATTTTAATCTAAACTACTGGCCTCTATTTATACTAGTAAAGTTTATCTCAAAATCTCTTAGGAACTTGGAAACCTAGTCCAAAACTGACTTGGAAACCTTCCTTCTGCGCTCTATCCCGGAATTACGAAATCTCTCTGTTGTTTAATCCTTTAACTCGGCGTCCCAAATTCAAAGGCATTAACCCAACAATCTCCACCTTGACTTTGAATCTCCATGACAACAAACCTTTTCTCCCCCCCTCGCCTCTTCTGCTATCTAATAGCTGCGAACAATCTGCAAGTCCAAACAATGTTGGAACTTGCTTCCCATCACGAGTTTTGTGAACATGTCTGCAGGGTTGTTCGCCGTCCCTACCTTCACCTTTACCCGTTTCTCATCCCTTAGCAAATGATATCTGACATCAATGTGCTTGGTCCTCTCATGATGAACCCCAAGATTGTTGATCAATCTCTTCAATCATATTCCTTCCTTAGCGGACTCTGTCAATGCCACGTATTCTGCCTCTGTTGTAGACAACGTCACTGTCATCTGCAATCTAGCCTTCCAATTGACAAGCATGAACACATATCCGGTCTTCGATCTTCTTGAGTCAACATCACCCAAATCTGAGAAACCCTTGACTGCACTTTCTGTCCCATCTCCACAGACGAGTCTGACATCGCTAGTGAGCACTGTAGTATACACCAAACTACCAACTGCACTAGCATAGGATACTCGAGCCATATACTCTTTCTCCTCAACTGATTTGGGCCCAAACGCGACTGTCTGTGCATTCACTGCACCCGGAGTGTCGATAGCCTTAGCTGTTGACCTACCAAACCTCTCTGAAACTTTCTTGATGTATCTTTTCTGGGATAAGAACAGTTTCCATTTGGCTCTGTCTCTATAGATCTCCATACCCAGAATTCTCTTCGCGTTACTCAAACCCTTCATCTCTGCGACCAATAAGCCTTTCAGCTTCTGAATCTCTGACTTCTTGACTGCTGCAATCATATAGCTGTCAAATATCTTGTACCACTGCCTAGGCGATTGCTTCAATCTACAAACTTGATCTTCCTTACCAGGAACTTGGAATCCTTCCAACTGTATCATGTATATCTCTCCCTCTATTGCTAGCAACACTCTGATCGAAGTGTGTCTGACCACTGGTGAGAAGATCCTATTGTATTCCACCCCCTCTCTCTGTATGAAACCCCTTGCAACATCTCGAGCTTTATACTTGACCTCTTCTACCGGGGACATCCTTTCCCTTTTCTTGAAGATCCACTTGCAAGTCACAATCTTCCTGCCTTCTGGCCTTGTAGTCAACTTCCAAGTCTGATTCCTGTGAAGAGACTCCATCTCATCACACATAGTCGCATACCACTGAGATGACTCTGAACATGTATCTGCTTTATTGAAAGTAGAAGGTTCTGTAAGAACGGGTTTCACTTCCTCAGCAACCAGCAGTGTATAAGACACCAAGTCTTCAAATCCATTCCTAAAATTAGCTCTTCTAGACCCTCCTTATGCTAAACCATGTTCTTTAGGAACTGAACTTGAACTTTCTGGTGCTTCAGTCTTTATCTCTATTGGTGGATCCTGATAAACATCTGACTGTGGGACAACTAACTCTTCAGTATCTTATTGCTCCACCTGTTTTTCAACATCTGACTATCGTACAACTAACTCTTCAGGATGTTGTTGCTCCACCTATTTATCAACACCGCCAACAATTGAAACAATCATGGATTTACCAGTCCATACCTCATAGGGAACTCTGAGGCCAATACCGGCGTGAGGTCCATGATTGATCAAGTAACATGTTGTACTAAGCGCTTCTGCCCAAAAACGTTTAGACAACTATGCATTAGAGAGCATGTACAACGCTCCCACAAGCCATGTCTGATTCATTCGTTCTGCTACACCATTCTGCTGTGGTGTGCCTCTGCTGGTGAGGTGTCTAGAAACCTCCACCTCTCTGCAAAACGAATCGAACTCAGTACTGCAGAACTCTAAACCATTATCTGTCTGGAGCTTCTTGATCTTCTTCTATGTCTGGTTCTCCACTACCTTCTTCCAGTCCTTAAAATTCCTTAGAGCCCCATTCTTGTGCTCCATGATAACCACCCAAGTCTTCCTCGAATAATCATCAACCATAGACAAGATATATATGTGCACCCTTAGAAATCCATGACGTGAAGGTCCCCAATACTCTGAGTGGATGTAATCCAGAACGCCATTAAGATCCTTGATCTTAAGGCCATAAAGAAGATCTCTGTTAGTCAACTCTATTGGGTTTCGTAGTAACATGCGTAGCGGAATTAAGCATTTAAAATTTATGAAACCCAAAGCCCATAGATCCATTCATATGATTAAGTCAAATACAACATAATGAATACTAGAATACTAACCCTTGATGCCTTTGATTTTGCAACCTTGAATTCGATGGAGGCTTGAAATCTTGATCACGAACAAAGCAAGAATCACGAACTATGAAGATGATAAGTTTCACCCTCTAGCGGTATCCACACCACGAACGAATATCAAGAACACTTGATCTTGGTTGCTAGACCAAATTATGAAACACGCTTTCACAATTGTAAGAACTATATGGAATTATGAATATTCTTGTTCTTCACTTTTGGGATCTTAGAACAAGAAAATAACCTCCCAAAACCTTATGGAGGCACTCACAACAACATGTCTAATGGCTGTAAAAAGGATCCTTAAATAGGTCCTAATCCTTAACCCTTAAGGACTTAGGAAACCTAGATCCCGTCACCAAATTAGGCAACAAGGAATTCTGGCCGACTTGACTGGCACGGTCGTGCCCTATAATCTGGCACGGTCGTGCCATCTAGTCCGCGCGAATTCCCCAGCCGCCCATTTTTGGCACGGTCGTGCTTGGTAATTTGGCACGGTCGTGCCAATCATGTCGACAGGTTTGCCTTGGTTTGGATTTATGGCACGACCGTGCCATTTTAAGGCGCACGACCGTGCCAGAGCCAAACACTATATTTTTCCATAATTCCCATTTAGTCCTTTACGATTCGTTCTATTTGTGTGTGACCCTCTAGGATTACACTAAGTTGGCAATGGGTTCAAACATGAACCCATAAGATATGATTAGGTTCTAGCAAACCGTCATACCTACCCAAATAGTGTAACTAGATACAAGTTCGAATTCCTTTTAGAACATGTCATAATCCCTTTGTCCACGATGTCATTGAACACAAGTCATGGTCAACAAGTCAACTTGTATTGTTCAATACTTTTCTCGATCCCGAATATGTTGATAATCCAAATGACATTGATCCAATCAATCCATTTGAGTTTGGCCAAACATTTCACCAACATCATTCCTTCGAGGGGCCCAAGCTTGACATCTCTCCGAAGAGGGACAAATCCATTTGGCTTATTATTCTTCCCTACGTGAATCCAATCATGCCAATCATACCCTTTATAACTACCGTGTTAAGGCAGCGTTTGAATATGTCAAACATAATGTTCATCAAGTGGAAGACTATAATAACTTCATGTCTAAGGATTCAAATAACATAACTAATATGAGATTTATATATGACATCGACCATGACATAAATCTCATACCGCGGGTCATGTCCAGTACCTTGTTCCAAACAAGTACCCATAAATCTAACATGATCATCCCATGATCATTTAGCCTTTATACTAGTGCTTAAGAAGCTCTAGGGACGGAGATTATTATAAGCAAACACGAGCCATAATAATAATCTTATTATCTCTTTATTATTATGAATAAAATGATAACTTATACAACGTTTAACAAACGTGCCTAGGGCACCAACACCAACAATCTCCCACTTGCCCTAGGCCCAATTCCCTAGGTATCCAATACCCATGGACCTAACATGACCATCATGTCTTAGCTTGTGGAAGTCCCATTGTTTAGTGTGTCCGTAACGTTATCATTAGTAGGTACTTTGCATATATGTACGTCTCCCTTATCAACGATTTTTCGAACGATAAGAGAACGCCTAAGTATGTGCTTGGATTTGGGATGTGCTCTTGGTTCCTTTGCTTGATCAATAGCACCACTATTATCACTAATATGGTCTATTGGATTAGCAATACTAGGAACCATCTTAAGTTCACCAATGAACTTCTTAATCCAAACAACTTCCTTTGCAGCATCCTATGCAGCGATATACATAGTTTTAGTCATAGAATTAGTGACTGTACTCTGATTGGAACCATTCCAACTTACAGCTTCACCATTAGTTATAAAACTCGATTGCGATTTTTCTATTATCTTTGTCAGTTTGGAAGTATGCATCCGTGTACTCATATACGACGAGATCATCTTCCATCCCTCCATAGATCAAAACAAATCTTTAGTCCTTCTTAAGTACTTTAAGAATTGTTTCACAGCCATCCAGTGATTCTCACCGGTTGTCGGATTAATATCTACTCGTCATGCTCCAAGCATTTAGATATATCCGGCTTAGTACTTATCATGGTATGATGGATCCAATTGCCGAAGCAAATTGCATCCCATTCATTCTTCTCATGCTCATCATTTGTCTCAGGACATTTGAGTCTTTGCATAGAGAACTCCATGTAACATTGGCAATGGTCCTCTCTTAGAATTTTCCATGCGGAATCTTCTAATGACTTTGTCAATGTATGTACTTTGGCTTAAACCAATTAGCCTCCTTGATCTATCTCTATAGATCTTAATACCAAGAACATATGTAGCTTCATCCATATTCTTCATTGCGAAACACTTTCTTAATAAAGTCTTTACAGATTAACGTGTAGGAATGTCGTTTCCAATGAGCAATATGTCATCCACATATATTAAATAAGGAATAGCACTATGCTCCCACTAATCTTCTTGTATATACAAGGTTCATCTTCGTTCTTGATCAAATCAAACTTTTGACTTATCGAAACGGAGATTCCAACTCCCAAAAGCTTGCTTTAATCCATCCAATGGATTTCTGCAACTTACATAATTTATTAGAATTTTCCTTGACTGTCAAATCCTTTAGGTTGTGTCCAATACATCCTTAAGTGAGTTCCCATTGAGGAATGCTTGTTTTGACATCATTTTATCAAATTTCATATTCCAAATATGAACATGTGACTATGAAAATTTTAATAAGTTTCTTGCTATCCATGTAAGTTTTTCTCCAAGAAAACTCATTCCTCTCCTTTGGTTTTTACACCTTAGGTTAGAATGATCAAGTTTCAAACTTGATTATTACACATGGGTTGCCTTTTAGATTTCATGACTCCAAGTCATTAATCTAAATATGTGGAGTTGACATTGCATCTTTGATAGATGGTAAATACTTCATTCCAAATGAACTTTACCTCAACACTTTCTATTTCGAAATATCCAATATTTCTTGCAATAGATTGTGTCCTATCACATACGCAAGTTCTTGTATATCTTTTGAACAGACTTTTCACGACTCCTTGTGAGAACTTGTTCAACTTCCATCTTAGGTTAAAATATATATTTTCTAGGTCTCGAACCATTCGAGATACATTTTACTCCCACTGATTCTTTTAGAGATAAACCATTTATCTAGAAAAGTATCATCATAATCAACAAACCATTTGTTTCTTATGAGTAAAATTGTTATCCTCAAGCTTCCTTAGGATATCCCATGAAAGTATATTTATTGGATTTAAATGTGAGTGTGTCCCAGACAGCTCATTTCCAAAAGGTCTCACCATCTTAAATCTTTACGAAAGACAAACCGAGTTTTCTTTCATCATTTAACCTTTTTGATGGAACTCAAATTAGTGTAGTTATAGCAGTTTATAATACATAACCCCAAAACAAATAATGGAAGATCAATTTTTGATTTTATCATGTTATGAACCATATCCAATAAGGTTCTTATACTTCCACGCAGACATATCATTTAGAATGATATTCTTATTGAAGTTAATTTGTGAAACCATTCCACAACTTTAATGATGACTGTCAAATTTTCGGTTTAATTATTCATCATCATGATCCAATCATAATTTTTGAATAGTTTTACCAAGTATAACCAAAATTCTCTTTTAGCATTTCTTCTTAATGCACCATACACATCAAAATGTATTAGGTCAATTAAGACATTATCCTTTTTACCAATCATAGTAAAAGATGTCTTGATCCAAGTAAATAAGATTTGCATAAATCATGTGATTCTAAATCATATGACTTAAAACTCCGTCCCATGGAATTTTAGATATGCATTTCTCATTTATTTGATCAAAACAATAATGCATAAATAATTTTAATTATTTATGTTATAGTCTTTATTACTTTGTTCTTCAAGATTTAGGATATAAGATTTATTTATATGATAACACAATGAAGTAAATCATAATAAATAAATCACTTTTCTTATTCCAAATAAGAAATTAATATCCTTCATTATCTTATAACAAAATAATATTTCCTACTTCATTAGTAAAGCCACTTTACAAGTGTTCTATGAATAATGTTGCAACTCTTGCATCATTACCACTCATAGATCAACATTTACTATGAGTAGTCTTTCAGTTTACTAATTACTGCACATTTATACAAATGTGGGATCCATATCCGGTATCCAATACCCAATAATTAAAGTTTGAAAGATTAATTTATAACATAAGATTCTCAAGTGGTAGTCCCACTACCATTCCTTTTATTGATCATCCAGAATTTTGACTACAATTCTAAATGGTCAATCCAATTGCCACATTACCAAATTGCATCAAATTAGAGTTATTATTATAACCATAATTATTTCCTTTTGGGTTTGACAACTCTTGTCTTACCTTTTGACTACAATTTTAAATGGTCAATCCAATTGCCAATTTTCCAAATTGCATCAATTATAGTTTTAGGTTTTGACAACCCTTGTCTTACCTTTCTTTTGGCATTTGACCCTTTTCCATTATGAACCATTAGCTCTAGAGAACCATTCTCCAATATCTTCATCTTCGCAGTTTCTCAGCATGTTAATGCAACTCGAAGAAATTCTTATTCATTTTAAGCATGTTATAGTCCATCACTAAGTGATCATAACACTTAAACAATGAATCAAGAATGAGATCCATGGTTTGCTCCAATCCAATTGGACAACCAAGTTTCTCAAGATGCTCTACGTAGCCTTTATCTTAAGCATGTGAGGTTCCACTTATTGCCTTTTACTCCTTTTGCATGAAGTGAATGCAATAATGGTTTTATACCTTTCTTGCCTAGATTGCTCTTTGAAACATGTAACTCAACTCCACGCCTATCTAATAGGCTTCCAAAGTTTCAAACTTTGTTGAAGTTTTAAGAACATAATCGTGAGCTTGAGACAACTCACATTCCTAGAATCATACTCATGATTCTTGTGATTGTCTATTCCGGCTGTGGGTTCTTTAGGAATAGGCCCATCAAGAATGTACAACCCATCTTCTTGCCTTAGAACCATTCTTAGGCTCAGGATCCAATCCATGAAGTTTGTACCATTCTTTTGAAGCTTTATCCTTAACAAGGATTAATCGCAACGATTTTAGTTGTCATCTACAACTTATGCAAAATTTCCAAAATTTTACAAGTACCAATCTCATTAAAGAGATAAATAATGTATTTTCCAAAAATACTCCCACTAAATTATATAACCTTCATATACATCCAATGTATAATATAATTTAAATGGGCTAAGATCCAACTTTAATTTAACTTTTGAGTCCACGGAGGCGGACCGCTCAAAAACTAAATTAATTAGGTAGACAATCATGTCAATCATATCCCATATGATTCTTAGATCCTTTTATGAGATTCTTTGAGAAATCCAATTTCAAAAAGCATGTTTAATCTCATCTTTTGCCTAGGCCCAAAACTGTTTTGACGCCTAATTAAGTCCAACCATTTTAAACGCATAGGAACCATTCAATTTAACGCACCTTGCGGAGGCAAGCCCACATTAAATTAATGAACCTCATCTTGCTCATACATGAATAAAGTTAATGCACTTCGCGGAGGCGAACCCACATCAAAATTACCCATGTATAAACAAGTGTTTTAATCATGGCATGGCAATAAAAGACTTAAAACTTTCTTTGAAGGTTCATCACATATAGCATATAACACATTTATGAGCACATAATATAAACATGTTACACATCAAGTTTAGGCACTAAATTAATCTCCATTAATTTAAGCATAATATTTATGTGTCATTAGTTTCTCTATAATTATGAGGATGAGACTATTTGAACTTTGGTTATCATCTCCAAATCAAGACAACAAGAAGTGCGGCCGAAACTAAGCCATATGGCATCCACAATTCCGCACTAATTCAAGAAACCAAGAAAGTAGTCCATGTGGCCGAAACTAAGTAATAGATGGTCTCGATGAACGTAGGCCAATTGCATTCACAATTCCACATGGATCTCCAATCTTTGAATCAAGAACTTTGTTTCTTACTTTTAGCAATTATGAACTCTTCATAATTCTAACTTCGTTTTATCTTTGAAACTTCGATTGCGATCAAGTTTGGGAAACACAATCTCGATGAACGTAGATTAGCCATCCAAACCTTGAACCAATCTTAGAATCACAAGACTAAAACAAATAGGAGATTTAAACCCAAGATCCACACCCAAAACCCAAGCCCTACCCCGCGCCAAACCCTAGGTCCGGCCGGGTCAAGATATGGGTCCGGTCGGACCCTTCCGAAAATCAAAATTTTAAAGTTCCAAAATTTGTCTCAAAATTGTTTTTCCCGATTTAATAAGGATTTGATGTTCTTGGTGATCCAATCACCATGATCAACAAAACCTTGAATAAAAAATTTATTCTTGAATCCCTAGAATATCAAAACTTTGATCCAATCAAAAATTGATAATCCAAACAATTTTAAATCCACCATAATTTTTATTGCGATTGAATAGTGCGATTAAAGTTCCTAAAACAATAAACCACATAAAATCACATAACACATAAACATCATGTAATCCAATATTCATATCATGCTAGGCACATAAACAATTTATATACACACAACATGATCTTAGTATTGAAATAATCAACATGAACGGGGCTCTGATACCACTGTTGGGTTTCGTAGTAACATGCGCAGCGGAATTAAGCATTTAAAATTTATGAAACCCAAAGCCCATAGATCCATTCATATGATTAAGTCAAATACAACATAATGAATACTAGAATACTAACCCTTGATGCCTTTGATTTTGCAACCTTGAATTCGATGGAGGCTTGAAATCTTGATCACGAACAAAGCAAGAATCACGAACTATGAAGATGATAAGTTTCACCCTCTAGCGGTATCCACACCACGAACGAATATCAAGAACACTTGATCTTGGTTGCTAGACCAAATTATGAAACACGCTTTCACAATTGTAAGAACTATATGGAATTATGAATATTCTTGTTCTTCACTTTTGGGATCTTAGAACAAGAAAATAACCTCCCAAAACCTTATGGAGGCACTCACAACAACATGTCTAATGGCTGTAAAAAGGATCCTTAAATAGGTCCTAATCTTTAACCCTTAAGGACTTAGGAAACCTAGATCCCGTCACCAAATTAGGCAACAAGGAATTCTGGCCGACTTGACTGGCACGGTCGTGCCCTATAATCTGGCACGGTCGTGCCATCTAGTCCGCGCGAATTCCCCAGCCGCCCATTTTCGACACGGTCGTGCTTGGTAATTTGGCACGGTCGTGCCAATCATGTCGACAGGTTTGCCTTGGTTTGGATTTATGGCACGACCGTGCCATTTTAAGGCTCACGACCGTGCCAGAGCCAAACACTGATATTTTTCCATAATTCCCATTTAGTCCTTTACGATTCGTTCTATTTGTGTGTGACCCTCTAGGATTATACTAAGTTGGCAATGGGTTCAAACATGAACCCATAAGATATGATTAGGTTCTAGCAAACTGTCATACCTACCCAAATAGTGTAACTAGATACAAGTTCGCATTCCTTTTAGAACATGTCATAATCCCTTTGTCCACGATGTCATTGAACACAAGTCATGGTCAACAAGTCAACTTGTATTGTTCTCGATCCCGAATATGTTGATAATCCAAATGACATTGATCCAATCAATCCATTTGAGTTTGGCCAAACATTTCACCAACATCATTCCTTCGAGGGGCCCAAGCTTGACATCTCTCCGAAGAGGGACAAATCCATTTGGCTTATTATTCTTCCCTACGTGAATCCAATCATGCCAATCATACCCTTTATAACTACCGTGTTAAGGCAGTGTTTGAATATGTCAAACATAATGTTCATCAAGTGGAAGACTATAATAACTTCATGTCTAAGGATTCAAATGACATAACTAATATGAGATTTATATATGACATCGACCATGACATAAATCTCATACCGCGGGTCATGTCCAGTACTTTGTTCCAAACAAGTGCCCATAAATCTAACATGATCATCCCATGATCATTTAGCCTTTATACTAGTGCTTAAGAAGCTCTAGGGACGGAGATTATTATAAGCAAACACGAGCCATAATAATAATCTTATTATCTCTTTATTATTATGAATAAAATGATAACTTATAAAACGTTTAACAAACGTGCCTAGGGCACCAACACCAACAAACTCATGCATCTCTCGAGTGCTCATGTGACCGAGCCTGATGTGCCATAGCTTAGACATATCTCCCTCGTTCACCTCTTCTGATGCAGCCATAGTCGACTCTGCAAGCGTCTTTCCTTGGAGGAAATACAAGGAGCCCCGTTTAAGACCTTTAAGCATCACTTCTGAACTGTTACAGACACTAACTGCTCCACCTTTACCTTTGAAACTGAACCCTTTGCTGTCTAACTGACTAAGAGAAATCAGATTCTTCGTCATATACGGAACGTGTCGAACCTCGTTCAAAGTGAGAAGCCTACCATCATGAGTCCTGAGCTTGATCGAACCAATACCGATAACCCTGCAGACTTCACTGTTAGCCATGCTTATATCACCGCCAACTATCTGCCTATAACTGGTAAACCATTCTCTCCTAGGACTGATATGGTAAGACGCTCCTGAATCAAGAATCCACGCATCAGATGCTCATGCTGATTCTAATGTTACTAGAGCACAATCCTCATCTGAACTGCAATCTCTAGCCGTCATGTCCTCTGCTGTTACTGGTGCCTTACCTTGCTTCCTTCTGGGACAGTCGAACTTCCAATGCCCCTTCTCTTTGCAGAAATTACAGATATCCCCAGGTTTCGGACCCTTCTTGTGTGAAGAATTACCTTGATTGTTCTTCCTCCCACTAGAACCCCTGCTGTTGCTACTACTAGCAACCAAACCTGATGACTGGGTACCTGCCTCATTCCCACTCGCCTTTCGGTGCAATTCCCTCGTCTTAAGAGAAGTTTTCACTTCCTCTAGAGAGATCCCATCTTTACGATTTATGCACGAATTGATATAATGTTCATAAGACATAGGTAAAGATACTAAAAGCTGTAAGGCTGCATCCTCGTCATCAACAACTACTCTTATATTACGCAGTTAAAGTAATGCAGAAGTAAATCTATCAAGATGATAATTTATGGGCGTACCTTCAGTCATACGACAATCATATAGCTTCTTCTTCAGGTATAACTTGTTGGTCAATGAATGTGTCATGTACATATCTTCCAACTTCAACCAAAGATCGCTTCCAGAGTCTGTTCCTGCAACATTGGTTAGGATCTCATCATCCAACTGTCTGATGATCTTGGCGTGAGCCTTCTGATCTAACTTCTTCAATGCCGCCACCTCCTTCGCTGCTGCTATCTTGTCCTCCTCTGACTGTTCTGCTGTACCTTCTGTGGTGATTGCCTTACCCTTGGGATCCTTTTGATCCCTGATTGCAATCTCCAATGGTTCCCATAAATCTTTGTCTACCAACAAAGCCTTCATCTTGATCTGCCAGAGAGAAAAACTATTATTCCCATTGAACTTGTCGATCGAATCTACTCCTTGACCCATCTTCTTGTTCTCTGCAGCGGAATCCCTAAATCTCTAACCATGAACCAAAGCTCTGGTGCCACTAAGAGAAATCTCAACAAGAAACTCCAAACGCATACAATCGAAGACAAAACACCAGCAGCTTATGTCCGGATACAATTTTGGATGCTACGAACATCAAAATCCAATCTCTACTGTTCAGATCGAAGATCTATGAATCCCGAAGCTACTCACCGAAAATCAGCACGATCCAACGGTGAACGAATGTGCTACGCCTTTTTCTTCACCGCTGCGCTGGATAAAAACAGACCAGAAACTGCTACCTTGTTTTTCTTCGATCTTGGATCTCTTTCGTCGATGCTAATTCTCCTTTTCAACCAAGCTCTGATGCCACTTGTTAGAGCAATAACAAGACTTGATAAGAAAATCGAGCAATCACAAGAACACCGATATACGTGGTTCACTAACTTGGCTACGTCCACGGGGAGGGGAGAGAATATTATTATCAATCTGGAGAAACGATTACAAGATCACACTATTACTGCAATTATTGATCACAATAATTCCTAACTGTGCAACTGTAGAATTACAGACCTCGCTCTGAGCACTCTAATAATTTGTCTATGACAATCTGAGGTGTGATTTTAATCTAAACTACTGACCTCTATTTATACTAGTAAAGTTTATCTCAAAATCTCTTAGGAACTTGGAAACCTTGTCCAAAACTGACTTGGAAACCTTCCTTCTGCGCTCTATCCTGGAATTACAAAATCTCTCTGTTGTTTAATCCTTTAACTCGGCGTCCCAAATTCAAAGGCATTAACCCAACAAATATCATGAATAAACAATTTATTACATATACAAATTAGATCTAAATTATCAATACACATAATCAGATTATTTATTGATAACCCTAACATACAATTATTCATATAGATCACATTAATATAATAATTACATAATCCCCATACAATCATGCTCATAAATTTTATATCTCATATATAAAACTCAAATCACACATTCATTTTATTATCATGCAAATCATATAATCGAATTAAACAATTAAACATGATATATTAAAATAATCAACGATGAACAGGGCTCTGATACCACTGTTGGGTTTTGATGCATCATGCGCAGCGGAATAAACATATGAAATCAAACACCCATGAGCCATGGATCCATGCATATTGATTACATTAAATTCAAGATGAAAGAAACTAACCCTTGAAGATCGAATCCATGAACACGGACTTTAGGTGTTGAAAAGCGAACACCCTCTACCGATATCCACACGTCGAATGGACTCAACAACACCTTCTTGATTGATTGCTAGATCCAAGGCTTGATGAAGAAACGATTTCTTCATAGGAATTATTTTGCTCCATTGATTATTGTATTTTGATGATTCTCAATCTCAAAATAAATAATCTTGCCTCTCTATATTTTATTGTTTCTAAAACAATGTGTTATGATTTCCAAAATCAACATTAGAGGCGGTCAAACCCGGCTGCATATATTTATAAGAGGGTCTTACCTAATTCCTTATGGGATCAGGATTCCTTGTCGTATAAGAAATTGTTGGTGTTATGCCCTAGGCATGTTGTTTGTTAAATTAATGTTATTATTTATAAAGATATTGAATGTTTGATTATTATATCTGGTATGCTTATTATTTAACCCTCATACTTATGTTAGAATTGATTGATACCATCACCTAAATTTATTTTAAGGACTTTAGGACCCTATGTAAGAAATTTTATAACTTCATCTTTTAGCTAAGTCCTCTCTATAGACTAGGCTTAGTGTTTAGGGCTGAAGCTTTGGATTTGAGGTCACATATGCAAATGACTAAATGTGATGCGCATGTCCTTCATGCGCAGCACCCTCTGCGCACATCTATGCGCATGGATTTCATGCGCAGTGCAAATATGCCTTAGTCAATTCTCTTGTTTCTGACCTCACCTTTTATTAGCTTGGAAAGCATCATAACAAGCTACACTTTTTGGAATGAGTCAAAGTGCTGATATGGATAAACGACAAAACGTGCACACTTAGCATACACATAGATGGAGACGCGCCTCATATTTGAAATTCAAATTGAAGACAGCTGTCACCCTTTTAGAAGATTTTTTGAAATATGTCAACTTGCTCTGTCTCCAAAGGCTATAAAGGACAGCTGCGCACCAATCACATTACGACAGCACATTGTCCTTGCTCTGCTCCCCAATGGCTAGTTCTTGGAGCTCAGCTATAAATAGCATGCTCATCCTAATTTTCCAAGCTGCTTGAGTTTTTGCTTCCAAAGAGAAACTTTGAAGATTTGAAGATTGCTTGCTCATTTCGAGAATTCCCAAGAACAACCTTCATACCTTCATACTCAATCCAAGCCCAGATCCTAAAAGCCTTTGTAACACTAGAATTTCTTGTGCTCTCCATCTTACAGATTTATAAAGCCCATAATTCTGACACACACACACCTCTTGAAGTTTCGATCTCATCGATCATACTTCTAGAGAAACACCAGTTATTGTCTAGGATTTTTTCTTTCATAGATTATAGATCTTTAAGTTAGTTTGTTCTACATCGTTGTAACTTGTAACTCTCTCATATAATAAGATCTCCATTAGAAATCCAAGACTAACCATGTTGGTAGAGGACGTAGATATTTTCCCAATCGAACCTCTCCAAATAGCTTGTCTTTATATTCTGCTTTACATTCTACATTTAAGCTTTTCTGATATATTGCTTTGTTTGATCTTTGTAGATTGTATTGCATTGTTCTAATTGTGTTTGTGTGCTTTCTACCTTAGAATCATTTTGCGCCCCCCTTTAAGCCTAAACCTTAGCGCGTGCGTTTTATACTTCTGCGCATTTAACTGCGCATAAGTAATTGCTTTAAACTTCCGTTGTGCGTTTCACACTCTTGCTGCGCGTTATACTTAGCCAAATTAAGAGTCGTGCGCATTTCCCATTGATTTGCAAAAGGGTTTGAAAATAATTTTAAAACGCTATTCACCCCCCCCCCCCTCTAGCATTTTTCATACCCTTGTTGCCCTTCTGGGACGAACAAGTGGTATCAGCGCAAACACCTTTATAAAACATTTCTGTTTTTCAAGCTTAACAGCTTGGGTGCCGATTCGATATGGCAAACACAAAACCTATGGCAACTGCTAACTATACACATGTTCCAATCTTTGATGAAGATCATTTCGACGTGTGGAAATTCAGCATCCTGACCCATCTCAACTCAATTGATGAAAGGCTCCATGACACCGTAGTTTATGGACCTTATATTCCAATGAAGGCGAATCCTAATCCACGCACCAACTCTACTCAAGCATCTATTCTGAAACCAAAGGAAGAATGGAATGAAGAAGAAACTAGAAGAGTTGCAAATGATGGGAAAGCTAGAAACATTCTTCTCAGCACTCTAAGCACGGCTATGAAACGGCAAGTCATGCATTGTGCTACAGCCAACGAATTATGGGATGCTATTGAAGAGCATATCGAAGGAGACAGTCTGTAAGGAGAACAAGAGATATGAAGTGCAAAAGAGATTCAACAATTTCTCTCAACTCCCCGGTGAAACTCTTAGACAGACTTATGAACGATATTATGAAATTATTAATCTATGTATTTCACTTGGAAAGAAGTTCTCCAATAAGGAATTAAATACAAATTTCCTTGCTGCTTTTGGATCGAGATACCTACATAAATCTAGCGCCCTTGAAGACGCTGGAACTTTGGATGTTTGGACACTTAGAAATCTTTACGCAAATCTCAAAGTTTATGAACTCAAACTCCAGCGCATCAGTGAAACTGAAGGAAAATCTAAGTCCATTGCAATGGTGGCGCACAGAGAAGAAGTGCCTGCGCAAGTTCAAGTTCAAGTTGAGAAAAGTTCCGACCCCAAAATTTCTACCTCTGAGCTATTAGATATGGATGATGAAGACTTCGCTTTATTTGTCAAGAAATTTCAAAAGTTCAGAAAGTTCTCAAAACCCAACTCCTCCAGAAAATTTCAAGGATCTACAAGCAGAGCTCCTCCAAAGTTCACAAGGAGCAGCGACTCAAAAAGGAAAGAAGACCTTGTATGTTTTAATTGCAGGAAACCAGGACACTTTGCCTCAAGCTGCCCAATTCCCATGTTTGAATATATACAGAAGAAGAGCAGCAATACTCCCAAATAATCTCCCAGACCCAATCGTCACAAGGGAATGATTGCTGAAGAAGAATCACCAGCAAATGAGCATAACACCTGGATCGAAACAGACTCTGAAGAGAGCGATGAAGATTCTGATGATGGGCTCGTGTGCTTGATGGCAAATGATGATGAAGTCGATACTTATGATTCCAATGATGACTGCTCAAAGGATATTCCTGATATGAATGTCGTGAATATACCTATCAAGAAATCAACAGGTTTTCAAGAAGTGAAAAAGAAGAAAGGGCCAACCATCAGCGAGCTTGTTGAACAAGGATTTATTACTCCAACACAAAGCGATGGTGGATTGTTATTTTCTAGATGTGCTCTGAGTGCATGAAGCAAGTTCAGAAAAGGCAACTACATCAGACCTCAAGTTGAACCAATCTCTGTAATCTCTCATGATGAGGATATTGCCAAGCAAGAGAAATTGTTCTCAGAAGCTGAAAAGGTAATAAGTAAATTTGGCAAAATGAAGGAAGCTTTAGCACTATCATGTGATGAAATTTCTTAGCTTAAGACCGAGAAAACTGTTCTAAAATCTGAACTCACCCTCCTTAAGGAGCAGATAAAGAGCATGACTCCTCTTACTGTTAAAAACACTTTTTTAACGGAACAGAACTCATTACTTAAAGTTCAAAACGATGAATTGGTTACTCAAATTACTGATCTTCAAAAGATTACAAATGAGTGGTCCAATTCTCGTGTCACTATGGAAAGTATCTTTAAGTCCCAAAAAGCCTGTGGTGATAAACGTGGCTTGGTATTCTCATCAACTAGTGACAACTTTAAGTGTGAGGTCTACGCTGAAAGAGACAGTGAATTTACACCTCAGCAAACTCATGAAATTCCCAAGGAAAAAAATTCTATTTCAATGGGTAAAGGACAAGAAAAAGTCAAGAAACAAACATTCCATTATGTCTACCCAACGAAACAATTTGGGAAAGCTAAGGAGAAGGAAGTAGCTACAGATGAACCATCTCCTACCAAAATCATTCTTGAAACAAAGCGCGCTCCTTCTTCTAGTACGCATTATGCGCCTAGGAGCCATGCGCCTCATCGCCATGCGCCTCCTAGCCCTATGCGCCCTACTAGAAAGAGCGCTCCAAAATTTCAAAAGAAAGATTTTGTTAAGGCTGGCTCATCTGACCCAAAGAAGAATGCTATCCCAAAGAAAAGTAAAGAGTCTATAAAAACTCATGTGATTGGTGGCTTTCATCATTGTTCTATTTGTGATTGTTTTGGACACAAGGCCGTGGAATGCCTTTTGAGATTCACTCCTAATGCCAAAGGACTTAAAAATCCTAAGGTCAAGCAAGAGTGGGTCGTCAAAAGTTGCTAACTCTAGGACCCAAAAAGGAATAAAGGGGACCTGCTTAAATGTCTATATTTCAGGTTCTTTGTTTCATGGCTAGATCTTCTAAAGCTAGAACGTATGAATGGATTCTCGATAGTGGGTGCTCACGACACATGACTGGAGATGAATCCTTACTTGAAGATGTTCATGAAGAAAGAGGTCCCTCAGTAACATCTGGTGATAATAACAAAGGTCCAGTTGTTACATATGGAAAGCTCAAGAAAGACAAAGTGTGCATTGAAAGAGTCTCTCTCGTTGAAGGACTCAAGCACAACTTATTATCCATATCTCAATTTTGCGACAAAGGATTAGAATGCCATTTCACTTCAACGAAATGTCTTATCAAGAATGGCAAAACCGGATCTATCTTACTCACGGGATATCGTAAGACAAATATTTATATTATTGATTTCCATAGTATGAACTCTAGTACTAATCTTTGTTTTGTAGCTAAAAGTGTGAGCGAAAATAGTTGGCTATGGCACAAGCGCATGAGTCACTTGATATTCAAATGTCTATCAAAACTCAGTAGGGATAATCTTGTCAAAGGACTTCCCAAGTTTGCTGATCATCATGACAACAAATGCGCAGCTTGTCAACTAGGCAAACAATCAAAGCAGTCTTTCTCCAGCAAGACAAATCCCTCAACTTCAAGATCTTTGCAACTGCTGCACATTGATCTATTTGGACCAGTTACCACTGCGAGCTTTAAAAAGAACAAGTATACTCTAGTGGTGGTAGATGATTTCTCAAGATATACATGGGTGGAAATGATGATCTCTAAAGACAATTGTTATGACATTCTTATCACTCTATTCAGACTGCTCCAAACCCAAAAAGAAGATGACATCGTTAGTGTTCGATCCGATAATGGATCATAATTTAAGAACAATGGAATAGAATTTAAAAACAACGGTGTTTCTTGATATTGCGATGATCATGGGATAGATCACAACTTTTCAACCGCTGGTGTTCCACAGCAAAATGGTGTTGTGGAAAGGAAGAACAAAATGTTGATAGAAGCAGGGAAGACGATGATAGCAGAAGCTAAATTGCCTAAGTACTTTTGGGAATAAGCTATCAACACTGCATGCTATACTCAAAATCGCTCCCTCATCAACAAGTGCCATAGCAAGACCCCTTATGAACTATGGCGTGGTAGAACTCCCAACATTGCATTCTTCAAAATCTTTGGTTGCAAATGCTATATCATCTACAACGGAAACGAACATAGAGGTAAATTCGATGCCAAAGCAGACGAAGGTATTTTTGTTGGGTATGCTAAATATTCAAAAGATTTTTGTGTTTTCAATAGATCTACATTAGTGATAGTTGAATCTGTACATGTTACATTTGATGAACATTCTCTCCTTGAGCCACTTTTGGCTCCTAATGTTGCTGATGATTCTGTTGAGTCTATTGAGACAGGTGCGCACATTCCAACTGTGCATACACAAGATTAGAATTTATCAACACAAAGAAATCCATCTACATCAGTTGCGCAAAGCTTTATCAATAGCGCACCAAGTGAAGCTTCAGTTGCACCAAACAATGCGCCTGAAGATTCTACTAATGCACATCATCCTAATTTTGCGCATGGTGTCACTCACTCTTTCAATTCTGAACTAGTTCAACCCCCTAACTTTAATGACTTTGATGCTGGTGAAGATGTGCCAATTGAAGACCTTCAAGTTACTACGACTCAACCTAACTTACCTCCTGAAATTCGTGAAGTTAGAGATCACCCAATCACAAATATTATTGGTGATCTACATGTTGGGGTTCGTACAAGGAGAGCTATAAACTTTGATGCTTACACTGCTTTTATCTTTCAAATTGAACCGTAGAAGGCTGATGAAGCACTCCAAGATCCAAATTGGGTTGTTGCAATGCAAGAAGAACTTAATCAGTTTGAACGATGTAAGGTTTGGACTCTTGTTCCAAGACCAAATGATCAAGGAGTGATTGGTACAAAGTAGGTGTTTAGAAACAAGATGGACGAGAATGGAACCATCACAAGAAACAAAGCAAGATTGGTTGCGCAAGGCTATAGGCAAGAGGAAGGAATCGAATATGATGAAACTTTTGCACCCGTAGCAAGACTTGAAGCTATAAGGATTTTCCTAGCTTACTCTGCTCATAAGAACTTCAAGTTATATCAAATGGATGTGAAGAGTGCATTTCTAAATGGTGAACTCCAAGAACAAGTCTACGTAGCACAACCACCTGGATTTGAAGAGTCTCAATTTCCAAATCATGTCTACAAACTCCAGAAAGCTTTGTATGGGCTAAAACAGGCGCCAAGAGCATGGTATGATACACTATCCAAGTTTCTCATTGAGAAAGGCTTCACGCGCGGTAAAATCGACACTACTCTTTTCATTGCCAAACATAATGAACATAAACTACTTGTTCAAATTTATGTCGATGATATTATTTTTTGTTCTACTAATGAATTGTTATGCAAGCGCTTTGAGAAACTAATGAAAAGCAAGTTCGAGATGAGCATGATGGAAGAACACACTTTCTTCCTTGGGCTTCAAATCAAGCAAATGGATAAAGGCATATTTATCAACCAAGCAAAGTATACAAGGGATCTAATCAAAAAATTTGGACTAGATGATGCTAAACCATATAATACTCTAATGGCTACCGGCAATAAACTTGATAAAGACTTGAAAGGTAAGAAAGTTTATCAAACTTTATATCGAGGTTTGATTGGCTCTCTCCTTTATCTTACTGCAAGTAGGCCAGATATTATGTTTAGTGTTTGTGTCTGTGCGCGTTATCAATCTGACGCTAGAGAAGCGCACCTAATTGCTGTGAAACGTATTATAAAATATCTCTCCGGCACCGTTAACCTTGGACTTTGGTACACCAAAGATTCGAATTTTAAACTTGTAGGTTATTCAGATGCAGACTATGCAGCGTGCACCATTGACAGGAAAAGCACAAGTGGCACTTGTCATTTCCTCAGATATCGACTTGTGTCATGGACTAGTAAGAAACAAGCTGTAGTTTCTGTCTCAACTACAGAAGCAGAATATATTGCTGCTGGAAGTTGTTGCTGTCAGATTCTGTGGATGAAGTAGCAACTGGTGGACTATGATATCAAAAAAGAAAATTGTCCCATATACTGCGACAATACATCAACCATTGCAGTTTCTGAAAATCCTGTCATACACTCCAAGACTAAGCACATTGACATCAAGTATCACTTCCTCAAAGACCACGTGGAGAAAAGAAATATTCATTTAGAACACGTGGGAACCGACTATCAAATCGCTGATATTCTTACAAAAGCACTTGATGCTAAAAGGTTCATCTTTTTGAGAGGTGAAATGGGTATGCTTGAACTCATCTAAATTTTGTCCATAAAATTTGTCAATACTAATGCTTTTGAGTCTTCTTGAAATTTCTAAGTTAGATGCCTCATACGCTGCGCATTCCATACACACTTGATATTGCGCATAAGGCAAATCGTTTCTGAGTTTTTGTAAGAAACTCTGTGCATTATAGAGCTACGCAAACATCATGCGCATGCCACGTGGATCTCAGGTAAGTTTTCTTTTCGTTAATTACACCTAGGTCCTTGACTTGCTAAGTCAGCACATAATTTGCAAGGATACTTGCGTAATTATGTATTTTCCCTCGTCATTTCTTTTTTTGAATTTTCTTGGGAAATTACTATTTTACCCCTCTGCGCACGTCCCACCTCATTTAATGCAAAATCACTGAGTGACGCGCCATTAATGCTCGTTGTGTCCTATTTATGACGGAATAGGAAAAGATTTTTTTTGACCATTAATGCCTGACACACGCGCGCGGCTAGGAATTTTCACGCGCGCTCCTCATTGGTCCACGTCACTTGCGCGTGCGCCTCACTCGCCTGACATACCAACTCTCGTGTCAGCGCTCTATGACGTCACACTCCCTTTTTGGTGATAACCTCTCTAAAACCGCCGTTTCTCAACTCTCTGCACTTATCACTTTCTATCTCTCTCGTTTTTTCTCTCTCTCTCTCTGACAATCCTTCTTCAACACACTTTGTTTTTCTTTTTATTTTTTCTTGCAAATTTTCTCTATATATATCTCTCATGGCTCCTAAGAAAACATCATCAACATCAAAGAAATCAGAGGATCCACAAATGGTAAGAATCTCAAACTTACTTTTTCGGTTTCCGCCATTGATGAGTTCGAAGGTTCAGTTTTTCCCCTTTCTGATTTCTCTGTGATTTGTTGCTCATTTTTCAAATTATTTGATGCTGTGTGTTCGTGTTACTCATAGCTTTTCATATATGTAATTTTTTTTACGATCAATGATCATTTGGTTGAATTTCTGTTGGATTTTTGAGTTTTTGTCTTTTCAAATTCTCTTCAGTTTTTCTCAGATATTAGATGTATGTTCTTGTTATTGTTGTTGTGGTTTACTTGTTTGTGTGTGATTTTTCATTTCGAACATTTTGATATGCTTTTTATGCATTTTGGAGCACTTTGACATTTTTATGTTCTTCGTGTTCTTCATGTATTCAACACATGTTCGTCATGTTCTCAGTGAATTGTCTTATGATGTGCCTTGTCTTAATTGTTTCTATTGTTTATGCTTTTCACGCCAATTCTAGGCGTGTAGTTTAAATTTATTTTTTTTGGTCATTTTTACCCTTTATATTTATTATTTGTTCCAAGTATGGAGTCTAGTTCATGCGCTGGCATATCGCTCATGCACATGCGCTTCTCTCCATGCGCATATCCAGAACTAATTCATAACTTTGTTTTGCGCAGAATCTTAACTATGACGACATCACAGTTCCCTGCCTCAAAAGTTCTATACACGGGGTTTCTGTAACGATCAATTATGCGCACATCAGACAGACCATGGGACTTCCTTCGTGCGCCAAGAAGAAGCTCTCACAAGATAAGCAAGATAAGGTTGCGCAAAAGCTGATTAAAATCCCTATGTTGGTTGGTCAATACAACAACCACGATAGGAAGGATTTTGGAGAACTCATGTACCACCTCTGCACATTGATTGGAGACACCATCAATTGCAAGAACGGGAACAAGTCAACATTCATTAGCAAGCAGTGGATGTACTGCGCTGCTATCTATAAGAAGAAGCAGCTGAGTTACGCAGAAATCATTTACGATGAGTTAGTACGTTAGGTGGGCGTGTACAAGAAGAAAGCTACAGACACCAATAGGCCACCCAATTACAAAACGCACTGCAGAATTCTCACTGCCATCTTCATGCGCTTTCCCAAAGTGCGCAGTTGGTGGATGAGGACCCATCTCTCAAGGTTGATGTGACTTCCACGCGCACGTATTCACGCGTATTTCTTCAGAATTTTCGCCGTGAAGTCAACAACTATAACTACTGCATGTACTAGGCTGCGGATCCAGTTGAAGCATTTAAAGACATTCACCCCGACAACCAAGACTCTCCTCCAGTTTCTGATAGTGATCTCAAGGAAGCTTCTGCAACTGAGTCAGAATTTGAAGATGAGTCCTTCTATAAGCCTGTTCTGAACAAGGTGGGTGATAAGAAAAAAGGCAAGGGTTTAGCTGCTGATGCGCCTTCATGCAAGAAGAAGAAGGCCAGCAAATCTACTGCTGTGCCTGGAATATCTATCAAAGAGCCTAGTGCGCCTTCTTCCAAGTGCAAGGCTTCTACTGACCCTGAGCCTCCTAAGAAATCTAAGAAGGCCAAGGCTCCTGCGCCTGAAGAAAAAGGGAAAGCTAAGGCTGCTGCGCCTATTGAAAAGAATGACAAGAAAAAGAAGAAAAAGGCAAAAGAATCAAGAACCCTACTGGATGAGTCTGATAAAGACAGCCAAGTAGAAGATGATGCTCCTGCGCCCCCTCCTCCTGCGCCTAAGTCCAAGCGCGTATCTACTTTTTATCTTGCGCCTCAAGAGGAAGATATATTTGAAGGTGCTGAAAATGATCATCTCATTAGCCCTTCCAAATCTACTGGAACCTCTAAGGCTGCACAATCTCAGGGGGAGAAGCAGAAGGACTTCTCCGCCGCACACTGAAAAGCCTGCGCATGATATTGTAAGGGATGCAAGACTTGCTGCAGTTGGGCAAAGGAATATTGCGCAGCAGGCCCCACCAGTCTTTATTGATGGTGAAGGTCTTGCTCAAAATTCGCCAGATCCTACCGTGTATGAGGATGCGCTGATAGTAGAAGATGCTGATGAGGACTCAAGCTCAGAAGACTATGATGTCCATCATTATCCCATTCCTGTGCATCACTCTCCAGTTAATATGAAAGCTACTCCTGCTGCTACTGCTACTCCCGTTCAACCAACTGGGGCTTCACATACTTCTCCAATCATTCAAGAAGTGCCTCCAGTTGCTTCTCCCTCCGATCCCTCAAGTTCTACAACGGACATGCGCCAAATCATGGCCATGCTCCAAACTATCCAGGCTAATCAATTTGCTGCGCAAACCCAGCACTTTCATGTGGTCAATGCGCAAGTTAAGATTCAAGAGCAACTGGATGCGCAGTCTGCTAGGCTAGATGCGTAGGCCAGTCTACTTCAAGCAATTGATTGTGCCATTAAGGGGGATAGTTCTGCAACAAAGGCAACCCCCTCTGAAGCGCCTGCAACTACAAGTTTTGGAGCTGCGCCCATGCCTCCTAATTTTAATGCGCTCCGCCAAGACATAGAGCATGACTTTGGTATTATTACCACTGCGCTCTCAAAAATTCCTTCAACACATGGTCTCAATGAAGCCTTACTCTCAGTGGCAGAAGCTATGAAAGATGTTATGCATATTGAATGTAACGACCCCAAAACCCGTCCCAATTTATTTTATATTTTTTGGGATTTTAATTTGAACTTATGTGTTCATTTTATGTGTTGCATCATATTTTATGACTTGCACATATAGTTTGATTAATTGTGTTATTTACTTAGTTAGTAGTAAATTGGTTAAAAAGGAATAAATGTGTTAATTGAAACTTTAGGGTCCTTTGTGAAAAATAAGTAAATGGGTTTAAGTGTTTAAAGAATTAGTAGAGGGGTTTAAGTGTTGAAAATGAAAGTTAAGTGACCAAAGTATAAAAATGGGTAAAACAATATTTATAAGTTATCCTTATCTCCCTCTCTTTGCGTTTTATACTACACACACACACACACTAAAATGTTCTACTCTCTCTGTATCCATGGAAGAAGGTAAGAACTTCATCTTAATTAATTTCTTTCTTTTTAATTATTACTCAGTTTTAAAATCTAATTATATAAAAATGTTATGGGTGTAGAGTAGGCCATTTCTACCCGATCAAAATATATTTCATTTATACTTTCCCCTGAATAGGTAAGTTACTAATTCCCCTTTAAATGTTAAAATGGTCATATATGTTAAACTTTATACTTGTAATTGTTATTTCTGTGATTTGGATAATAATTGTGATACTTGTAATTTTGGGAAAAAGAGAGTATTTGTAAAATGTTGGTTTTGAATGGTAAGGGAAGTATAAGTGTGTTTCTTGGGTTCTTTTGGTTAGGGTGTATGTAAGAAGTATAAGTGTGTTAATACTTTTGGGACGGTGAAACGAAAGGAGTATAAGTTATTTTGGTTTTGGCCTGCGAGGTGTGTTGGGCGGCCGCCCAAATCGGGCGTGTGGCCGCACACTTATCTTGAAGGTTTTTGTCTTGGAGCAGGGCATTTTGGGCAGCCGCACAGGCTGGTGTGGGCAACCACCCAGGGCTGCTGAAAAGTTTGAGTTGTTTCAATCCAAGTGATTTAGAGTTCAATCTTGGTCTAGGTCTTAGATGATATCCTAGAGTACCTAGAGGGTTGTTGTGGAACACCCTAGTGTTTGAAATCGGTTCCTTTGTGAACATAAGTGTTGTGGAATTTGACTAAATGTTAATTGGATATTTTTCAACATCTCTTGATGTAATTTGGAATGGTTTATCTTTGTGATGTGTTTGGCTTGGTTTCCTACTTTAAAATCATTGCCCTCGGTTGTTGTTTAAGCAAGTATTCATTACTATGCTTGTGTTTAATGTCCAGCTGGTACTTGTTGTTGAGTCAAGCAGTGGGAGAATTATAGTGGCACAAGTTAAGGTCACTATAAGGTTTTCCATTGGTACCTTGAGTCAGGTAGTGGGAGAATTATAGTGGCACACGAGCTAAGTTCACTATAAGGTTTTCTATTGTTGCCTTTTCTGTTTTCCCCAGTCCAGAATGGCCTTGGATGGGATGAATCGCTCCCTTGCGTGAGACTTGGGTTATGACTTTGTGTCATATTTCCCCCGTTGTTACTTTGGTTCTTATGGTTATGGTTGGTTTTCGGGATCCCGGCTTTAGCTCTTTGATGCTGCTCAGTGATACCTCTCAGATGGTTATATGTTTGACTCGAAAACCTTGGCTCAGTATCCACTTATGAGTGTTTATTTCCGCCTTATGTGTGGTATGATGAGTTGTCTTTGCCTCTCATGTTATGTGTTAAATTAATGTTTATTGACATTGTTCAATTACGAGTATCATTTCAGCAACGTAGTTGCATTTTAGTAGCTTACTGAGATTCATTCTCACCCCTTATTTGTTTACTGTTTTAGATAAAGGCGAGCCATGGGGATAGGTCACTTTACAAGGGAGGATGTCGGGTTGATAATCCATTTTGGAAAGTAAGTATGGTTTAAAGGTTACATTATATAAATGTATAACCTTAGGGGTAGGGTAACCGAGACTGTATCCGCGTATCACCTATTTTGTTAAAGTGTGGTAATTGTACATATGTATAAAAGTTTGTAAGCCTTCGGGCTAAGTACTTTCGTTTGTGAAAGTTGTTTGTACAGTTTGTTTGAAAGTTAAATGGACGTCTTTGAACTTCGAGTGTGGATTTTGTTAAACTTTATGAAAGTATATGTCAAAATTTTTTCCAAAAGTGTTTTATGACGTCTTCCAATCGTGTCCCGAGCGTGGGGCCAAGTAGGACCATGGGTCTGGGGCGCGACAGTTGGTATCATAGCTAGGTTGCAGATGGTCTAGAATGACTAAGTGACCTAGGAGGGTAGTTGTGTATAGAGTGAGTGACGTTGAGAGTCCTTTGCAGGTACTTATTGAAAATGGTTGGGACAAAAAGAGATCAGTCAGGGCCTTCAAGGCAATGGAATGTTTGAAGCAGCCATGAAAACCTTAAATGATTAAAGACAAGGAGAAGATCAAGTACCTCCGAGATATGGGTTAGAACGGTTCTTAAAAATGAAATCAATAGGCTATGATTGAGAACCAGATGTGGCTAAAGTGGAAAGGTGGATTGAATCGATGGAAAAATATTTGATGTTCTGAGATGTTTTGATGAAGATCAAATCAGGATTTCTACTTATAAATTGAGTGGAGCTGCTGAGTATTGGTGGAAAGCTTTGAAGACCAATTGGGATGAGACTCATGTATCCTATACTTGGGAAAATTTTCTAAAAGAAGTTCAAGGAACATTTTATTCCCCGGGTGGATCAAGACAAGAAAGAAATGGAGTTTCTCAACTTAGAGCAAAATGTTATGTCCGTGGCTCAGTATTCACATAGTTATCCAAGTACTGTACTCATTTAGTTGCAACTGAGGAGAGGAAGGTAATGCGATTTGTGAAAGGATTGAGAACTGTGATCCGAATTCAACTAGTATTTCCCAAGTTACAGGATGTTCAAGATACATTTGATAGAGTTTATCAAGTGGAGCACCATATTGAAGAACAATAAGAGGAAAGTTGAACTATCAGGTGCGGGAAGGCAAGAAAGACCTCAACCACAGTACGGTGACAATCGAGGAGGTCAGGGAATACCATTACAAAATAGAGGACAACCTCAGGAGCAATCAATTGCCAACAATTAAGGTAACACTTCGGGAAATCAAAGTAGAAGGATATGTAACTATTGTCAAAAGGAAGGGCACTCTGAAGAAAGGTGTTGGAAGAAGTTGGGTAAGTGTTTGAATTGTGGTCAGTTTGATCATTTTCAAAGGGATTGTCCTAGAACCAGGAATGTATCATATGGGAGTGGACTTGGATCATTACAGGGTCAGAAGAAGGATGCCTCGGGAAAGCCTAAGGTGTAGGGTTGTGTTTTTGCTATTAATCAACAACAGGCTTTAGATTCTTCTGCCGTGATTGGAGGTATAATTTATGTGTCTAGTTTGAGGGCACGTGCACTTATAGTCCCCGGCTCATTGCATTTATATGTGTCTGTGCATTTTTGCATCTCAGTTACATTTGTCTCCTGAGTTTCTATCTTATATGTTAGATGTGTCCACTCCTATGGGGGAGTGTTTGGCAACTGATAGAGTGTTGCGTACTTGTGATGTGCATATTTGGGAGCATATTTTATTTGCTGATTTAGTTGTTTTACCATTGCAAGATTTTGATATTATCTTAGGAATGGATTGGTTAAATAATTATCATGCTTCAGTTAATTGTTATAAAAAGGGTTGTCACATTTTCTATTTCTGATGTGCCTGAATTTATTTTTGAGGCTACACCTCTGGGTAGGGGGATTGGTATTATTTCTTATGTGAAAGCTAGAAAATTGTTACACCGTGGTTGTGTGGGATTCTTGGCCAGTGTTCTTGATACTATTAAAAAGGGTTTTCGAAATAGAGGATGTGCATATTGTTATAGAGTTTCTTAATATATTTTCAACTGAGTATTTTATGCCTCCCGATAGGGAAATCGAGTTTTGCATTGATTTACTTCCAGGTACTACCCTATATTTGAGGTACCTTACAGAATGGCTCCATTTGAATTGAAAAAGTTGAAAGTTCAATTGCAAGAGTTACTTGATAGTGGTTTTATTCGACCCAGTGTATCTCCGTGGGGAGCTCCAGTGTTATTTGTCAAAAAGAAAGATGGGTCCCTGAGATTGTGTATTGACTACAGAAAGCTGAATCAGGTAACTTTAAAGAATAAATATCTCCTTTGCCAAACATTGATGATTTATTTGATCAACTTCAAGGGTTTGTTATCATTCGAAGCTTGGTTTGAGGAGTGGGTATCATCAGTTGCAGGTTCATTCTGAAGACATCTCTAAGACTACTTTTCGTAGTAGATATGGTCACTATGAGTTTCTTGTCATGCCTTTCGGGTTAACTAATGCTCCCGTTGTTCTTATGGATATGATGAATCGGGTTTTTAAACCTTATCTTGATACCTTTGTGGTTGTCTTTATCGGTAATATCCTTGTTTATTCTAAATCTCGAGAGGAAGCGAATGGTTTTGTCTGGACTCCGATGGAAGCAGTTATTTGCAAAATTTTCTGGGTTTAGCGGAGTATTATTGAAGATTTATTGAGGGGTTTTTCAAGATTGCTACACCATTCACTCAGTGGACTTAAAAGAATGTACCATATATGTGGGATAAAAATGTCAAGTCAGTTTTGAGGAATTGAAGAAGAGATTGACCATTGTACTTATTCTTGCGTTACCGAATGGAAATAATGATTTGGTTATTTACAGTGATGCTTCGAGGAAGTCAACTTCTTGTGAACCGAACTATCCGACCCATGACATGGAACTTGTTGCGATTGTTTTGCGTTACACAAGTGGAAACATTATCTTTATGGAACAATGTTTGAGATTTTTACAAATCATAAGAGTTGAGATATCTTTTTTCTAGAAAGAGTTGCACAACCGACAGCGTAGATGGATGGAGCTTGTGAAAGACTATGATTGTACCATCTCTTATCATCTGGGCAAGGCAAACGTGGTTGTAGATACTATTAGTCAGAAATCTTACATAGTTTCGAGGATGGTCCGAGAATGGAAGATGCTCGAGATTGGTGTCCTTATGAGTTAAGACATGGAGTATGTTTGCGAATAATAGAGTATTGCCAACTTTAATTCAACAGATAAAAGATGTTCAGAAGGATGACTCCGAGTTGAGAAAATTAGGGGATAAAATCGAGGATAGAAAATTTAAAGATCTCTCTTTTAATCTTGAAGGAGTATTAACTTATAGAGGGTGGCTATGTGTACCCGATATTGATTGAATTAAACGTCAAGCTCTTGATGAGGATCACGAGTTCAAGTATATTATTCATCCCGAGAGTACCAAGATGTATCAGAAATCTAAACAATATTTTGAGTGGAATAATATGAAATGGGAAATAGCGGATTACGTATCAAAGTGTTTGACTTATCAAAAGATTAAAGCTAAACATCAAAGACATGTCGGTTTACTTCAACCTCTAAAGATACTTGAGTGGAAATGGGAACATATTGTGATGGATTTTGTAACAGGATTGCCTCATACGTGAAGAAAGCATGATGCAGTTTGGGTAATCGTGGATAGATTGACAAAATCCGCTCATTTTCTACCTATTGAGATTGGCTATTCGATGGAAAAGTCATAATGGGCCTTTTGAAATTATAGAAAGAGTTGGAAATCTTGCGTATTATTTTGCATTGCCATCTTCTTTGGGTAAATTCATAACGTGTTTTATATCTTCGTGCTTCGCAAAAATTTGTATGATCCTTCTCATGTGTTATCAGAGATACCAGAGGATCTAGAACCCGATATGTCTTATATAGAGCAACCAGTTCGAGTGATTGATACCAAAGTTCAATAATTGAGAAACAAGAGTATTCCGCTTGTTAGAATGGTATGAAGGAATCGTAAGGTTGAAAAGTCAACTTGGGAACTTCGGGAGAAAATGGAAATGAAATATCCTTGGTTATTTGATTTGTTTGGTAAATTACCCTAAAATTTGGGATGGATTTTCTTTATGGGGGAGTGATTGTAACGACCCCAAAACCCGTCCCAATTTATTTTATATTTTTGTGGATTTTAATTTGAACTTATGTGTGCATTTTATGTGTTGCATCATATTTTATGACTTGCACATATAGTTTGATTAATTGTGTTATTTACTTAGTTAGTAGTAAATTGGTTAAAAAGGAATAAATGAGTTAATTGAAACTTTAGGGTCCTTTGTGAAAAATAAGTAAATGGGTTCAAGTGTTTAAAGAATTAGTAGAGGGGTTTAAGTGTTGGAAATGAAAGTTAAGTGACCAAAGTATAAAAATGGGTAAAACAATCTTTATAAGTTATCCTTATCTCCCTCTCTATGCGTTTTATACTACACACACAGACACTAAAATGTTCTACTCTCTCTGTATCCATGGAAGAAGGTAAGAACTTCATCTTAATTAATTTCTTTCTTTCGTTTTAATTATTACTCCGTTTTAAAATCTAATTATATAAAATGTTCAGGGCGTTAAGTAGGCCATTTCTACCCGATCAAAATATATTTCATTTATACTTTCCCCGGAATAGGTAAGTTACTAATTCCCCTTTAAAAGTTAAAATGGTCATATATGTTATACTTTATACTTGTGATTGTTATTTCTGTGATTTGGATAATAATTGTGATACTTGTAATTTTGGAAAAAAAAGAGAGTATTTGGAAAGTTGGTTTTGAATGGTAAGGAAAGTATAAGTGTGTTTCTTGGGTTCTTTTGGTTAAGGTGTATGTAAGAAGTATAAGTGTGTTAATACTTTTGGGATGGTGAAACGATGAAACGAAAGGAGTATAAGTTATTTTTGCTTTGGCCTGCGAGGTGTGTCGGGCGGCCGCCCAAATCGGGCGTACGGCCGCACACTTATCTGGAAGGTTTTTGTCTTGGAGCTGGGCATTTTGGGCGGCCGCACAGGCTGGTGTGGGCGACCGCCCAGGGCTGCTGAAAAGTTTGAGTTGTTTCAATCCAAGTGATTTAGAGTTCAATCTTGGTCTAGGTCTTAGGTGATATCCTAGAGTACCTAGAGGGTTGTTGTGGAACACCCTAGTGTTTGAAATCAATTCCTTTGTGAACATAAGTGTTGTGGAATTTGACTAAATGTTAATTGGATATTGTTGAACATCTCTTGATGTAATTTGGAATGGTTCATCTTTGTGATATGTTTGGCTTGGTTCCCTACTTTGGAATCATTGCCCCCGGTTGTTGTTTAAGTAAGTATTCATTACTATGCTTGTGTTTAAAGTCCAGCTGGTACTTGTTGTTGAGTCAGGCAGGGGGAGAATTATAGTGGCACAAGTTAAGTTCACTATAAGGTTTTCCATTGGTACCTTGAGTCAGGTAGTGGGAGAATTATAGTGGCACACGAGCCAAGTTCACTATAAAGTTTTCCACTGTTGCCTTTTCTTCCCCAGTCCAGATTGGCCTTGGATGGAATGAATCGCTCCCTTGTGTGAGCCATGGGTTATGACTTTGTGTCATATTTCCCCCCGTTGTTACTTTGGTTCTTATGGTTATGGTTGGTTTTCGGGATACCGGCTTCAGCTCTTTGATGCTGCTCAGTGATACCTCTCAGATGGTTATATGTTTGACTCGAGAACCTAGGCTCAGTATCCACTTATGAGTGTTTATTTCCGCCTTATGTGTGGTATGATGAGTTGGCTTTGCCTCTCATGTTATGTGTTAAATGAATGTTTATTGACATTGTTCAATTACGAGTATCATTTCAGCATGTAACGTAGTTGCATTTTAGTATATTAATGAGATTCATTCGCACCCCTTATTTGTTTACTGTTTTAGATAAAGGCGAGCCATGGGGATAGGTCACTTCACAAGGGAGGACGTCGGGTTGATAATCCATTTTGGAAAGTAAGTATGGTTTAAAGGTTACATTATATAAATGTATAACCTTAGGGGTAGGGTAACCGAGACTGTATCCGTGTATCACCTATTTTGTTAAAGTGTGGTAATTGTACATTTTTATAAGAGTTTGTAAGCCTTCGGGCTAAGTACTTTCGTTTGTGAAAGTTGTTTGTACAGTTTGTTTGAAAGTTAAATGGACGTCTTTGAACTTCGAGTGTGAATTTTGTTAAAATTTATGAAAATATATTTTGAAAAATTTTCTAATAGTGTTTTATGATGTCTTCCAATCGTGTCCCGAGCGTAGGGCCAAGTAGGACCACGGGTCTGGGGCGCGACATTGAAACTGCTAAGATTTTGAATGCTTTTGAAAATCATGCGACCGGTGAATCAAGCTCTTCCTCCGCCTCTCTTGATGCGCTGAAATCTCATGTCACTGACTACTTAGTTCAGTTCAGTGATACTTTCAATGGCGCCATGAACCAGGCTATGCTAGATATGCAAGCCAGTCAGAATATGGTTCAGGTGGAGTTAACCAAAAGTTTGGTAGATGCGTAGAAGGAAATTCAAGACTTGATTGAATCTACTCAGCAATATCTTGCAAACCAATATGGTTCGCTTGAGAATACTTTAAATCGAGTCTCTGAAGACATTCAAAAGGACAACAGTTTGATGCTCGGCGGTATGAAGACTTATGTTAACCAGGCTGTGGAATATAATGCTAAGTTTCAAGCTCTTAAAATTGAGATAATGGACAAGATTACCGGCCTGCAGAACGAGCTTAGGGAAGCACTTTCTAGGATTCACATAGACTAGAATTGTATTTTCTTTTGCTGCGCATATTTTGTAAGTTTTTGATGCGCACTTAACTTTTTGCTTTTGATTTTTCTTCCATGTAAAACTTGTACCTGTAACTCAAATCTTTCAAGTTTTAATGAGAAGAATGCATCATTGCTTTTCACAAAACTTTGTTCAATTCAAACTTTTCGTTTGTGGAACAATGAATGCTTTATCTAAACCCTACATCATGCACATATTCATATCTGCTCATATTTTATTGCATGATGTTTAAACATCAGTTTAAACGTATACTCAACTTAAACTCATAATATTTTGTATGTGCTGAATGATATTTCTTTCTTTCCCATAATGTAAGTTATTCTTTTGGATAGACTAGAAATCTATACCACTGGCTAGTGTGTGCATTGACTTGAGACATGATTTACCATTTTCATTTTTATGGACATGTTATTATCAAGTACAACGAATTGCCTTTGTTGTAGTAGATAATGGCATCAATCATTTAGGGGGAGATTCTTGGGTATGCTTATTATTTAACCCTCCTACTTATGTTAGAATTGATTGATACCATCACCTAAGTTTATTTTAAGGACTTTAGGACCCTATGTAAGAAGTTTTATAACTTCATTTTTTAGCTAAGTCCTCTCTATAGACTAGGCTTAGTGTTTAAGGCTGAAGCTTTGGATTTGAGGACACATATGTAAATGACTAAATGTGATGCGCATGTCCTTCATGCGCAGCACCCTCTGCGCACATCTATCCGCATGGATTCCATGCGCAGTGCAAATTTTCCTTAGTCAATTCTCTTGTTTCTGACCTCACCTTTTATTAGCTTGGAAAGCATCATGACAAGCTACGCTTTTTGGAATGAGTTAAAGTGCTGATATGGATAAACGAAAAAACGTCGACACTCAGCATACACGTAGATGGAGACGCGCCTCATATTTGAAATTCAAATTGAAGACAGCTGTCACCCTTCTAGAAGATTTTTGAAATCTATCAACTTGCTCTGTCTCCAACGGCTATAAAGGACAGCTGCGCACTAATCACATTGTGACAGCACATTGTCCTTGCTCTGCTCCCCAATGGTAGTTCTTGGAGCTCAGCTATAAATAGCATGCTCATCCACATTTTCCAAGCTTCTTGAGTTTTTGCATCCAAAGAGAAACTTTGAAGATTTGAAGACTGCTTGCTCATTTCAAGAATTCCCAAGAACAACCTTCATACCTTCATACTCAATCCAAGCCCAGATCCTAAAAGCCTTTGTAACACCAGAATTTATTGTGCTCTCCATCTTACAGATTTATAGAGCCCAGAATTCTGACACACACACACACACACCTCTTGAAGTTTCGATCTCACCGATCATACTTCTAGAGAAACACCGGTTATTGTCTAGGATTTGTTCTTTCATAGATTATAGATCTTTGAGTTAGTTTGTTCTACATCATTGTAACTTGTAACTCTCTCATATAATAAGATCTCCATTAGAAATCCAAGACTAACCATCTTGGTAGAGGACGTAGATCTTTTCCCGATCGAACCTCTCCAAATAGCTTGTCTTTATATTCTGCTTTACATTCTACATTTAAGCTTTTCTGATATATTGCTTTGTTTGATCTTTGTAGATTGTATTGCATTGTTCGAATTGTGTTTGTGTGCTTTCTGCCTTAGAATCATTTTGCGCCCCTCTTTAAGCCTAAACCTTAGCGCGTTCGTTTTACACTTCTGTGCATAAGTGATTGCTTTAAACTTCCGCTGTGCATTTCACACTCTTGCTGCGCGTTATACTTATCCAAATTAAGAGTCGTACGCATTTGTCATTGATTTGCAAAAGGGTTTGAAAAGAATTTTAAAACGCTATTCACCCCCTCCTCTAGCATTTTTCATACCCTTGTTGCCCTTCTGAGACCAACAGTGATAATTATGATTAATTATTAGTATAAGTTTAATAGATAATTATATTATGATTATGGTGTATGCGATACAATTAGACTTATGGGTATTTGTTGGAGAACAAATACAGGACTGACCCCTATGAGATTTATGCCATGGTCACAATGTCATAATTAAGTCTCATATAGTTATATCACTGGAATCTCTAAACCTGAAGTTATTACAGTTTTCCACATGGTGAACATTACATTTGACATATTCAAACGTTATCCCTAACCGGATAGCTATAAAGAATATGATTGGTGTAATCGGAATCATGTAGGGAAGAGTAATAAGTCAAGATGGGATTTGTTCCTCGTCAAGAGAGATGTCAAGCTTGGGCCACTCGGTGAATGGTATTGATGAAATGGATGGCCGTGCTCAAATATGATTTGTAGTATCAATACATTCGGGATTGAGAAAGCATTGAACAAATGTAAGTTGACCATTGACCATGGCTTACGTTCAATAGACATCGTGTAACAAAGAGATTGTGTTATGTTCTATTTTAGGAAACTTTGGATTCCAAAGTTATACTAATTGGGTAGTCATAATGGCTTGCTAGAGTCCGCTTATGACTTACGAGGTTTGACTGGTTCGGACTCGTTGCCAACTTAGTATAATCCTATTGGGTCACACACGCATAACGGATAATTAAAAGGAGCAAAAAACGAGGAATCTGAAGGAACCCACCATACGGCTGAATGAGCTTCGTACGACTCGATTCAAGCTATACTGCGGCAATCCCAGCAATCAGATTTATTTAAGTCAATTCTTGTTGGACAAGAAGACCGAAGTCCTAAACGGTTTTGGACACCCTTAGTATATGATCTAAACTGACGGGAATTGTTCCCTAACTATTGATTTGATCAATTCAAAACTCTTTCTTTGAGAAATAAAATACACATAATATACTAGGATCATTGTGTTTGATAATTCCAAATCATCAACCACAATTATCTTTGGGAGCTTTGAAGAATCGTTCTTCATTACCTTTGATCAATCCGAAGACCTAGCAGTCAAGTTCAAGAAGACGTTCTTGAAATCCGTTCGTTGTGTGGATCACCGGTAGAGGGCGTTTACCTTAACGCTTAATCCAAGTTTTGCAAAACGATCTACAAGGGTTATTTTATTTCATCTTGTTATTATGAATTATTGTTCATAGCAGATCTAGGCTATTTGGTTTTATTCATGTCTATCTTCCGCTACGCATGATTGCACGAAACCCAACAGTGGTATCAGAGCCCCGTTGATGATCAATAATTCTAATATAGTCATGATATAATTATTTAATGTGATTATTTAATTGATATGATCATGAGAAAGATGAATTTATGTGATGGATTTTATATGAGATATAAAATATGCATGCTAGTAGATGTGGTTGTGATATTGATTTGATTAATATGTATATTGATCTTATTTGTATGATGAATAAATTGGTTATTGTTTGTATGAATAAAGTGGGTTAAAATTTGTATTATGTATTTTTTGTATTTCTGTAATCTGATTATGTATGAATACGATTATGGATTGATCGAATTTCTGAAAAACTGGAAATCTGGAGAAACTGATCATGGCATCCGTACGCCTGGACAGACGGCGTACGCCTAGGTCCAAGCCGTATGGCGCCTGCACGTTTTTCCATAATGTTGCTCTGTTTTCTGGTGTCCAGATTGTTCTGTAAATTTTTTACGGAATTCGAATATGGAAACAGAAACTGGTTTCAGACAGCTGGTTTTTGAAACCGTGTTTCCTGAAACAGTTTTCTGCGAAGAATTCAGAGTGACTACAGAAATTAGAGTTCTAAAGAGTTTAGAACTGCTGTAATCTGTGAGATTAAGAGACAATGAAAGATCTTGAGACAAGTGGCCAATCTATACGGGAATATGGATGTTTTTTGGCTTAGTTTCGACCATATAGAGAATTTGCTTGGTTTCTTGATCCTAGTACGGGAATGTGGATGCCTTTTGGCTTAGTTTCGACCGAACGGTTTGTGCTCTCAATTTCAAGATGCTCTGCGGATGGTTTGGACTATACTGATTTGATCCGTTTCAGATGGCTGGTTTTTGAAACCATGTTTCCTGAAATAGATGTAAATTCAAAAGGCCAGACATTGAGATTAGAATATTAAAGGAGTTTAAGATTGGCGTGATCTCAAAGTTTCAGACTTTAATCCTTAACTAGTGCAACTAATGTCACATAAAATTAATTCGGTTAATTGATTAACTTTATGTGTGTGAACCTTTTTAAAATTTTAAGTTATGTGCCAATCCATGATTAAACACTTGTGAGTACATGGGTAGTTTTATGCGGGCTCTGCCAAAGCGAGGCGCATTAATTCTATTCATCTATGAGCAAGATGAGGAAAGAGTGATTCCTATACGTCTAAAATGGTTTGACTTAATTGGGCTATCAAAAGACAAAGTTTTGGGCCTAAGGCACAAATGAGATTAAAATATGTTAGACATATGATGTCTAAATATCATAAAGGATCTAAGAGTCATATATGATATGATTGACAAGGAGTTGTCTACCTAATTAATTTAATTTTGAGCAGTATCGCCAAATCGGACTTGAAATTAAATTAAAGTTTGATCTTAGCCCATTTAAATTATATGATACATTGGATGTATTTGAAAGTTATATAATTTAGTGGGAGTATTTTTGAAATAGTAATATTTATAATATCTTTAATTAAGTTGGTACTTATATGTGATTACATGTTTGCATAATTGTATATAATGGCTCAAAATTCAAATTCGTTATTATTGCGATCCATCCTTGAGAAGGAAAAACTTCAAGAAAATGGATCTAAATTCACGGATTGGATCCGTAGCCTTAATTAGAATTGTTCTGAAGCATGAACACAAGCTCTATATTCTTGATGAGCTCGTTTCTGAAGATGAACCTAAATCATCTGCCCACAAGGATGAGAGAAACGCCTACAAGAAGCACAAGAGTGATTCTCGTGAGGGGGGTTATCTCATGCTTGCTGCCATGTGTTCTGAGCTTCAGAAGACTCTTGAACACTTGGAGGCATATGACCTTGCTGTTGAGTTGAAAGATATGTTTCAAGAACAGGCAAGGCAAGAAAGGTTCGACACTATAGCTGCCATTGTCTCATGCAATAAGATGAGTGATGGGCAGGCTGTGGGCCCTCATGTTTTGAAGATGAAGGCTTACTTTGAGCATCTAGAGAGACTTGGCCATCCCATTGATGTTGAGTTGGCTAATGATTTTATTCTTAATTCATTGCCCAAAAGCTATAATCAGTTCGTAATGAACTTTAATATGCATGGGATGGATAAGTCCATGTCTGAGTTGCATGGGATGCTAAAGACAGCGGAAAATAAAATCAGTAAAGAAGTCGCTCCTGTGCTCATAGTGTCAAAGGAAGCAAAGGGTACTAAAGGCAAAGGAAAAGGGGATAATACAAAAGTTGTCAAACCCAAGATTAGCAAGGCAACTGTTGCCAATGCTGCTGTGGCTAAACCTACTTCCCAAAAGGATGCAATCTGTTTCCACTCCAATGAGATTGGTCATTGGAAAAAAATTGCAAGGTTTACAAGGAAGATTTAAAGAAGAAGAAGAGCAGTAGGACAGCGTCTACTTCAGGTATCTATGTTATAGATATTCTACTTTCTACTTATAGTTCCTGGGTATTAGATACCGGATGTGGATATCACATTTGTTTGAATGTGCAGGCACTAAGGAATATGAGGCTACTCAAAGATGGCGAAGTGGACCTACGCGTGGGGAATGGAGCAAGAGTTGCTGCATTAGCCGTAGGAACATATAATGTCATTTTACCTAGCGGATTAATTCTTGTTTTGAACAATAGTTATTACGTTCCGGATTTGAGTAGAAATATTATTTCAGTTTCTTGTTTGGATAATGAAGGTTATAGTTTTCTTATTAAAAATAAAAAGTTTTCTATTTATTTAAATGATATGCTTTATTGTACTGTATGTTCATTTAATGGCCTTTATGTTCTTGATGTTGAGAATGGAAATAATGAGAATATTTATAATGTAAATAAGAAATCCAAACCTAGTGATATAAATCATACTTATTTATGGCATTGCCGTCTTGGTCATATTAATGAGAAACGTATCTCAAGACTCCATGGGGACGGACTTTTAGATTCACGTGATTTTGAATCATATGAAACTTGTGAGTCTTGTTTATTTGGAAAAATGACAAAGACACCTTTTACTAAGAGTAGTGAAAGGGATAGTGACTTATTGAGACTCATACATACTGATGTGTTTGGACCAATGAGCGGCAGTGCTAGAGGAGGATATTAATACTTCATAACTTTTACTGATGATTTTAGTAGATATGGCTATGTCTACTTAATGAAACATAAAAGTGAGTCTTTTGAGATATTTAGAATATTTCAAAATGAAGTAGAAAATCAACTTTGTAAAACTATTAAAGCACTTCGATCCGATCGTGGTGGAGAATACTTAAGCCAAGAATTTGACAATCATCTTAAAGATTGTGGAATTGTTTCACAATTAACTCCACCTGGAACACCACAATGGAATGGTGTGTCTGAGCAGAGAAATAGGACATTATTAGATATGGTCCGCTCCATGATGAGTCAAGTTGATCTTCCTTTATCCTTTTGGGTAAATACACTAGAAACTGCTGCTCTTACACTAAACAGAGTTCCAACTAAATCTGTTCCAAAGACTCCATATGAGATGTGGACTGGAAGAAAACCTAGTTTGTCTTTCATGAAGATTTGGGGTTGTGATGCTTATGTTAAGAGAATGATCTCTAACAAACTTGAACCAAAATCTGACAAATGTATTTTCGTGGGTTACCCTAAGGAAACTAAGGGATATTACTTTTACAACCGCACGGACAACAAAGTGTTTGTTGCTCGAGATGGTACTTTCTAGAGAAAGAGTTTCTCTACAAAGGAATTAGTGGGAGTAAAATTAATCTCGAAGAGGTTCGAGAACCCAAAAATAATATGGAACAAACCGTTGGATCTGAACAAGTTTCACAAGAAGTTGTGGAACCTATTCAGAATACTCAAGTTCCTCACAGAACTGGTAGGGTGCGATCCGAACCTGAGAGATATGGATTTCTCATGACGGATAGCAATGAAGTGGAAGTCATAATAACCCACTTCCTACCAAGAAGCGATGTCCGCTCCTGATTCAGATAAATGGCTTGGAGCCATGGAATCTGAAATTAAGTCCATGTATGATAATCAAGTTTGGAACTTGATTGATGCACCCGAAGGTGTAAAAACCATATGATGCAAATGGGATTTCAAAAAGAAAACTGACATGGATGGTGTAGATACCACAGGGAACCACGGCTTGGCTAGAGCGCGCGAATTACCTAGGATGTCTATTTGATTTTAAGAGTCGCCACCCGCGTTTTTAGAGGAACGCGAGAAAACCTAAAGAAAGCCAATTTTTGTACGAAAACCAGAGATTCGGGAGAGAAGGGTTCGGGGGTTAGGTGACGAAGTGGGAAGTACTTAAACACCCACTCCGCCCCGCTTACGCGGGTCTTGCTACTTTTAGTGTTCTAATGTTAAATATCCTTCAATAAAAAGTGCTAACAATTAAAGTAAAATGAAAGGGGAAGACAAAAGAGAAATAAAAGAGAATTGTTTTATTTATTAATGTATGCTAAAGATTACATGTAACAATTATACTAAACAATTACATTAAGAAATGGATAGGAAATTAAAGTAGAGATTGAAATGTAGGGAGATGACCTTGACCAACTTTAATGTAATAAAATGGTTATTTGGTCATATCCCATTTGGTGGGGATTGCATACATCTAAAAAGACATAAATAAAATAGAAGAAGAAGAAGTGTACCTTTAGAAAAGAGGACTTCAAACTTTGACTTGGAGTTGTTGTAGATAAATTGTTGTGTAGAAATTTGTGAAGAGTTTAGTTGCTAGAACTCTTGTTGGGGAAATTTGTGTAGGGAGAATGGTGTAGAGTTTGTGTAGGGAGAAAGTTCAAAGTTCAAGGTTCAAAAAGAGTCTCCTCTTCCAAGGTAGAAGAAGGGGGTTTTTATAGGTAGAAAGGAGAGGGAAAGGTTGGAGGGAAAATGGTCAATCCATGTGAGATGGAATTGACCAGTAGAAAATAAGATAAATAGAATAATGAATAAAAGAAGATGAAACAAATAAAAGAAAATAAAAATGAAATATTTTGTTTTTATGAAAAGGGCTAGAAATGTGGGAATGAGAGGTTACAAATAAAAGCTAGTAAATGTTTATGATCAAGAAAGATGTTTCTGACTAAAGAAGATATTTGTAAATAAGAAAATGGAGGGAAATAAGGTACAATCCCCAAAGTGGGAAGCGCGCGGGTCCGGCCTTTGGGGCGAGAAGCGCGCGCGGCCCATTGACAGTGTCGAAGGCGCCCGCGGGTGAAAATAACAGAATGACAGAATGACTCTAAAAGTTAACTCTGTTATGCAGTTTAGTCCAAAACTAACGGAATCAGTTAGGAACTTAACAGAAATAACAGAAATTAACAAAAACAAGTTAAATAAAAATACTATGTATGCAATCGGGGTGAGAGGTCCAAAGCGGGGTGTCTACAGATGGAAAAGTGCATACTTATAAAGCTAGACTTGTAGCGAAAGGCTATAGGCTGATTAATGGAATCGACTATGATGAAACCTTTTCGCCCGTAGCAATGATCAAGTCTATAAGAATTTTACTTGCCATAGCTTCATATTTTGACTATGAGATATGTCAAATGGATGTCAAAACAAAGTTCCTTAATGGGAACTTACTTGAGGATGTTTACATGACACAACCTGAAGGTTTTGTAATTCCAGAAAATTCTAACAAAGTATGCAAGTTGCAAAGATCCATCTATGGATTGAAGCAAGCCTCTAGGAGTCAGAATCTTCGATTTGATGAATCGGTCAAAGAGTTTGGCTTCATCAAGAATGAAGATGAACCTTGTGTATACAAGAAGATTAGTGGGAGCGTAGTATTATTCTAGTACTATATGTTGATGACATATTGCTCATTGGAAATGACATTCCTGCACTGCAGTCTATAAAGACTTGGTTAGGAAAGTGTTTTTCTATGAAAGATATGGGAGAAGCCGCTTATATCCTTGGAATTAGGATCTATCGTGATAGATCCAAGAAATTGATTGGTTTAAGTCAAGATACATATATTGACAAAGTTTTTAAGAGATTCCGCATGGAAAATTCTAAGAGAGGAAATTTGCCTGTAGGCCATGGCATAACTCTAAGCAAGAATCAGTGTCCTAAGACAACTGATGAGCGTGAGAGAATGATTGGTATTCCATATGCTTCCACAATTAGATCAATCATGTATGCCATGATATGTACTAGACACGATGTCTCGTATGCTTTGAGCATGACGAGCAGATACCAATCAGATCCTGGTGAGAGTCACTGGATTGCAGTCAAAACAATTCTTAAGTACTTGCAAAGGACTAAAGATTTGTTCTTAGTGTATGGAGGTATGGAAGATGATCTTGTTGTAAATGGTTACACAGATGCAAGCTTCCAAACCGACAAGGATGATTCTAGATCGCAATCTGGATTTGTATTTATGCTTAATAGAGGTGCTGTTAGCTGGAAGAGTTCTAAGCAAAGTACTGTAGCAGATTCTACAACTGAAGCTGAGTATATTCGATGCTGCAAAAGAGGTTGTTTGGATTAAGAAGTTCATTGGTGAACTAGAGGTGGTTTCTAGCATTACTAATCCAATAGACCTTTATTGTGATAATAATGGTGCTATTGCTCAAGCAAAGGAACCTAGCTCGCATCAGAAATCCAAACACATACTTAGGCGTTTTCATATCATTCGAGAGATCATTGATAGAGGAGACGTAAATATATGCAGAGTAACAATTGATGATAATATTGCAGACCCATTGACAAAGGGTCTTCCGCAAGCGGAGCATGATGGTCATGTTAGGTCTATGGGTATTCGATACATTAATTAGGCCTAGTGCAAGTGGGAGATTGTTGGTGTTATGCCCTAGGCATGTTGTTTGTAAAATTAATGTTATTATTTATAAAGATATTGAATATTTGATTATTATATCTTTTGCATGTTTATTATAATAATCCCCGTCCCTGATAATTATGATTAATTATTAGCATAAGTTTAATAGATAATCATATGATGATTATGGTGTCTGGGATACAATTACACTTATGGGTATTGGAGAACAAATACTAGACTGACCCCTATGAGATTTATGTCATGGTCAAAATGTCATAATTAAGTCCCATATAGTTATATCACTGGAATCTCTAGACCTGAGGTTATTACAGTCTTCCACATGGTGAACATTACGTTTGACATATTCAAAAGTTCTCCTGAACCGGATAGCAATAAACAATATGATTGGCGTAATCAGAATCATGTAGGAAAGAGTAATAAGTAAAGATGGGATTTGTTCCTCGTCAAGAGAGATGTCAAGATTTGGCCACTCGATGAATGGTATTGATGAAATGCATGGCCGTGCTCAAATATGATTTGTAGTATCAATACATTCGGGATTGAGAAAGCATTGAAAAATGTAAGTTGACCATTGACCATGGCTTACGTTCAATAGACATCGTGTAACAAAGAGATTGTGTTATGTTCTATTTTAGGAAACTTTGGATTCCAAAGTAATACTAATTGGGTAGTCATAATGGCTTGCTAGAGTCTGCTTATGACTTACGACGTTTGACTGGTTCAGACTCATTGGTAACTTAGTATAATCCTATAGGGTCACACACGCAGAAAGGATAATTAAAAGGAGCGAAAAACGAAGAATCTAAAAGAACCCACCGTACGGCTGAATAAGCTTCGTACGGCTCGATTTAAGCTGTACGGCGGCAATCCCGGCAATCAGATTTATTTAAGTCAATTCTTGTTTGACAAGAAGACCGAAGTCCTAAAGAGTTTGGGACATCCTTTGTATATGATGTAAACTGACGGGAATTTTTCCCTAACTATTGATTTGATCAATTCAAAACTCTTTCTTTGAGAAAGAAAATACACATAATATACTAGGATCATTGTGTTTGATAATTCCAAATCATCAACCACAATTATCTTTGGGAGCTTTGAAGAATCGTTATTCATTATCGTTGATCAATCCGAAGACCTAGCAGTCATGTTCAAGAAGGCGTTCGTGAAATCAGTTCGTTGTGTCGATCACCGGTAGAGGGCGTTTACCTTAACGCTTAATCCAAGTTTTGCAAAACGATCTACAAGGGTTAGTTTCTTTCATCTTGTTATTATGAATTATTGTTCACAGCGGATCTAGGCTATTGGGTTTTATTCATGTCTATATTCCGCTGCACATGATTGCATGAAACCCAACAGAAATATAAACAAATTGTCTAGTATCGGGGGGAGCAGCCGTACAGCTCCATAGGAGCCGTACGCCACACTCACGGCCGTACGGTGTCCAGTTCTTAAATTACTAAATTTTCAGCGTTTTCAATCTGTCCTATTGTGTGTGACCCAATAGGATTATACTAAGTTGGCAACGAGTCAGAACCATTCAGAACCCGTAAGTCATAAGCGGACTCTAGCAAGCCATTATGACTACCCAATTAGTATAACTTTGAAAGTCCAAAGTTACCTTATAGAATATATCACAATCCCTTTATCACGCGATATCATTTTGGACATAAGTTGACACGCCCCAAGTCCCGGGATCCCCTAATAGAACCTCGAACCTAGTGCGCGTAACTAACAAGAAACAAGAAACTAACGGGAAACAGGAACAATACCTGTTAGAAACAAACTGACATGATATATATACTCAAGAGTAGGGAGCTAAGATAGCTCACACGAGTTCTAGACCAAGAAAATTAAAACCAAACAAGGTTACATACAGCGGAAGACATGCCTAGCAAATAAGCTGGCATCAAGAACTGTCTAGGGACAACAAATACTACCCCAATACAAGCCCAGAGTTTATTAACTCATACAAGATCGTCCTTACCAAAATATAAAAGGACACTAACTTCAAACAAGAATATCCTGCTGAGTAAGTTCCCAGCTAAGTCGGGCCTCACTGCGTACTATCCCCTGCTTTCCTGGGGGGGGGGAAACAATTAAACAAATAAAGGGTGAGATAAATCTCAGTAAGCTATTAACATGCAACTATATGTCATGTTATCATGCAATACAAGTAGATACTCAACTAAACATATATCAAGTATCATCAAGTAACAAGTATAGGAGAGGCTAAGCCAACTCAACAAGTAATCAAGCTCAAGATATGATCAGGTAACAAGTAGTCAAGTAGTGTGAGAGGCTAGACCAGCTCACCAAGATGCACATAGGCCTATCACGCATTTTTACCTGAATCCATCCTTATTCCTCCCAAGAATACCATTTGTTGTCGATGCTTTTCTAGCTGAGGACAACCAAGAACAAGAACAAGAAACTGCTGTGCAGTATATAAGAAGACCTGCTAACCAGTGTCATCCACAAGAACAAGATTCACGAGGTGTTCAAGACAAGAGTTTAGCATTCACTTAAGTCAGGCTTATTGCTCCAACTAAGGAAGCTATGCCCTTACTATGGCCGGTAGTAAGGGGTCAGGCGGAAATACATAGGGACCCGATTGTCACTTAAGCCCCAGCTCTCGCGACAAGCGTGAACCTATATATTTTCAAACAAGCAAGGAGAACCAGCTGGACTCACACAAGAATGCACAAGTAGATGTTTACTTGAACTACGAGAATATAACTAAGTCCCATACTAGTGGACCAGTCTTTATGCACCATGTAATCATGTATCATGTGCTCATGAAAATATGCACCATGTAATCATGTATCATGTGCTCACGAGAATATAAGTACACGTACGCTCACAAATATTCTATGCAATCAAGATGTATCAATTATAACATCGAAACACATAAAGTCAAGCAGACTCGATTAATCAATCCACTATATTGGTGAAACTTGACATATCCACTAGAAATCATAGAACTGGTCATATCCTCCAGATCACTGTAATACTGGTCAAATCCACTAGGCAATCTCAAATACTGAGTCGTGGTCATCCATCGTTTCAATATTCAAAACTGACTTCACGTATATCAATCCATCGAGAAAATCCATCGAAAAGGTGTAGCTCTCGGTACCAGGTGATTAACGATAGAGCTGCCTTCGAAATTCATTAATGAATCTCTAACAAGATCAAGAAAATCTCAAGAACACGCGTACCTTGGTTGTTTCCACTTATAGGTCAACAAAGATAGTTACTTCAGGCATCCACTTCAAAATAGATACATCCTCTATCAAGAAATTTTTTAAGTTGAATCTTCAACTCTTTTAACTCAATCAAGGTCAAAAACATTAATCCAGATGTCAGCACTGTATTCGAATTATCACAACTCAAGATAATCCAAGTTTCTCATAAAGTAACAGGTATTACTCAGTAGAAATTATAGCTGAGATCTCATCAAGAATGGATACATCCATCTGGTTTGGTATAGAAATTCCACTGTCAATCACATAGGTTAAATACCCAGTACAATCTCGATAACACTGTTCGAACTTTCAATGCAGAACATGAATATTATGCATAATTATATCATGCTCATAAAAATAGTCAAGCATACTAGCATAGAACTATTCACCATCTATTATGGTAAACAAGAATGACCTAACACATAGAAAGTCAAGTCATGACACGTATCACATCAATGTCCCATCTAGGTAACATGACCAAGTTAACATAGAACGTATAGGGTGTTATCAACCACACTTCTATCAAGCTCTTATACATAACGATATCAAGCATGTAGTCTCTTACTAGAGAATACACTTCCACGTAATTCACGAGATAAGGACAAGCATGCATATATATAGCACGAAACAATGTCTATTAGACAAGATAGATACGCCTAAGTCTTTGAAGACTCGCACTCTCGATTCTCGAATCATCTAATCCAATTGGATTAACACTATCAACACCAGTCCTATGCCTGGTATAACAACAAGTAACGAAGCACTCGGCGTCGAAAACACACCCAAGACTAACCCAACCTAGGCCATAGACCCTATCCAGGCTTAGAGCTAAACCATAGCTCTGATACCAACCTGACACGCCCCAAAAGTATAAGTACAATTTTATAATATACTACTATAAACATTTAGGGATACTTCCATTCATTTCCCCGTACCACAAATAATAGTACAATTTTTCTAATAATATTTAAATCAAGTTACTATTTTACCGTCTCACGAATAGGAGTATAATTTTTCAATACTTTTAACATTCCCAGGATGCACAAACATTATCAATTTTCCTATTTCAAGTTCTTTGAACATTTTACACAGAGGGTTATACTCCCTTCGTCCCAATTTTACAAGTATCACAAAAATTGCCCAAAACACAATTTTAACAAGAACAAGTATCGGAAATAACATATATGCATGTTATTACAAGTAAGTTATTGACTCCCCCTTACTTGTAATAACATGCATATATGTTATTCCCGATACTTGTTCTTGTTAAAATTGTGTTTTGGGCAATTTTTGTGATACTTGTAAAATTGGGACGAAGGGAGTATAACCCTCTGTGTAAAATGTTGAAAGAACTTGAAATAGGAAAATTGATAATGTTTGTGCATCCTGGGAATGTTAAAAGTATTGAAAAATTATACTCCTATTCGTGAGACGGTAAAATAGTAACTTGATTTAAATATTATTAGAAAAATTGTACTATTATTTGTGGTACGGGGAAATGAATGGAAGTATCCCTAAATGTTTATAGTAGTATATTATAAAATTGTACTTATACTTTTGGGGCGTGTCATAAGTCATGGTCCACATTAACTTATGTTGTCCAATGCTTTCTTGATTGAGTAGATTGATATGAGCAAATGACATTGATCACATCAATTCATTTGGGCATGGTCATGCAATATCATCAATCTCACTCATCGCGTGGCCAAGTAGATATCTCTCTTGAGAGAGTGACAAATCCCATCTTGACTTATCATTCTTTCCTACAAGAATCTGATTATGCCAATCGTAGCCTTTACAACCACATGGTTAAGGGTAGCGTTTGAGTACGTCAAACATAATGTTCATCATGTGGAAGACCATGATAATATCAGGTCTAAGGATTCAAATGGTATGACTATCATGAGATTTAATTATGACATTTGACCATGACATAAATCTCATAACGGGTCTATCCAGTACTTTCTTCTCCAACAAGTACCCAGAAGTTTAATCCGCATCCTATGCAACATAATCATCATATGATTATCCATTAAACTCATGCTAGCTCTTCATAAGTGATTGGAACATGATTATTATAATAAACATGCAAAAGATATAATAATCGGGTTTGTTATCTCTATAACAATGAAGCTATGATGCAACAAGTAGGCCCTTCGCAAAGGCCTAGGGCATAATATCCAACAAGTCTTGCAAATAAATCAATGTAGAAGTTGATTTGGGGATGCAAGAAGGATCTAACACGAAGAGGTTGAAGCGTCGCTTGGTTTCAACTCGCCTTATTACTTGGGCATGGAGGCTCATGGTGGAGGAGCGTGGAGGCTTAACATGGTGGTAAAATATTTGGTGGATCATTCTCTGGTGGGAGTATGATAGGAGTATGTCACAATGGTGGTTTATGTCTCCAGGTGGGACATTGTTGGGATTTGAGCCAAAACCGAGATCAAAACCGTGGAGAAGATGGAGCAGAAACGCACAGCCAGGAGGAGTGAGCGGCCGCCCATGGAGGGGCAGGCTACCGCCCACTTGATTAGGTTTAAATCTGGCCGTAATAGGAGTGGAGTAGGCAACCGCACAAGGTGGAATGGGCGACCGCCCACTCCGATGGGGAGGCAGACGGCTTTGGAAATTGACGTGGAGTGGAGTCCAAGATTAATAAAGGAATTGGTTTCCTTATCTCATCCAGTTTCCTAAATCCATGTGAATAATACTTGGAGAAGAAGTATTATACTCCTTCTGTCTCAAGGACTCCGGGTAAATTAGGTTTTGATCAGGATTAAGTTTTGTATCCCTATAAATATATTGTGACTACCACCATAATAGTTTGTACTTTACTTTGTGTAGAAGAAAGTTAGGATATCAAGAGAGAGATACAAAATAGTGTATAGTAGGGGGCCGGGGGCCTAGGAGAGCCATGGGGGGCGATCCTACAACTCGGCCATAACTATGTTTGTATGTTCTTGGGGAGGGGAGATAATAATGTATAGGTGAGAGATTATTATTGGAGAGTAGCCATATATACTAGATCTATGTGAGCGCATGTGCTAAAGTTGTAATCTTTACAGATATTATAACGATATCCTGGCTAAGTGCCCCAGATGTAGTCATGTGTTGATGAACTGGATTATCAAACATCGATGTTATTTGTTCTTTCATATTTATTATTCATAAGTTGAATTATTTGTCCATATCGATGACTGCTAGTATGGGCTAGTAGATGCGAAGATCCCCCAATTCCCCAACAATATGCACGACACAACAAACGGTGTCATGATATAAGAAATATAGGATCGTGCGTAGGTATTACTATCATCATATGTCATCACTAAGTAATTTGATATCGCTAGATAGTTAAATGAACGCAATGCAATAGGAGCATATCTCGTCTTTCTTAACAACTGTAACCTCGATATAATAAGGTGTATTTGATTAATTATGTTAAATAAAGTAATAAAGTTTTTTTTTTTTTGAGCAAATATAAAGTAGTAATAAAGTTAGTGAGTATTATCACGCCACGTCCTCATAATTCATTCAAAATTAAATGTCATTATTGTGTGATAAAACTAGTACATACACAAATTGAGCATACTTATTATTAATCGCTTTGAACGTGAAACACTATGTGCATTGATCAGAGTGATATTAATCTTTATTTCTTCTTTTCGAAAGATCAAACAAGAAATCAAAATAATATATACTACATCCGGTCCAAAATAACTGTCACTTTTGGACCAAAAATGTGGTCCAAAATAATTGTCACTTTTGAGCTAAATGTCTCTCTTATCCTTGCATTGAAACTTGTTATTTTTTATTAATTATCTTAGTGTGAGACATTAATGTAAGAAAGTTGCACACTTAATAGGGGTAATGTTGAAACTTTTGTCACTAAATCATGATGATAATTATTACATTTATTAAGAGGTGTGCAAATACAAAAAAAAAAAAAACAGTTATTTTGAACCGGATGGAGTACTATGCATATCTTCACCATCAATACAAAATGAATCTTGCAGGCGATGCTGTTGAATTATTACCCAAACCCAAATAATAAACTTTTGTCAGTCTAACACTCATTCAGCTGAGTTTCACGATGCACTGAATATGGTGATTATCTATATAAGACCATGTACAGTGGTTCAATACCATTTTCCCATTCAACACCCACTTTATCACTTCATCTCATTTTTTCTCTCATCCAACTCATCTATTCAACACTCATTCAACAAAACACCTTACAATAGTTTGTTTAATCCCCTATTCAACACTTTTCTCACTCATCATCATATACCCCACCACTTAAAATTTATTTTTTATTTTTTGTTTTTATGATTAGTGTTGAAATAGTTATTATTGATATCCATTTCAAAGAAAAAATGGTTTTTTTTTTTGTGTCGGAATACAATGAAACTTACGTCAATTTAAAGAGATTTTTTTTTTAGAATTTTGGTGTAAAAAAATAAATTAATAAAAACATTTTTTTGTGAAATAATTGAGCTCAAACAATTGGGATAAAAGTAAAAAATATGGTAAGCCAACCAGGTGCCAACACGTGGCGGCCTCCAGAAAAAAAAAAAAAAAAAAGGTGTTCAGCATGGGCTTCACGCCCATTTTCTGGCGCGTGTGGGTCAACCTCGATGTTGGCCCAATCCTGGCTCGCCACGTGGCATTTTAGGCCGACAACTTCTTCCATTCACGGGTGTTTAACCCATTCAACACAATTGCAAAATCCCCCCATTCACCCAACCATTGTAGCCATTAAACCATCTTTTTAGTGTGAATGGCTATTCAACACCCCAAACATTTTGCCATTGCACATGGTCTAACCTCAATTTACTATTCCCTCCGGTCCAAAATAACTGTCACTTTAGGACCAAAATTTTGGTCCAAAATAATTGTCACTTTTGAGCTAAATGTCTCTCTTATCCTTGCATTGAAACTTGTTCTCTTTAATTAATTATCTTAGTGTGAGACATTAATGTAAGAAAGTTGCACACTTAATAGGGTAAAGTTGGAACTTTTGTCTCTAAGTCATGATAATTATTACATTTCTTAAGAGTTGTGCAAATGCAAAAAAAAAACAGTTATTTTAGACCGGAGGGAGTATATAGAGATGGCACCGAATATGACAGGTTATATTGCATGAATATATTCAACTTCAACCTTATTTTACTCAAGTTTCTCTGATTCATTGCTATTTCCAACCTAATTCTATTAATTTTTATTTTGATAGCAATGAATGATGAACGCCATCCAAGAATCCTTGTGGTATGAACTTTTGTATTCTTTTCTAGTACACCCTCCGGTCTAAAATAACTGTCACTTTTGGACCAAAATTTTGGTCCAAATAATTGTCACTTTTGACCTAAATGTCTTTTTTAGCCTTGCATTGAAACTTGTTTTCTTTTATTAATTGTCTTAGTGTGAGACATTAATATAAGAAAGTTGCACACATAATAAGGGTAAAGTTGGAACTTTTGTCATCAAACCATGATAATAATTGCATTTCTTAAGAGTTTTGCAAATACAAAAAGAGACAGTTATTTTGGACCGGAGGGAGTAGCTTCTGGTGGAAGGAGTCAGGGCCTTAATTAAATCCTCATTTGAATGTAAATGCATCACTGTTCTCTAGTGATGTAATTCATTGTAATGCTCATAAAATGACTTGTTCAAATGGTCCATCTATATGCATTAGATGAAAATAATTAGTGCACGAGCGTAAATAAAGAAACTATTCCATTACTCACTTTAAGAATATGTCACTAGACAGAAAAATCCGTCAGTAATAAACATTTACCAGACAGAAATACTAACGGGAAGACTCCGTCCCTATTCTGCTGATAAAGGTTACAAAGACGGTCTAGTCCTTGCACCTGCACGCCCATGTAGGTTCTGTTCCAGCTTTTCTTCGTCTTCTTCTCTGCTGTGTCCAGGAATTAAGAAATCTTTTTGTTGTATAACCCTCTAACTTGGCGTCCCAAATTCACAGGTACTATCCCAACACCAATATTACTTGTTTGATATATAAACTTTCACTACATGTTTTGATGAAAATATATAGGTTTTCACCTCTTTAATTAATCTGATGTAGATAGTTGAATGAACGCAATGCACTAGGAGCATATCACATGATATGTCGTCTTTCTTAACAACTTTAACCTCATTATAATATGCTTTACTTGATTAATTATGTGAAGTAAAGTAATAGAAGTTAGTATTAACACGGCACGTCCACATATTCCTACTGATTAAATGTCACTAATGAGTGTTAAAAGTAGCTAGTACAGAGACACGATCCACGAATACTTGTTATTAATGGCATTGAACGTGGAACACTATGTGCATCGATCAGAGTGGTCTTAATCTTTTAGATCTTCTTTTTCAAATGTCAAACAAGAAATTTAAATAGTACTCTAATATATATACGATGAATATCTTCAACGTCAATGCAAAAAAGATTCCTTCAGGCGAGGCGACAGTGTTGAATAGTTACCTAAACCCTAATAATAAACTTTCGACAGTGTTGAATATTTACCCAAACCCTAGTAATATAAGTATATACTATGAATATCTCCCATGAATTGATATGTTGAGATAACCGTGACATGAATTGTAAGAATATGAAAATGATCAGTGCATGGGAGTGTTTCAAGTGATATGCCATCTCACTTGTCAAAAATTTTAAGTAATTCAATGCAGACGTTGGCGAAATTTTAAGTATAGTTTATTAAATTTTAATTTGATATTTTAGGATATAAAGAATCAAATTAATTAATTGCTCAAGGAAGTGTGTCACAAATTGCTTTATTTTCGTCAGTAAGGTCAAACTGACGAATTCATTAGTAGTACCTACAAACACTGGCTAATCTACAGAGAGCTTATGGTGGGTCAAATGACCCCCTGACTTTGTAGATTTGCGTCTTTAACCCTTGAAATACTTTTGTACAACACTATATTGACCCTATCGGAAAAATTACAGTGACCCCATGAAAAGAAAATAAAAACATTTTCATCTCATAATTACTTCGTCTTAAATTTAACATTCATTAAGTTCCTTTCGAAAAAATTAACATTCATACTTATTTTTTTTAAGAATATTTTTGGACATTTAATCTAAGAGGGAGGCAACACTGACTAACCCGTTAGTTTTCAACCTTCTATTCATCCATTTTAACAACACTTATTATCTTAAATAATTTTTTATCATTTGCATTCCCATATTCATATAATGTTTGGATGCCACCTTAGTTTTTATTACTAACCCTATTTTTACTTTATTTTCTAATTTGTTTACTCCCTATCAAATGAATAACTATTTGTGATATGAAATTTCACTTAATTAACGGCGAATTTTAGAGAAATCCGCTATTGTTCCCTTGGTAACTACTCTATCTCTCAAAATTAGAGTCGCAATTGGCTTGGATTTTTTTTTAAAAAGTTAGAAACCACCTTGATTGAAGTTTTTCAAATATTTGTGGATTTTTTTCATGTCAATGAACATTTTGAAACTTGTTCATGATAACACTATTGAAAATGTGAATTTTACTAGAATAATTAGGCCGAAAGTTTTTAATGGGAATGAGTGAGTTTATATATATTGAAATTAGACTAGAAGGAGAAAAGAAAATTGAGAGTCTATTTTTCACTTTTAAAGGTGAGAATTTGTTTTTTAATAAAAAAAATCTTATAGTTATAGACAAATCTAACTATCTAGTGTTGGTGTTGTATGCTACATTATTTTTGGCTTTTAACATCATTATATAAGTGCGCCATTGCGATTATTAAAAATGAAGATATGATAACATATTTTTCTTTGTAAATAATTTGCTTTATTTTATAATCAAAATTTGAACTCATGACACTGAAAAAATAAAGCTCAATATGTAAAGTTAAAATTTAGATTTGATAAAATAATTTTAATATTTCACTTGGTAAATTTTGGTCCCCTGAGTACAAATCCTAAATCCGCTATAAATCTTAGACCTGTCACTGTCTACAAACTTTTATGTTGCAAATTTATTTTCGGCAGTATTAACAATTCATTCATTGAAAATGTTGTCAGTATTTATGTAAATCAAAAGATAATGTGAAAATTTGTACTTTACCACTAATGAATGAGAATTCCATCAATAAATAGTGACATAATGTATTTTCCATGAGATTTATGTTGGAAGGTGAGTCCTAAAACCATGAAGAGACGGAGGAGAAAAAGAGTCTAAATCATAGAGAAGTTAGTGGACATCAAGTTGAAGTCAAAAAAACAAAGAGAAGGAAATTAGATTTTGGCCATGTAGGGGTTGCACGGCCGTGCTAGGTAAAGCACGCGGCTGTGCAAGGCTAAAGAGAAGGCAGGTCGATTTTAGGGCTAGTGCACGGTCGTGCACTATGAGGGACACGGCCGTGCATGTCGGCAAATCATGGTCCTACTCGTTTTCTGTTTCTTATTTTGATTAGATCTCTATCACTGATAGATTTAGGGTTTCTCCTACACCTATATAAATATAGTTTCGTCTAGAATATAATGTACTTGCTTAGTGAATGTTGAGAGTACTAGGATACACAAAAGAGAGTCACAAATAGTGACAAAGAGGAGGCCGGGGGACTAAGAGAGCTATGGGGGCGATCCTACAACCCGACTATGACCGTGTTGTGTGTGTTTTTGGGGAGGACTGAAATAATATATTGGTGAGAGAGGTTGTTTTAGCAGAATAGCCATGCTTAGATCTTATTGATTGCATGTGCAATGTTGTAACAATCATCATATATTATTATAGTGACATCCTGGCTTGGTGCCATCAGATGTAGTCATTTGTTGACGAACTAGGTTAACAAATTTTGGTGTTATTTCTTTTATATTATCATGTGTTGATTATTCTTTACATGTTAAGGACTCCTAATATGGGTAAGGTGAATGTGAAGATCCCTCCAAATCCCTTACAAATTATGATCACCTCGTATGGTGAACAAAAGAAGTGCTGATTTTGACATTTTTTTAGGCCTCGTTTGTTTATTATTTTCAGCTCTTATTCAGATCTGAATTGGTGGGTGTGCCAGAAGTAAAACTATTCAGACGGTTTGTTTTTTCCTTCCATTCAGATATGAATGCCTCTTATTTGCCACTTAATTTTCAGATGTAAAACTATCACTTATTTGCCTCTTAATTGATTTTTTCATATATATATTTATTTCATAAACTCATAATTTCAAAAATACCCCACCCAAACACAGATCAACAACCATTCATCCAATTTCTCTACTCTGTTCAATGTCAAAATCCTAATTTCAGATGTGAATTCAGATGAAAAATCAAACAACTTGAATAGTTTAGAAATAAGTTTTCAGACACTGCCTCTTATGAATTCAGCCAAATTCAGACGCGAAATCAGATTTCAGGACTTAACACTTCAAAAAATCGAACGCCACCTTATTGTTTTAGCGAGAAAAAAAAACTCTATTTTTCTAGATAGTGATTGCTTCCATTATTTCCATTATTGAAATTTCACAAATACATACTAATTTCCCCAAAAAAAAAAAAAAAAAAAAATACAGATTTCAAAGACTACGATCGGTCTTAGAGTTTCATCTGGCAAAGCCTTGAAATTTGCTGTGCAACAGCAATAGGGGCATCCACTCCTTCCTTTCTCACTTATCACTAACATCTTTAGCTTTCCTCCTAAACTCATCCCCACGAGTTACTACAACATCTTTTATTGCTTTAGCCACCTCCACACTCCTATACTTTCCATTTTTATCCCTCAAAACCACCAACCCAATGCCAACCTCTTCTACAAACCCAGCCTGAATTGGTTGATCCAATAGCCTTGGCATGGCTATTATCGGAACTCCAAAATACATACTCTCCATCGCCGAACCCCATCCACAATGACTCACAAACCCTCCAATGTTTCCATGAGCCAATATCCTCATTTGTGGGGCCCAACCGTCGACGACTAGTCCTCTCTCATTGGCTTCTATCCTTTCGATAAACCCACATGGCATTACCTCTTTAACGCTCATCGGCCTTTTCTTATCATAGTCAACAGAAGCAAACCTAACAACCCATATGAAGTTAACGTTGCTGAACTCTAACCCATATGCTAATTCCTCCACTTCTTCCTTATTATCCATGCAAGCCTCGCTCCCGAAAGCGATAAGCACAGTCGAAAAAGGTTCCTTTTTGTCTAGCCACCCGAGAATTCGGTTATCATCTGCAGTAGTGGGTAATGGTGGGTTCGGAGGATGAACAAGTGGGCCCATGCCGACAACTTTCTTTCCGGTCAACTCGGATAGATAGTTGAAATACTTCTCCTCAATCACGTTACACCCTTTAATAAAGATAACGCTGCATGATAAATCATACAACTTGCTATAGTTTTCAAGTAGTGCTTGTTGATCAGAAGCCGAAAATATTAGAGCTTCATTATCATTGTTATATGGGCCGGCCAGATTTATGTCTGGGAAATGGAAGTGATCGGTACCTTCACCCTGACGTTTGAACAAGAGGCCGTTGGAAATTGAGACTGCACTGACTACAATTGTAAGCACGGCTGGTATATTGAGAGCCGAAGCGAGGGGTGGGACCCACTGGGAGAAGAAGTCATACAAAACCAAGTCTGGCCTGATTTCATCGAGGATCGTTGCGAAATTTGGTCCACATGATCTGAATGATTCTATTAGGATGGGTAGTAGTTTGAGTGGGAGACTTTTGGTGGTGTGGAGAATGGGTGGGAGGTTAGGGTTGGGAGGAAGGTGGAGTTCGATCGGCTCAATCGAACCCTCAATTAGTTTTTCATTGATGGATTCGAGAATGACGGGTGATGAGCAAATGTAGACATGAAAGTTTGATTGAATGAGTAGTTTGGCTAGTTCAACGAAAGGGCTAACATGACCATGAGCTAGCCATGGCAACATCAACACTTTGAGTTTCCTATTATCTTTGCTACTGCTAATAGTATCCATTGGTTTTTCCTAGTTGTTTTTCTCTTCTTGAGTGAGGGCTACTAATAATAATACATGATGCCAAGAAATAGCGGATATATAAAGAACTGAACTCACAGCCATTACCATTGTGGAAGCCTTAATTATTTCTTTGTGAATACAATAAAATTATCTGTGACTAATTTAAAAAAAATATATCTTTCCTAGTATTTCATGAGTCAAAAATTTCCTAAATGGGCATCCCAATTTAAAAGTCAAAATCTTAAAAAGAAATTTTTTTAACACTTCTTTATTCTACCTACTTTTTATACTTAAATGGGCGTCCTAATTTAAGAGTCAAAATGTCACCGCACGTTTTTTAAGAACACGTTTTTCCTAAGCATCTTGTAAAACGCGTTTTACGCAAGATTTTGGCTACTCACAATAACTATCCACTGACTATTTCACACCCCACTTTCTCTATTCTACCTACTTTTTATACTCATAACATTCTACCTCACTATCCGTATTTTACTCCCTCCGGTCCAAAATAACTGTCACTTTTGGATCAAAATTTTGGTCCAAAATAATTGTCACTTTTGGGCTAAATGTCTCTTTTAGCCTTGCATTGAAACTTGTTTTCTTTTATTAATTGTTTTAGTGTGAGACATTAATGTAAGAAAGTTGGAACTTTTGTCATCAAACCATGATAATAATTGCATTTCTTAAGAGTTGTGCAAATGCAACAAGAGACAGTTATTTTGGACCGGGGGGAGTATAATATAAAGATTCTTTCCTTAATTCTTGTGGCCACTAATTTTTTGACTCTTAAAATGCGACGGAGGAAGTATGTATCCATAGTCTCGAAAAGATAGTTTTATTATTTGACTTAAATGTGCATTGACCATCGATTTATATCAGTTAGTTCAGGCCAAACGACCTATTTATGCAACGTAGTGTCCGATTTATATCAATTAATGCAATGTAGTGGCGACTTCTTATATTGTGAAACGTACTTGAAGTAGTTGTATCAAATAATGCAAAGTTCGAACAATTTGACAAACGTACTTGACGTAAGTTGTATCAATTAATGCAACGTAGTAGCGGCTAAAAAGATATTACGTTGCATTATTTGATACACAATAAGCAAGTACGTTGTCTATTTTCAAAAGTAAGTACTACGTTGCATTAATTGAATATTAAGACCTGATACATTGCATAGATCGGTAATTTTCCCGTTCAGTTATCCACTGAAAGTTTAAACTGTTAGAGCAATGAACAGGACTTGATGTGAAAAGTAAGCAATCACAAGAACACATATTTACGTGGTTCACCAACTTGGCTACGTACACGGGGAGGGGAGATAATATTATTATCAATCTGGAGAAACGTTTACAAAATCACACTATTACTGTTGCACGAATTTGGATCACAAAATTCCTAATTGTGCAACTCTAGAATTATTGATCTCTGTTACAAAAAAGGCTTACATAGCGCTTATTTTATGCCTTTCCATAGCGCATAATAAGCGCTATATAAGCTACCGCTATGCAAGTTTACATAGCGCTTATTATGCGCTATGTATGAAAAGCTCCTTAAATAGCGTTTTTTTAAGCGCTGTCCAAGCATGGTATTTTAGTGTTCATAAATGACTTACGTAGCGCTTTTTATGCGCTATGGTAGCTTTGCATTTGTTTAAAATGTAACAATTAGATAGCGCTTTTTATGCGCTATCTAAGTAAGATTAATCTTTTAATGATCCACAAAAGTTATAAACTAGCAAAGAGTAGTTACAACTAAAATTCTTTGTAATACCTATTTTCTACTACTTCCGTGCCATCTTCTCCTTAATAAATCGGTTATACAAGTATCCTGCTCAATTATCCTTAAAAATCTGCATTTTGCTAGGAGGATAACACTTTGTTAGTACCTCACTATGTTTAACTCATAATTAATCATAGTAAAAATGTTTTGATAAATAATAATCAATCCATTGATTATATGATGTATACAAAAGACCTGAGCACAGGCAGCCCATCACAAAAGCTCAAATAGCTAAGCCATCCTGTTAGTTGTTCAAAGTCAACAGTCAAAGCACTTCATGATCTACCTACCATTTACACATTCAACAAACTGAAAAACTACCTATTTCAAACTCCCTCAACCTCAAATGAATTATCAAGATGCTAAATTCAATCAAGCTTCAACAGCTAAGACCCTACAAACCCAACAGCTAAGCTCCTCTGTCTCAGATGCTAAATGAATGGTACCTTTGCTGTGATTCAAGCAACACAAAGAAGTTTGATAAGAAGACCTCCAACCTCAAGAAGAAAAAGGGGCTAGGAGCTGAGGGGGAACCAAGTAATCAACAGCCAACAGCTGAGGGGGAACAACATCAAGGACCTCAAATCATTGAGTTGTCCTCTGATTCTACCTCAGACTTTGACTAGAACACTTGTATAGGTGCCTAGGTCATAGCTGCTAGAAATATGTTTTCCCCTATTCCCTAGCTTACTTATGTTTGAACAAGTTTCTCTCTAATCCTCTTCCTTTTAATTGTTTTGAATAGCTGTTCAGAACATCCCTTTTATTTTTCTATTATGTCTTTCAATTCACTGTGTATTAACAGTTTGTTTGCCTAGAAATATTATCAAGAAGATTTTCTCTTCATTGGTTCTTCTATTTCCTTAGCACTTATCCATGCAGGTACATAATCAAAAACCTTATTTATTTACCAAAAAAGGGGAAATTGTTAGTACCTCACTATGTTTAACTCACAATTAATCATAGTAAAAATGTTTTGATAAATAAATAATCAATCCATTGATTATATGATGTATACAAAAGACCTGAGCACAGGCAGCCCATCACAAAAGCTCAAACAGCTAAGCCATCCTGTTAGTTGTTCAAAGTCAACAGTCAAAGAACTTCATGATCTACCTACCATTTACACATTCAACAAACTGAAGAACTATTTTCAAACTCCCTCAACCTCAAATGAATTATCAAGATGCTAAATTCAATCAAGCTTCAACAGCTAAGACCCTACAAACCCAATAGCTAAGCTCCTCTGTCTCAACTGCTGAGACTGTTCTTCTTCAACAGCTTTCTCCACGTCATCAGACTCTTGAAGAATGACTATTCTAAATATTAACAAACTTTAGAATAACTCTATTGAAGCTTGATCAAGTGTGAATACACCTTCCCCTTAACTTGACAACCTGAATTCAAAAGGAACAACATATTAGTCAACCCGGTCAAAGACAAGCCATTACTCCTCTGTACCTTTGGTCCCCCAACGGCTACCCTTGTACCCTTGTCCTCCAATGGCTATATGGCCTCCCCTATATAAAGGTGTATACTGGCATGTTGTCAGGTGACCCTTTTTAACCCTTCAACACATTTTTACAACCTCACTCCCTTTTGAGCCTTCCTGCATTCTCAATCTGCAGATCTAAATATTTGCATAAACCCCTGCAAATATTGTGCCCCTTGTGCACCCAGTTACAACCCACACCAAGCCTAAGCTATCATCCAAGCTTAACCTTTTATTTTAATCTCTTGTAATTTTTCTTTTCTTTTTATAGCCTTAGTCAAAAGGCTTCCTTAACTGTAGTGACAGTTAAGAAGAGGGGGTTCGAGGAACTTGCCTTTATCATTCATTGTAAGCTTATTAAGTAAGTGGATATTATAGTGGATTGATCTCACTGTTGACTACAGTGGGGGTGGATGTAAGAGAAGTGTTTGCCTCTGAACCACTTTAAAAACTCCTTGTGTATTTTCTTCTCTTATCTCTACACTTACACACACTACACCTTGTCTATTTCATTTATTCTTTTATTTATTCTCCGCTGCATAATTACTCTATCTCTCAACAGCTAACAACCCAAACTATTAGCTGTTCATCTTTAACATTTCTATTCTTTAAGTAGAACAGGACCTTTCAATTGGCACCAGAGCTTGGATTCACCATAAAGAGTCTAACAACTTGTGAAAGATCCTCTCAACCCATCATGCCTCAACCCAGAAGAAACAATGAGAAAGACATTCCACACATTGATGACTGTGGATCTTTTGAGATTTATTCCTCAAAAATCAAAACCTATCTAGATGCTAATAGCATATGGAACTGGTATGTCTTAGAGAATGAAGTTGAACCTCCCACTCAAGCTGAAGTCAATGGAGGGGGTAGCAAACTCAAATCTCCTGAAAATTGGACTGATGCACAAAGACAACTTATGACTGCAAACTTAAAAGTAAAATATATTCTGCAAAAAAGTGTGAATGACTCCCTAGCTCAAGAAATAGCTAAAGTACCAAGTGCTAAAGCAGCATGGGAATTAATTAACACAAAGTTCACTAAACGCACCAGTGTTAGAACCCAGAATCTATACAACTTATTAAGACAGTTAGACAACTTCAAATTCTATCCTGGAGAAAAAGTGAGTGCTGCAAGACCAAGATTTGAAGATCTTGTTAGAGCCATTTCAGACCATGGCAAAACTTTTGAACAATCTGATCTATGCCTAAAAATCTACTCTAATCTTCCTCAAGAATATGAGAAAGTAGCCCTTCCCATTAGAGAAGGAGCTGAATGGAGTAGTATGACCATTGCACAATACTTTGGTAAACTTGAAGCATATGAACTAGAAGGAATGATCAAAATTCAACCAGCATCCACCATATCCCAAACCCTTGCCCTTGTTGCACAAGAGCAAACCCAGAAATAACTCTCTCAACAGGACATTGACTCTCTTGTTATCAATGCTCTACAAAAACTAAACATAACTCCTAAACAAGAAACAAAGCCAATCTCTCAAGAAGACATCCCAAGTCTCATCTCCATGGCTGTCAGAAATGCCATGAAGCATCAAAAGAAAGCTTTTGATAGAAGATACAGTCCTTCACCATCCAACCCAACTCAAGAAGTTGTTAAAAAGAACAGTGAGTGTTACAATTGTGGTAAACCAGATCACTATGCTGTAGACTGTAAAGAACCTAAGAAACCAAGAGAATACTTAAAAAGAATGACCTATTCTAAAGATGTCATTCATAGTTCTAGGTGCAATTGCTACAATTGTGTCAAGGCAAAAAATGACAAGAACAAAGAACAAGTCATGCTTGCTGACTTCTCTAGGTTTAGTGATGAAGAATTTGAATCTCCAGACTCGGATAGTGATGAAGAAGAAGCATTACTGTGTTTAGTTGCACAAGAATGTGATGAATCAGATAATGAAGAAGACCTAGAAGCCTTAGCTGCTGCTGAAGAACTTAAAGAGGTACATAATTTTAACTCTCTTAATATTGATGGTTTTAAAAATTTAGTTTGCACTCTCTTAATTCAAAAGAAGAAACACGACTCTAGCTTTGCTGCCCTCATCACAGAAAACCTTGAGCAATCAAAAACCATTGAAAAACTCAAAACCCTAAACACTAACCTTGAAACAACCACAAAGGATCTAGAAGAAAAATGTCAAAACTTGAAAATGACATACTTAGCTCAACAGCTAAGACTGACCGTTCTAAATCCCAAGAGGATAATAAACATGAAATAAGTACCTTGAAGGAAGAAAACAATGCATTAAAAAGAAAAATTGCTTCCTGGAACAAATCAAGGAATACTTTATCCATGTTTCAATTCAGCCAGAGAAATCCTGGGGACAGATCTGGAATAGGAGCTAAAAATCCCACACTCAAAATCTATACTCCACCCACTGGTGATAGAGCTGTTGAAACTATGATTTTACAAAGTCTCAACACACTCCCTACCAAGAAACCATCTTACCCCATTCAAACAAAGGAAGATGTGTACAAACAAAGGAGTAAAGAGAGTAAATCAAAAGGGGATTCTCCCACAATTCCTAATACTCAAAGCTTCAACAAGTACTGATGATATTAAATCTCAGAAAAGGAAGCAAGAACAGGAGCCTAGACAACCTAGAAAGCCTAGCCAAGCCAGAAAGCCAAGGCAAACTGGACAGCCAAGATATGCTAGACAGCAGAGGCACTCTAGGCAACCTAGACAAAACTGGCAATATTCCAATGGGAAAAGCCATCAGTCACAAAACTCCTCCCCTAGATCATCTTACCACTCACAAAATCCCAGACATCAATCTCACTTTCATCAACCAAACTACAGAAATCAAAGCCCATACAATACTGGACACCTATATAACTCCCCTCAACCCTTCACATTGACACCCTACATGATGCAAATCATGTCTTACTATAGCACCCTTAACCAATTCTTCAAAAGAAGATCAGGTGGCAAGGCTAGGGTACCAAAGAAAGTCTAATCCTTTGGACCCAAAAAGTATAAAGGGTACCATAATTTTTAATTTTGTTTTGTAGGAATCTAATAAAGGAATCTGGTACTTAGATAGTGGATGTAGCAGACATATGACTTACAACAAGGAATGGCTTCAACAGCTAACTCCAAAGAATGGTCCCAATGTTACATTTGGTGACAATTCTCAAGCAAGAGTCAAAGGATCAGGCAATCTAGTGACCAAGGAGATCATCTTTACAGATGTATCTTATGTTGAAGGCCTTAAGCACAATTTGATTAACATAAGTCAAATTTGTGATAAAGGGTACCATGTTATCTGCACAAAGGACCAATGCCAAGTCAAAGACAAGAACAACAAGGTTATTCTAACAGGAGTTAGAAAGAAGAACCTCTACTGCCTCCACCTTGAAGTTGTTCAATCCTCTTCTGCTCACTGCCTATTATCCTACAGCCAATCAGATTTATCATGGCTATGGCATAAAAGACTTGCTCACCTAAATCTCAAAACCATTTCCAAGTTATCCATCTCCAATCTTGTCAAAGGTCTTCCCAAAATTCCTTTCAAGAAAGACAAACTATGCAGAGCTTGTCAATGTGGAAAACAAAAGAAGACATCCTTTACTGCTAAAACCAGACTGGACACATCCAAACCTCTTGATCTCATTCATATGGACCTATTTGGCCCTATTAGAACCAGATATCTAGGTGGAAAGAGATACTCTCTTGTAGTTGTTGATGACTACACTAGATTCACTTGGATAATTCTTCTTGAATCCAAAAGTGATACTCTTCAAAACCTTACTCAGTTGTTCAAGAAAGTTCAGAACTTTAAAGGATTATCTATCAAAAAGATAAAATCTGATCATGGAACTGAATTTGAGAACACTGGAGTTGAAAACTATTGTAACCAAATAGGGATTGATCACAACTTTTTAGCTCCAAGAACTCCTCAACAGAATAGAGTCGCAGAAAGAAAGAACAGGACCATTTGTGAAGCAGCAAGAGCAATGCTGTCAGAACACAATCTTCCTAAATACTTTTGGGGAGAAGCTGTTACTACTGCTATTTATGTACAGAATAAAACTCTAATCAACAAGTTTCATATGAAGACCCCATATGAGTTGTGTAATGGCAAGGTTCCAACCATATCCTACTTTCATGGATTTGGAAGTAAATGTTACATTCACAACAATGTGAAGAATAACCTAGACAAATTTGATTCCAAGAGTGATGAAGGAATCTTTCTTGAATACTCCAACACTAGCAAAGCCTACAGAGTATACAACAAGAGAAGACTGGTTGTAGAAGAATCCATTCATATTGACTTTGATGAAAACAATGATCAAAGCAATACTGACTTATGGACTTTGATGAAAGCATTGGAAATTCTGACAACCTTCCAGAACCTTCACCCTCAATCAATAATCCTTCTCCATCAAATGAGAACAACATTACTCTTACCTATGTTCTGCCCAAAGATAATCCCAACAGCTTACCCACTCCCAACAGCTTTGCTCTTCCCAACAGCTTAGATGAAACAGTTAGCTGTCAAATCATACCTTCCCAAATCTCCACTCAAATCCTAATTCTCAATGATGACAACCTAATCATTTCCATCCCTATTCAGAAGGAAACAATCCCTGACGGCATTCCTCACTATGATATTTTCATGAGTGCCTTCATTTCTCAAATGGAACCTAAAAGGATCCATGAAGCCCTTCAAGATGCAGACTAGATAGAAGCAATGGAAGAAGAGCTTGAACACTTTGAAAGGAATAAAGTATGGAAACTTGTTCCCAAACCAAAAAACCAAACTGTCATAGGTACCAGATGGGTTTTTAGAAACAAAATGAGTGAAGATGGTATTGTAGAAAGAAACAAAGCAAGACTTGTTGCTCAAGGATTCAGACAAGAAGAAGGAATAGACTATGATGAAACTTTTGCTCCTGTAGCAAGACTTGAAGCCATAAGACTATTTCTAGCCTTTGTATCTTTTAAGAAGATGAAAGTATTCCAAATAGATGTCAAGAGTGCATTCCTGAATGGAATACTAAATGAAAAGGTGTTTGTTGCTCAACCTCCTGGATTTGAACATCCTAAATTTCCAGACCATGTATACAAGTTGGACAAAGCCTTGTATGGTCTAAAACAAGCCCCTAGAGCTTGGTATGACAATCTGTCTAAATTCCTTCTTGATAAAGGATTTACCAAAGGTCATATTGACAACACTTTATTCATTAAAAAATATGGAGATGACACCCTACTCATTCAGGTCTATGTTGATGACATTATCTTTGGATCATCAAATGAGAACCTTTGCAAAGAATTTGGAGATCTTATGCAAAAACAGTTTGAAATGAGTATGATTGGAGAACTAACCTACTTCCTACGTCTTCAAGTCAAACAAATGAATGATGGAATCTTCATTAACCAAGACAAGTACACAAGAGACATGATCAAGAAGTTTGATATGCAGAATGCCTCAACAGCTAAGACACCTCTGTCTACCACAACCAAACTTCATGCTGACACTGATGGTCAAAGTGTTGATCAAACACTGTATAGAAGCTATATAGGATCTCTCCTATATGTTACTGCCTCAAGACCAGACATCATGTTCAGTGTATGTCTATGTGCAAGATTTCAAGCAAATCCCAAAGAATCTCATCTTGCTGCAGTTAAAAGGATTTTGAGATATCTAAAAGGAACTCCTGATTATGGCTTATGGTACCCTAATGAATCTCCATTTTCACTAATTAGCTTTACTGACTCAGACTATGCTGGATGCAATCTTGACAGAAAGTCAACAAGTGGTGGATGTCAATTTATTGGATCAAGAATTGTGTCCTGGTCTAGTAAAAAGCAAACCTCTGTAGCAACCTCAACAGCTGAGGCTGAATATGTTACAGCTGGTCTCTGCTGTTCCTAAATATTGTACTTAAAAAGTCAAACACAAGACTTTGGTATAAATGTCACTAATATTCCCATATTTTGTGACAATTTAAGTACAATAGCCATGACAGAGAATCCTGTTCAACACTCTAAAACCAAACACATTGGTAAGACATCACTTCATTAGAGACCATGTTGAAAAAGGAAATATCAATTTAGCCAAAGTTGGTACGGAGGATAATGTCTCTGACATACTAACTAAAGCTGTAACGCCTATCCTTAATCTCGTTAAATATTTGACTTATTTGTTAAATTCTTGACGTGCTTGTTAAATTCTTGGCTAGCATATTTATATGCTATTTTATTTGAGTTAATTATTTAACTACTTTAGAAAGTTAAGGTGGTTAAATGTCTAAGTTGAAAGTTTAGGGGCCTTTTTGTCAAAGTTAGAACTTGAGGGGCCTAGTTGCAATTCTTGAAATTTTGCAAGTATATCTTGTTGCTTTCACTGAGGGAGAAAGCAAATTCTAAATTTTCTTCTCGTACTCTCCTTCTGTTCCAAAAGCTAAGTTTAGGATTCTTCCTATTCTCGACTCCTCGAGCTTAATTAATCCTCTGTTCGTGATTCCGGTCCCGGATAAATATTCGTGGCGTTGAATAGAGCGTTTCCTGCCGAACAAAAATTAATTTGGGTCAACTTGATTTCGGACTAGGTAAGCTATTAGTTTCCCCTTACTTGTAATAACATGCATATATGTTATTCCCGCTACTTGTTCTTGTTAAAATTGTGTTTTGAACAATTTTTGTGATACTTGTAATTTTGGGACGAAGGGAGTATAAATATACTGCGTATGAAGAAACTTGAAAAAGGTATACTCCTGGGTTATCAAAAGATTAGTAGGAAAATTATACTCCTATTCGTGAGACGGTAAAATAGTAACTTGATTTAAATATTATTAAAAAAATTGTACTATTATTTGTGGTACGGGGAAATGAAGGAAAGTATCCCTAAATGTTTATAGTAGTATATTAGAAAATTGTACTTATACTTTTGGGGACGGTGAAATATTAAATAGGAATAAAAGGAAATTGTCTTATTATCTATGGGACGGTAAAAGAAATGAATTGGGCTTGAAATAGGAGTTCTAAACTTGTTAGTATACTCCTGAGAATGTTAGGAGTGTTAGTTAAATGTTACTTCTACGTGTGGGACGGAGAATTAATAAAACTTGAATTCAGGGGAAAAGGGCCAAAATTTGTACCGCACGGTCGTGCGCCTTTATTTGGCACTGTCGTGCCAAATATCACCTTTAGGCAAATTTCCTCGACAGTGTTAGCACGGTCGTGCGTCTTTTATGGGCACGGTCGTGCCGAAAATGAGTTTTGTGTGAAAACCTCTCGACCTTGATAGCAAGGTCATGCCACTTTTGCACGCACGGTCGTGCCAAGGTGATTAGCACGGTCGTGCTCTTTGGTGTGCACGGTCGTGCCACCTGAAATCTGATTGTTCTTCTTGAATTGTTTCCTTCATAACTTTCTATAGGAAAGTCGGAATCAAGATCCGAAAGAAGCTGAATAACTTAGACTCAAAGGGCTATTCAAAGAATAAATTAATGAGGTTTTAAAGTGATTGTATAGAGAACCTAGATAGGTGTTTTAGGACATTGAACTTGAGTATAAGAGTATGAATGCTTTTATGTGTCTGGAAAGCAACGTCTTGTGTACCTTAGGGGTATAAAACAATGTTTTGAACGTGAACATCCTAAGAATAGGATTGAGAATTGGTAAGAGTAAAGTGTATAACTCTTATACATGATTGAATGTCTAAAGATTGGAATAAAACTTGAAGTATAAGACAATAAAATCTTGTACATGACTTGAACATCCAAAGAAAAGGGATTAAAACATGAATATAAGATTAATAAATCTTGTATATGCCTTGACACCAATATATGGGTAAGGTGTAAACTCGAAAGTGCTCAGAATAAGCATTAACGTGAATAAGAAATATTTTTGACTTGTATGTGCAATCATCGCACATAGTTGCTTGATAACAATGTGACTTCTTGATTACTTGAAGCTTGTTTTCCGTTGAGCTAGTCCACGAATCTTGGATTAGTCTCCCCTCTCGTAGCTAAAGTTTGTGTACCTAAAGGACACCAACTAATGTCTTGATCTTGAATATCCTAAGAAAAGGATTTGAAAACTTGTACGAGTAAGATGTATAATTCATCTTCTGAACTTGAACTTGAGTGTAAGAGTAAGGACTCTTCTACGTGTCTTGAATCTAAAGATTGTACAACTTAAGGGCATTAAAGCTATGCCTTGAACTTGAATATCCTAGGAATAGGATCGTGAACTTGATTGGGAGATGTATAGCTCATCTTCTTAATTAAAACGTGAATATAAGATGAGTAAATCTTGTACTTGTCTTAAATAACCAAAGAGTTGGATTGATAACTTAAGTATAAGTTAATTAACTCTTTTACATGTTTAACCATCCAAGAAAATGGATTGAGAACTTGGACACAAGATGATAAAATCTTGTAAAAGTCTTGACTGTCTTGATTGTCTTAAAAGTCTTGAATGTCTTGAAACCATTACATGAGTATGGTAATAAACTTGAAAGATTCTTGATGTGTATATGCAAATTTTGCATGTAGCTACTTGATAGAATGTAGCTTCTTGATTATTTGATACATGACATGAGTTCCTAAAGAAAATAAGGACTAGTGTAATATGAAGATCATTCATATAATCGTGAATACTACGATTTAAGTTAATAAGAGTAACTACAGAACACAATATGTGTTAGAAAATGTATTCGATTATTAACGATACATATACGTGAGATATGACTGTGACTAGGTATGATGTGACCTATTCTATTACGTGTTTAGAGTCTAAGGTATTGGGCTCTACTTGATAGTAAGGGTATCGTGATAGACACCTTAATGTGTTAAACGTGACATAAATATGTACGTGCAAACTTGGCATGTGACTAAATGATATACCCTACTACGTGATTGAGGTCTGTTATTAATAGACCCTAACTTGGATTGATCATGTTACATGGACACTTACGTGCCATAGTTGAACTTGATTCGTATTCGTAATAATTGAGCACGTGTACTTATATTCTCGTGAGCACATGATATATGATTACATGGTGCATATTCTCGTGAGCACATGATATATGATTACATGGTGCATATTCTCGTGAGCACATGATACATGATTACATGGTGCATAAAGAATAATCCACTAATAAGGGACTGAGTTCTGTTCTCGTAGTTCAAGTAAACATCTACTTGTGCATTCTTGTGTGAGTCCAGCTGGTTCTCCTTGCTTGTTCGAAAATATATAGGTTCACGCTTGTCGCGAGAGCTGGGACTTAAGTAACAATCGGGTCCCTATGTATTTCCGCCTGACCCCTTACTACCGGCCATAGTAAGGGCATAGCTTCCTTGGTTGGAGCAATAAGCCTGACCTAAGTGAATGCTAACTCCTGTCTTGAACACCACGTGGATCTTGTTCTTGTGGATGACACTGGTTACCAGGTCTTCTTATATACTGCACAGCAGTTTCTTGTTCTTGTTCTTGGTTGTCCTCAGCTAGAAAAGCATCGACAACAAATTGTATTCTTGGGAGGAATAAGGAAGGATTCAGGTAAAAATGCGTGATAGGCCTATGTGCATCTTGGTGAGCTAGTCTAGCCTCTCACACTACTTGACTACTTGTTACCTGATCATTTCTCGAGCTTGATTACTTGTTGAGTTGGCTTAGCCTCTCCTATACTTGTTACTTGATGATACTTGATATATGATTACTTGAGTATCTACTTGTATTGCATGATAACATGACATATAGTTGCATGTTAATAGCTTACTGAGATTTATCTCACCCTTTATTTGTTTAATTGTTTCCCCCCAGGAAAGCAGGGGATAGTATGCAGTGAGGCTCGACTTAGCTGGGAATTTACTCAGCAGGATATTCTTGTTCGAAGTTAGTGTCCTTTTATATTTTGGTAAGGACGATCTTGTATGAGTTAATTAAACTCTGGGCTTGTATTGGGGTAGTATTTGTTGTCCCTAGACAGTTCTTGATGCCAGCTTATTTGCTAGGCATGTCTTCCGCTGTATGTAACCTTGTTTGGTTTTAATTTTCTTGGTCTAGAACTCGTGTGAGCTATCTTAGCTCCCTACTCTTGAGTATATATATCCTGTCAGTTTTGTTTTTAACAGGTATTGTTCCTGTTTCCCGTTAGTTTCTTGTTAGTTACGCGCACCAGGTTCGAGGTTCTATTAGGGAATCCCGGGACTTGGGGCGTGTCAAAAGCTATGGATGAAAAGTGGTTTGAACTTTTGAGAGAAATGTTAGGAATGATTAACTTGCCTACGTAAAAGGGATTAACTGAAATTTTATTTCATAAACTTTAGACTGGTACAAAGAACATGGTTAGCTGTTTACATTATTTATACAGCTAACCTAAACAGATCTCTATTCAAGGACAACAATATGATGGCCTGTTTACATCATATTGCTTGGAACTAAGCCTTAACCTCACTACCCCTGTGTTGCTGGTAGCCCTCTCCTCTCAAAAACAAAAAAAGGGTACAAAAACTTTCCCAATAGCTAACTAACCTTGGCTGTTCTCTTTTTCCTCCATCTTACAAGATTTGTTTCCAACAACAACCAGAGCCCTTGTCTTGTCTATCTCTTCCTTGATATGCCCTTACTGGTGTAGATGGCCCTTCCTCTAAATACCTCTCCAACCACACTGGATGCCTCTCCATAACTGGAGAATGATAAAGAGGTGGACCCATGGTTCTTGGCCACCACTCCTCCACAGCATCATAGGGTGGAAGATCATCCAAGGGGGAAACAAAGCTAAAGGTCCCAGAAGTCTGCATACTCTCAGCAGCTATCATTGCCATGTGAGAATAAGGACCTCCAATATCCTCTTCCTTGACTTGAACAGGACTACAACACCTCAAATATTGCCTGAACAGTTGAGTGTGAGTAGTTGTTGGTGACTGCTGGACCCCATGAAAGTTATCTCCCCTTCCCTCTAACACTGCCATGCTAATGGTCAAAGAATCCCTTGTTACTGGGACATAATCCCTTAGCTGTTCAGCTACATGCACCTTCTTGGCCTTAACAGCTAAGATATCTTCCTGACTCATTAGCTCTCTAAAAGTAAATAGCCTCAACACCTGTTTTCCCTCAACAGCTATCCTATCAATATCCTTCCCATGGACCATTAAGCTCTCCTTTATCATCAAGTCTCCAAGGGAATGAACCCTTTGGACTTCAGACTATGCAGCATTTGCTCTGCTGCTCTCTCCCTCCCCAACTTTCATTCTTTGACCAAACAGCTTAATACTACCACCTTCTTCCACTTGTTTCTCTTTTCCCTTGCCTTTAACCTCATTCAATTGTGCCAATCTCTCTCTCTCCTTTTTCTCCAAAGCTTCCCTTTTACATTCCCAATCTCTCTTTCTCTTCTCCCTATCTCTCACCTCCCTATACTTAAAAGGGTGATCAAGAGGAAGCTATTCAACTTCCTCATACATCTGATGATCACTTTGTATAGTGTATGAAATGAACTCTCTCTCAAACCTTTCCCTTTCTATCTCTTCTCCTACATGGATCGAAAATATTAGCTTCTTGGCTAATTGAGCCATTCTTTTAGGATTATACTTAGCTGCAAGTCTCCCCATGTTTCGTAAGTTTAACTGGGTTTGCCTGAACAACTAAGCTAAAAGAAAGAGAATATGATGTGTTTTCATCAGCTGAGTTCTTATTCCTTTTATATACAAGGATTTTATGAAAGCCCACAATAGGGTATGGTGCTAGACGTAGCTGTTAAAATTAAATTTTTGCCCAAAATATCAACTGATTTGACCACAAAAAATGTACTATTGGTACAAAAACTTGGCAAAGCTGAGATGTGATAGGTCAAAATTTAAGTCGAAGTGTGTTATACCATACTTATCACCTTACCTTCCTTAAATAGTCGCCCGCTATTTCTGGGAATAAATGATATATCATTTAATTCCATTCTATTTACTGTTCATATAAACAGTAAAAGAGGAAAACTGTCAAGTCGTCTTAACGGCTAGCTTTTAAAACCCTCGTCGCCTCGATCTTAAAATTATAACCGTTGTCCCCACCTTCCAAACCTCGATCTTTCATCTTCTCCTCTCTCTATAAAAATCAAATTTTTTTTCTTCAAAAATCATTCAACCTTTCGAAGTCAAAAACTCTGCTTCAAACCCTAACCTCCTCTGTTTTCAAACCCCACCTTTTCTCCTTCTTGTAAATCAAACATGTCTTCTCCTATTATTAGACAACCTCTTGTACCCGAAGATGCTCATGGGTATTACATCGAAGAAGACTTCTTCCAAGGAGAAACAGGTCTATTTATAAAAGGTCTTCTTGAAAACAATAGATTACTCTCTTTTCTCACAGAAAAGGCCCCCATCCTTGACCATGCCTGTCTCCATCTCTACAACACTGGAATAAGGAATTCTGACCACTCAATCTCTGCTATGTTTGGAGAAGAAGAAATTGTCATTTCCTATCTAGATGTTAGTATCTACTTAAATCTTGAAATAAGTGAGTATTTCATAACAAATATTTGGGACCCTGCCATAGATATGAACTTTGCCCCTCTCTATCGAACCTTCACAGGCCAAGCCAATTACCTAAGCCTCAAAAACCAGCCTGTTCACAAAAGACTTCTCTCCAAAAGACACACTGTCCTGTGTGACATTATCCTCAAAGGAATCTATGGCAAACGATCTTCATTTGATCAAATGAGTGTCTCGGAGTGGAAACAAGCATTGGCTCTTCTCAGAGGCAGGATCAACTGGGGTCCCATCCTCTTAGAGAACTTCAATCTTAAAAACTACCCTTCCACCATCAAAGGAATAAAAAAGGCTGGACAACCTAACCTCTTCAGGTTCATGACCCTTGTTCTTCTTCAAAAATTTTGTGAGGTAGTCCCTTACTGGAACTTACAAAATGAATGGTACCTCTGCTGTGATTCAAGCAACACAAAGAAGTTTGATAAGAAGACCTCCAACCTCAAGAAGAAAAAGGGGCTAGGAGCTGAGGGGGAACCAAGTAATCAACAGCCAACAGCTGAGGGGGAACAACATCAAGGACCTCAAATCATTGAGTTGTCCTCTGATTCTACCTCAGACTTTGACTAGAACACTTGTATAGGTGCCTAGGTCATAGCTGCTAGAAATATGTTTTCCCCTATTCCCTAGCTTACTTATGTTTGAACAAGTTTCTCTCTAATCCTCTTCATTTTAACTGTTTTGAATAGCTGTTCAGAACATCCCTTTTATTTTTCTATTATGTCTTTCAATTCACTGTGTATTAACAGTTTGTTTGCCTAGAAATATTATCAAGAAGATTATCTCTTCATTGGTTCTTCTATTTCCTTAGCACTTATCCATGCAGGTACATAATCAAAAACCTTATTTATTTACCAAAAAAGGGGAAATTGTTAGTACCTCACTGTGTTTAACTCACAATTAATCATAGTAAAAATGTTTTGATAAATAAATAATCAATCCATTGATTATATGATGTATACAAAAGACCTGAGCACAGGCAGCCCATCACAAAAGCTCAAACAGCTAAGCCATCCTGTTAGTTGTTCAAAGTCAACAGTCAAAGCACTTCATGATCTACCTACCATTTACACATTCAACAAACTGAAGAACTATTTTCAAACTCCCTCAACCTCAAATGAATTATCAAGATGCTAAATTCAATCAAGCTTCAACAGCTAAGACCCTACAAACCCAACAGCTAAGCTTCTCTGTCTCAACTGCTGAGACTGTTCTTCTTCAACAGCTTTCACCACGTCATCAGACTCTTGAAGAATGATTATTCTAAATATTAACAAACTTTAGAATAACTCTATTGAAGCTTGATCAAGTGTGAATACACCTTCCCCTTAACTTGACAACCTGAATTCAAGAGGAACAACATATTAGTCAACCCGGTCAAAGATAAGCCATTACTCCTCTGTACCTTTGGTCCCCCAACGGCTACCCTTGTACCCTTGTCCCCCAACACTATATAGCCTCCCCTATATAAATGTGTATACTGGCATGTTGTCAAGTGACCCTTTTTAACCCTTCAACCCATTTTTACAACCTCACTCCCTTTTGAGCCTTCCTGCATTCTCAATCTGCAGATCTAAATATTTGCATAAACCCCTGCAAATATTGTGCCCCTTGTGCACCCAGTTACAACCCACACCAAGCCTAAGTTATCAGCCAAGCTTAACATTTTATTTTAATCTCTTGTAATTTTTCTTTTCTTTTTATAGCCTTAGTAAAAAAGCTTCCTTAACTGTAGTGACAGTTAAGAAGAGGGGGTTCGAGGAACTTGCCTTTATCATTCATTGTAAGCTTATTAAGTAAGTGGATATTATAGTGGATTGATCTTACTGTTGACTATAGTGGGGGTGGATGTAAGAGAAGTGTTTGCCTCTGAACCACTTTAAAAACTCCTTATGTATTTTCTTCTCTTATCTCTACACTTACACACACTATACCTTGTCTATTTCATTTATTCTTTTATTTATTCTCCGCTGCATAATTACTCTATCTCTCAATAGCTAACCACTCAAACTGTTAGCTGTTCATCTTTAACATTTCTATTGTTTAAGTAGAACAGGACCTTTCACACTTGATTCGGTTTGTATGGACAAACTGTACCAAAAAATTATAAGACATTTGCTAGAAACAACATATGAAATAAACACAAACACATATATAAACACACATATATATAAAACCACAACTCGACGAGCACACGCTCGGAGTACCACATACAACACAACAACCACAACTCGATGAGCACTCGTTCGGAGTACCACACACAACTGAACAACCACAACTGAAATATTAAAATTTATTTAAGGTCACATTCAGAGAGTGATTGAAATCTAACACAACAAACTAAGTAAAGGCACTCAGAGAACTGAGTCACTGACCGCTTCTTTGCGAAGTATAATCGCTGCCATCACTTCTTCCATATTTCTCCAACGTAATATTCTCATCGGAAGAATTCAAAACATTAGCCGGATCAACTTTCACATTTTTGTACACAATCAAAGTTGGTATTCTTAATCTTTAACCTACTTCCTGTACCCCACACCACATCGGATTCTAAACTAATTAGCAATTCTATTAGGAAAAAAAAGCAGCACAAGTAAACAGATTTCACTCCCTAATCTAGCCAAATTTAAGTACCACTCCAAATGCATTAAGCTTCAGCGAATCTGTCCTGATTTTCTGCAATATAGAAAAAGGAAAGCAACACAACAAAAAGTAACACCGGTCAATCTTCAACAAGCCAAGAAAACATTTCACTCCATAGGTCTAAGAACTTCAATATAGTTTCCAGTATTCAAAATTCGGATTGAAACGAGTGCAAATCAATTAAGCCTATATCCAAAACAATACTAACTCATACTCAAAATCAAATTATTACTAATAACAATAACATATTCAATTATGAGATGAGTTTGCTAAACTTTTAGGGCATCAATCAATAAACTGGTATATGATCGAATTCTACTTATATAGATGTTTAGAAAGTGGATGACAAGAATATTTACGCATCTTTGTCATTTAATTGTATAAATGTAAACATATTCAGAATGTCCTCTAAATGAAATTTGGACATTTATTTAGGGATGGAGGGAGTATATAAAAATAAATTAAGTACATGTCCAGTCAGCGGAAACATGTTTGGGAAAATTCCAGTAATGGCTGGAGTGGTCCCTGTGAGCTGCTGACCTGCAAAGACTGACTGAATTACAAATCTAGAAAATATAGTGACTCATTGTCCTACAAAATAAGTTTAACGGAAAAGAAGGAAGATCCACTCCAATCAAAGGATTTCCATACCCCATGGATACTAATCTGAAATAATTACGTCAAACAAATATATACATCGACCCATTCTTCAGAGATCCAAATAAGATTATCAGCTTAATCCAAATAACCCTTCAAAATCGTACTCGCCCGCTGAATCAAATTATAAACGGTAAGCAAATTCGCAGAATCAAAATTCTAAACCTAGATATCTCGTTTCAATTATAAATCAAGCAGGAGTTACAAACAAAGCAACCGCTGATGAACGGAAAAGATTTGGGATTTGAGATTTATAGATTTGAGATAGTAGGCGAAAAAGATGAGAAAAATTACCTGTTATGAACCCGAAAGTATGGGCCCGATGCTCCAGCCTCCGGGGAGGTCCTCAGGTCCGGCCTTCGACTCCCACCTGCCTTCGAAATTCATACAACTTTGGTCGATCGCCGTCGCCCCTCTCCTCTGCGTCGCCTCTCTCAGTCTCTCCTTCGTGCAATCACGCAATCTCTTCGACTAATAGAAACCCGCTTGCGGCAAACTAATGAGATAAGTTTGGGTTGGTTGTGTAAAATTTGAGCTTATATATCTAGGGTTTTATGTAAATTTTAAGGGGGTTAACTGAAATTTTTCAGGGGGTTAAGGCTATAATTTGAAAATTTTTAAGGGGCTAAAATGGGTATAAACGGAGAAGTGAGGGGGTCAATTAACCCCCTCATATACGTGCGTCCGCCCCTGCCTCAAGCCCTTTGATAGCGCTTAACTCGGTCAAGAAATAAATAAAAAAATTAAACCCGAAAAGAAAAAAATTAATAGCTAATGAATCACTTAGTATGATAGTGTTTTCCTAAGCGCTATGTAAGATAATCACTTACATAGCATTTTTTTTATATGCGCTATAGTAGCTATTTTTTTAAAAAATAAAATAAAATTTCATTCGGCTTGATTAGGTAATTCAATGAAGGTCATGCGCTATCTAAAAGTACCTCTAAGATAGCGCTTCCTAGAAGCGCTATAGAAGCTGTGTTTCGTAAGTTCCAATTTGTACTAGTGATGAGGTATCAATTTGTGTTAGGATGGCCCATCTATTTATACTAATAGAGTTCTAACCCTGAAGACATAATGAATAGCTTTTATTAATCCCTAAAGGATTAATAATAATTCCTGATAAGGATTATGATGACGCCAAAATCTTGTTGGATCAGCCCTCGTCTAGCGGTTCGGATAATCCCAGCGACAGTTCTTGATGGCCGGATCTACACACACGAAACAAACGTAAACTACACCGGGGCTTCACCGGCGAAGGCCCTCCGGTGTAAGAATAAGGATATGGGTGATTAGAAATAGAGAATCAATTGACTAGATTAGAGCCAAAAGTTCATTACCCTTCTTCCTGTTGTGAGGACCTGTTTTTATAGGCGTGGGTGAATGAGTCCTAGCTTGTTAGAGAAGCTAGGATGCCCGTGTTGATGTAGGACTCGCATTCCTTGGAGATAGACTCCTGATAAGGATGGATGATATCCTGTTATCTGGTATGAGAGATATCCTTGTTTAGATAAGGATTCTTTAGTGTCAAAGTTGTAATATAACTCTGTAAGAGGTTTCCCAACGATAATGGGAGGCTTCTGATGTAAGTCGGCCCGTCATCTAACTCGGCTCGTCATAGAGGCCGGCTAGAGATTGAGCTTCTCGGACTCGGCCTAGGCAAGGTCTGCCTGCTCGGCCTTACTGATGTCGGCCTATAAATATGGGCTTCTCGTGAGTGGACCTCTCGGTCTAGGTCTGTTAGGCAAGTGGGCCCAGAGTATCAGTGCTCCGTTTGCCCAAGTCGGTTTATGTCGTTCAGTGGCCCCCGAGTTTCTATCTCGGCATGGCGAGTAGAAATTGTTGGTATTTAATTTCTGATTGATTGATGTGACAGTTGTAGCCGCCAAAATCCTCGCTTTGATTCACTGATGCCAATAGGATTTAATGCCAATTGAATCATTGTTCTTCTTGGAATGGGGAAAACTCCAGTTGGATTCCAATTATGAGTAATATTAATTACCCTTCAACTAACTCCCTCTTAAGTAATATAAATAGAGGATCCACCCTTTAATTTTTAACATTATCCTTACCTTCTTTTCTTCTTCCAAGCTTCATTCATGGCAAAAAGAGACTATGATAATGACACGCCCCCAGGTCCCGGGATCCCCTAATAGAACCTCGAACCTGGATGGGAGTGCCTAACGGGAAACAAGAAACTTAACAAGAAACTTAATGACATTTGTTTAACAAACGAACATGATATATATATTCTAGAGTAAGGAGCTATACTAGCTCACAACACGAGTTCTAGACAAGAAAATTTAAAACCAAACTTAATACATACACAGCGGAAACATGCCTAGCACATAAGCTGGCATTAAGAGTACTATACAAGATGTCTAGTGACAATAAGAACTGAACAAGACAGTCTACCCCAAAATAAGGAGTTATACAACCCAATCCATCGTCCTCACCAAGTGTAAAAGGACACAAGCCCCCAAAATAATCACGACCTGCGAAGCAAGCTCCCAACTATGTCGAGCCTCACTGCGCACTATCCTTCTTTTCCTGGGGGGGGAGCAAATAAAGGGTGAGATAAATCTCAGTAAGCTATTAGATGCAACTACATGACATGCTATCATGCAATTCAAGTAGATACTCAAGTAATCATATATTAAGTATCATCAAGTAACAAGTATATGAGGGGATAATCCACTCATCCAGTAGCACATAAAGCTAACCAAGCAAGTTATAAGGATATTGCTTCCTTCCTTATTCCTCCCAAGAATACCATTGTTGTCGAAGCTTGTATTACTTTGACATCACGATCAATAACAGGAACTGATTATTCAGTATATCAGAAGACCCGGTAACCAGTGTCATTCTCAATATCAGTACTCATGATTATTCATGAGGTGTTCGGGACGGGAAATTAGCATTCACTTTAGTCAGGCTTATTGCTCCAACTAAGGAAGCTATGCCCTTACTATGGCCGGTAGTAAGGGGTCGGGCGGAAATACATAGGGACCCGATTGTCACTTAAACCCCAGCTCTCGCGACAAGCGTGAACCTATACATTTTCGAACAAGCAAGGAGAACCAGCTGGACTCACACAAGAAAGTACAAGTAGATATTTACTTGAACAACGGGAGAGGAACTAATCCAAATGTAGTGGACTAGCTCAACAAGGAACATGCTTCAAGTACTCAAGAAGTCACCTTGTATCAAGAAAATGTATGCAATGTTTGCACATACACAACAAGAACATGTCTCATACACGTTAGTGCTTGTTCATAGCACTTTCAAGTTCACTACCATACATATGTATTGGTGTCAAGCCATGTACAAGATTTTATTATCTTATACTTCAAGTCTTAATCCATTTCTATGGATGTTCAAGTCATGTACAAGCTTTTAATGTCTTATACTTCAAGTTATAACTTCCAATCTTTGGACATTCAAACAAGTATAAGAGTTATACATTTACTCTTACTAAATCCCAATCCTATTCTTAGGATGTTCAAGTCTAAGACCTTATGCTAATGCCTCTAAGGTGCACAATCATTGGATTCACAACAAGTATAACACATTAGTGCTTGTTCATAGCACTTTCAATACATAAAGAAGAGTTACTACTCTTATACTTATGTTCTCATTTTAATTCAATGAGTATACATGTTTAAGACCAAGTCTGATGCCCCTAAAGTATCACAACACTTGCTAGGACATCTTATATTAAGGTTATATACCTTAACTAGGGTTACTTCCAACTTTATACAAACTTTAAACAAAATCTTTGTTTTTCAGACAACTGTGCGGTCGCCCACAATGGTCTGTGCGGCCGCACACAAGCATGTCAATTTCTTTGAAAAATCCTTCAGAAAGATGTGCGGTCGCCCAGGTATTTTTGTGCGGTCGCACAATGTGCTAAAATGCGAAAATTCCCATTTCTTTCCCAGGTTGAACTATTTCCGTCCCAAAACATAGGAGTAACATTTACTACCAATTTCACAACCTACAAAAGGCATAACATTATTTAAACTCATATTTCCAAGTCCCTTTTCATCATTTCATACAGAGGATTTTACTCCCTTTGTCCCAAATTTACAAGTATCCCAAAAATCACCCCAAACACAAAATTAACAATCACAAGTATCGAGAATAACATTTATGCATGTTATTACAAGTAAGGGGGAGCTAATAACTTACCTAGTCAAAATTCAAGTTGACCAAAACTTATTTCTGTTCGGCCTGGAACGCTCTATTCAACGCCACGAATATTAATCCGGGATCGGAATCAAGAACGGAGGGATAATTAAACTCGAGGAGTCGAGAATAGGGTAAACTCTAACCCTAGCTTATGAAACAGAGGAAGAGCGTAAAGAAATTTGGGTGAAATGCCTTCTCAGGCAAACCCAAGTCTTGATATACTTAAAACTTTCAAAGAATTGCACTTAGGCCCCTCAAGTTTCACTTTTAACAAAAAGACCCCTGAAGTCAAATTTTCACAAATGACCCAAAAGTCAAAACTAGACATTTAACCACCTTAATATTCTAAAGCAGTTAAAACTTTAACCCAAGTAAAACTAACACATAATATGCAAGTTCAGGTATTTAACAAATATGTCAAATATTTAACGATAATAAGGATGGGCGTTACATCCTCCCCACCTTAAAGAAAATTCGCCCACGAATTTTACTTACCAAAGTTTTCAAATAGGCTCGGGTATTTATCTCGCATCTCTTTCTCGGTTTCCCAAGTAGCCTCTTCAATTTCATGATTCCTCCAAAGGACCTTCACAATAGGAATCCTTTTGGTACGCAAAACTTGCTCTTTCCAGTCAAGAATTTCAACAGGTTGTTCCTCATAAGACAAATCAGGCTGAAATGGAATAGCCTCATACTCAAGAACATGTGATTCATCTGCCATATACTTGCGAAGCATAGATACATGGAATACATCATGAATACCCGATAAAGAAGGAGGTAAAGCCACTCTATAAGCCAACTTACCAACTCTTTCTAGAATCTCAAATGGACCGATATAACGAGGAGATAAATTTCCTTTCTTCCCAAATCTCTTTATACCTCTACGAGGAGAGACCTTCAAGAATACAAAGTCACCTACCTGGAATTCAAGATCCCTTCTACGATGATCTGCATAACTCTTTTGTCTACTCTGAGCTGTGCGCAATCTATCTCGAATGAGTTTCACACTTTCAGCTGATTGTTGAACCATTTCAGGACCCAAGAGTCTAGCTTCTCCCACTTCATCCCAGCATATAGGAGATCGACATTTTCTGCCATAAAGAGCCTCATATGGAGCCATTTCAATGCTAGACTGGAAACTGTTATTATAAGCAAACTCAGCCAAAGGAAGATGAGTATCCCAACTGCCTTTGAAATCAATAACACAAGCACGTAACATATCCTCGAGAATCTGTATAAGTCTCTCAGATTGCCCATCAGATTGAGGATGAAAAGCTGTACTGAAATTCAATTTAGTACCCATGGCACCCTGAAGAGCCTGCCAAAATCGAGAAGTAAAACGAGGATCTCTGTCAGATACAATACTCACAGGAACCCCATGCAGTCGGACTATCTCCTGAACATATAAAGATGCCAACTGAGACAATGAATATCCCATGGAAACAGACAAAAAGTGAGCTGATTTAGTCAACCTGTCCACTATAACCCAAACAGCATCATGGCCTCGTCTGGTACGTGGCAAACCAGTCACAAAATCCATAGTAATATGCTCCCATTTCCACTCTGGAATTTCTAATGGTTGCAACAAACCTGCTGGACGTTGATGTTCCACTTTTACTTGTTGACAAGTCAAACATTTGGATACATACTCAGCAATCTCTCTTTTCATATTGTTCCACCAGAAATATTTCTTCAAGTCTTGATACATTTTAGTGCTTCCAGGATGAATAATATACTTGGCTTTGTGAGCCTCTTCAAGAACTTTCTTCTTAATCTCAGGATCAACTGGAATACAAACTCGACTTCGGAAGGTAAGAATTCCATCACTATTAAAAGAAAAATCTGATTGCTTTCCTTCATTTATTCCACTAATGATTTTCTGGAGTTCAGAATCCATTACCTGATCTTCTTTGATCTGTTGGAGTAAATCTGAAGTAGCTTTTATATTAGCAAACATAACTCCATGATTTGATTCACAAGGACTCCAATCACACAAGTCTTCAAACATCTTCCATTCACGAATCATCAAGCAAGAAATATAAGTCTTTCTGCTCAGTGCATCTGCCACAACATTTGCTTTTCCTGGATGATAAAGGATAGTACACTCATGATCCTTCAATTTCTCCATCCATCTACGTTGCCTCATGTTAAGCTCTTTTTGAGAAAACAAGTACTTTAAGCTCTTATGATCAGTAAAGACTTCAAATTTAGTTCCATACAAGTAATGCCTCCATTTATGCAAAGCAAAAATAATCGCAGCCAACTCTAAATCATGAGTAGGATAATTCTTTTCATAAGGAGATAATTTTCGAGAAGCATAAGCTATTACCTTGCCATCTTGCATCAGAACACAACCCAATCCTTCTTTAGAAGCATCAGTATAAACCATGAAATGCTCAGAACCATTAGGCAAAGCCAAGACTGGAGCTGTAGTCAAACGCCTTTTTAACTCCTGAAAACTTGCTTCACATTTGTCATTCCACTCAAAAGAAATAGATTTTCGAGTCATATTAGTCAATGGAGTAGCAATCTTGGAGAATCCCTCAATGAACCTCCGATAATAACTAGCCAAGCCCAAGAAACTACGGATTTCAGTCACTGTAGTTGGCCTTTTCCAGTTGACAACTGCTTCAACTTTGGAAGGATCTACTGCAATACCAGTAGCAGACACAACATGCCCCAAGAATGAAACCTCTTCTAACCAGAAAGCACATTTGCTGAATTTTGCAAATAATTGTTTCTCACGAAGAACTTGTAATACTACTCTGAGATGTTGTTCATGCTCAGCCCGTGACTTAGAATACACAAGAATGTCATCAATGAATACCACCACAAAGCAATCAAGATATGGCTTGAATATACGGTTCATCAAATCCATAAATACAGCTGGAGCATTTGTCAAACCGAATGGCATAACAATAAACTCATAATGCCCATACCTGGTACGGAAAGCTGTCTTTGGTATATCCTCAGATCTGATTTTCAACTGATGATAACCACTTCCCAAGTCAAGCTTCGAATACACTACTGAACCCTGAAGCTGATCAAACAAGTCATCAATATGAGGTAACGGATATTTATTCTTGATAGTTACCTGATTAAGATCTCTGTAATCAATACACAATCGCAGAGTCCCATCTTTCTTTCTGACAAACAGCACTGGTGCACCCCACGGTGATACACTAGGCCTGATAAAGCCCCTTTCAAGCAATTCCTCAAGCTGTGTTTTCAACTCTCTTAACTCAGCTGGAGCCATTCTATATGGTGCTTTAGAGATTGGTGCTGTACCTGGTAATAACTCAATACAGAACTCAAGCTCTCGATCAGGTGGCATACTATACTCAGAAGAGAACACATCTGAAAATTCAGACACAACAGGAATATCCTCCATCTTGGGAACAGATAAACTCTGATCAAGCACACATGCAAGATACCCGGCACAACCACGAGATAAAAGTTTTCTAGCTTTTAAAGCAGAAATAACATGTATAGCACATAAAGGCCTATCACCTTCAAAGGTAAAATCAGGCAAACCAGGAATAGAAAAAGTTACTACTTTTCTATAACAATCAACAGATGCATGATGCACATATAGCCAATCCATGCCAAGAATCACGTCAAAGTCCCTTATAGGTAACACGACTAGGTCAGCAAGAAGGGCATGATCACCCACAAGGACCTCACATTTCTTGTAAACCTCAGAAGTAAACATGCAATCTCCCATAGGGGAAGATACTTCTAGCACATAAGGCATAGAATCAGGAAGAACATGTAAATGCGACACAAAATGAGATGCCACATAAGAATGAGATGAGCCTGGATCTATCAACACTCGCGCTCTCGTACTAGAAAGTAATATAATACCTCCTATGACCGCAGAAGACTCAGCTACACCCTGCTGATCTAGAGCAAACACTCGACCCTGAACTTTTGGTCGACCACCACTATCTCTCTTGGAACCTGAGACTGGTTGACTTGTACCCCCAACTTGATTTACTTTACTTTTAGAACAATTTCTAGCAAAGTGCCCCGCTTCACCACACACTATACACTTTCCTTGCTTTAGCCAACACTTGTCTTCAGAATGGCCTTCTTTTGAACAATAGCCACATACTCTCCTGGGACCTTGGACTGTTGTCCTCGAACCAGTTGATACACTACCTTTACTTTCAGTTGGCTGTCGGAATCGACGATCTTGACGGCCAGATTTACCACCTTTAGAACCAGATCCCTGAGTTCTCTCTGATACACGACCAGTCATGGTTGTTCCCAACTTCACCTTGTGTTCTTCGATATCATTTTCAATGGTATAAGCCTTCTCCACTGCTTGCTGATAGCTAGTGAGTTGTAAAGAAAGAAGTTGCTTCCTATACTCAGTCCTTAACCCTTTAACAAACCTCTGTGCCTTCTTAGCTTCATTTGGAACTAAGTGATCACAATACCTCGCCAATTCTGTGAACTTGGTTGAGTATTGCCCCACGGTCAGACTTCCCTGCTCCAGATTAAGAAATTCCATCTCTTTTCTGTCTTGGACCACTGTTGGAATAAACTGTGACTTAAAAGCTTTAAGAAAATTCTCCCATGTCTGTGGTACACCTTCCAGTTCCCAACTCTTACTCAACACTTGCCACCAATGTTCAGCGGCTTTCTCAAGTTTAAAGGTTGCAAAGGTTACCTTATCACCACCTGCACATCTCAAGGCTGTAAAGATCTTCTCAATGCTTTCAATCCACTCCTCTGCCTTTTTAGCATCAAATTCCCCGTCAAAACTACGAGGTTTCAGCTTCAAGAACCTTGTAAGGCGATTAGGATAATCCCAGTCAACATTATCAACCATTTCTTCTTGAGGAGTTATAGATCTCAGCTGATTACTGCCACTAGTACCTTCAGAACTCATTGTACCTGTAGGTAAACACTCAGCGTTATTAATAACACCCCAAGACTCACCCATACCTAGGCCATAGACCCTATCCAGACTTAGAGCAAACCAAGGTAGCTAAACATGGTAGCTAAACCAGGGTAGCTCTGATACCAACCTGACACGCCCCCAGGTCCCGGGATCCCCTAATAGAACCTCGAACCTGGATGGGAGTGCCTAACGGGAAACAAGAAACTTAACAAGAAACTTAATGACATTTGTTTAACAAACGAACATGATATATATATTCTAGAGTAAGGAGCTATACTAGCTCACAACACGAGTTCTAGACAAGAAAATTTAAAACCAAACTTAATACATACACAGCGGAAACATGCCTAGCACATAAGCTGGCATTAAGAGTACTATACAAGATGTCTAGTGACAATAAGAACTGAACAAGATAGTCTACCCCAAAATAAGGAGTTATACAACCCAATCCATCGTCCTCACCAAGTGTAAAAGGACACAAGCCCCAAAATAATCACGACCTGCGAAGCAAGCTCCCAACTATGTCGAGCCTCACTGCGCACTATCCTTCTTTTCCTAGGGGGGGGGGAGTAAATAAAGGGTGAGATAAATCTCAGTAAGCTATTAGATGCAACTACATGAGATGCTATCATGCAATTCAAGTAGATACTCAAGTAATCATATATTAAGTATCATCAAGTAACAAGTATATGAGAGGATAATCCACTCATCCAGTAGCACATAAAGCTAACCAAGCAAGTTATAAGGATATTGCTTCCTTCCTTATTCCTCCCAAGAATACCATTGTTGTCGAAGCTTGTATTACTTTGACATCACGATCAATAACAGGAACTGATTATTCAGTATATCAGAAGACCCGGTAACCAGTGTCATTCTCAATATCAGTACTCATGATTATTCATGAGGTGTTCGGGACGGGAAATTAGCATTCACTTTAGTCAGGCTTATTGCTCCAACTAAGGAAGCTATGCCCTTACTATGGCCGGTAGTAAGGGGTCGGGCGGAAATACATAGGGACCCGATTGTCACTTAAACCCCAGCTCTCGCGACAAGCGTGAACCTATACATTTTCGAACAAGCAAGGAGAACCAGCTGGACTCACACAAGAAAGTACAAGTAGATATTTACTTGAACAACGGGAGAGGAACTAATCCAAATGTAGTGGACTAGCTCAACAAGGAACATGCTTCAAGTACTCAAGAAGTCACCTTGTATCAAGAAAATGTATGCAATGTTTGCACATACACAACAAGAACATGTCTCATACACGTTAGTGCTTGTTCATAGCACTTTCAAGTTCACTACCATACATATGTATTGGTGTCAAGCCATGTACAAGATTTTATTATCTTATACTTCAAGTCTTAATCCATTTCTATGGATGTTCAAGTCATGTACAAGCTTTTAATGTCTTATACTTCAAGTTATAACTTCCAATCTTTGGACATTCAAACAAGTATAAGAGTTATACATTTACTCTTACTAAATCCCAATCCTATTCTTAGGATGTTCAAGTCTAAGACCTTATGCTAATGCCTCTAAGGTGCACAATCATTGGATTCACAACAAGTATAACACATTAGTGCTTGTTCATAGCACTTTCAATACATAAAGAAGAGTTACTACTCTTATACTTATGTTCTCATTTTAATTCAATGAGTATACATGTTTAAGACCAAGTCTGATACCCCTAAAGTATCACAACACTTGCTAGGACATCTTATATTAAGGTTATATACCTTAACTAGGGTTACTTCCAACTTTATACAAACTTTAAACAAAATCTTTGTTTTTCAGACAACTGTGCGGTCGCCCACAATGGTCTGTGCGGCCGCACACAAGCATGTCAATTTCTTTGAAAAATCCTTCAGAAAGATGTGCGGTCGCCCAGGTATTTTTGTGCGGTCGCACAATGTGCTAAAATGCGAAAATTCCCATTTCTTTCCCAGGTTGAACTATTTCCGTCCCAAAACATAGGAGTAACATTTACTACCAATTTCACAACCTACAAAAGGCATAACATTATTTAAACTCATATTTCCAAGTCCCTTTTCATCATTTCATACAGAGGATTTTACTCCCTTTGTCCCAAATTTACAAGTATCCCAAAAATCACCCCAAACACAAAATTAACAATCACAAGTATCGAGAATAACATTTATGCATGTTATTACAAGTAAGGGGGAGCTAATAACTTACCTAGTCAAAATTCAAGTTGACCAAAACTTATTTCTGTTCGGCCTGGAACGCTCTATTCAACGCCACGAATATTAATCCGGGATCGGAATCAAGAACGGAGGGATAATTAAACTCGAGGAGTCGAGAATAGGGTAAACTCTAACCCTAGCTTATGAAACAGAGGAAGAGTGTAAAGAAATTTGGGTGAAATGCCTTCTCAGGCAAACCCAAGTCTTGATATACTTAAAACTTTCAAAGAATTGCACTTAGGCCCCTCAAGTTTCACTTTTAACAAAAAGACCCCTGAAGTCAAATTTTCACAAATGACCCAAAAGTCAAAACTAGACATTTAACCACCTTAATATTCTAAAGCAGTTAAAACTTTAACCCAAGTAAAACTAACACATAATATGCAAGTTCAGGTATTTAACAAATATGTCAAATATTTAACGATAATAAGGATGGGCGTTACATCCTCCCCACCTTAAAGAAAATTCGCCCACGAATTTTACTTACCAAAGTTTTCAAATAGGCTCGGGTATTTATCTCGCATCTCTTTCTCGGTTTCCCAAGTAGCCTCTTCAATTTCATGATTCCTCCAAAGGACCTTCACAATAGGAATCCTTTTGGTACGCAAAACTTGCTCTTTCCAGTCAAGAATTTCAACAGGTTGTTCCTCATAAGACAAATCAGGCTGAAATGGAATAGCCTCATACTCAAGAACATGTGATTCATCTGCCATATACTTGCGAAGCATAGATACATGGAATACATCATGAATACCCGATAAAGAAGGAGGTAAAGCCACTCTATAAGCCAACTTACCAACTCTTTCTAGAATCTCAAATGGACCGATATAACGAGGAGATAACTTTCCTTTCTTCCGAAATCTCTTTATACCTCTACGAGGAGATACCTTCAAGAATACAAAGTCACCTACCTGGAATTCAAGATCCCTTCTACGATGATCTGCATAACTCTTTTGTCTACTCTGAGCTGTGCGCAATCTATCTCGAATGAGTTTCACACTTTCAACTGATTGTTGAACCATTTCAGGACCCAAGAGTCTAGCTTCTCCCACTTCATCCCAGCATATAGGAGATCGACATTTTCTGCCATAAAGAGCCTCATATGGAGCCATTTCAATGCTAGACTGAAAACTGTTATTATAAGCAAACTCAGCCAAAGGAAGATGAGTATCCCAACTGCCTTTGAAATCAATAACACAAGCACGTAACATATCCTCGAGAATCTGTATAAGTCTCTCAGATTGCCCATCAGATTGAGGATGAAAAGCTGTACTGAAATTCAATTTAGTACCCATGGCACCCTGAAGAGCCTGCCAAAATCGAGAAGTAAAACGAGGATCTCTGTCAGATACAATACTCACAGGAACCCCATGCAGTCGGACTATCTCCTGAACATATAAAGATGCCAACTGAGACAATGAATATCCCATGGAAACAGACAAAAAGTGAGATGATTTAGTCAACCTGTCCACTATAACCCAAACAGCATCATGGCCTCGTCTGGTACGTGGCAAACCAGTCACAAAATCCATAGTAATATGCTCCCATTTCCACTCTGGAATTTCTAATGGTTGCAACAAACCTGCTGGACGTTGATGTTCCACTTTTACTTGTTGACAAGTCAAACATTTGGATACATACTCAGCAATCTCTCTTTTCATATTGTTCCACCAGAAATATTTCTTCAAGTCTTGATACATTTTAGTGCTTCCAGGATGAATAATATACTTGGCTTTGTGAGCCTCTTCAAGAACTTTCTTCTTAATCTCAGGATCAACTGGAATACAAACTCGACTTCGGAAGGTAAGAATTCCATCACTATTAAAAGAAAAATCTGATTGCTTTCCTTCATTTATTCCACTAATGATTTTCTGCAGTTCAGAATCCATTACCTGAGCTTCTTTGATCTGTTGGAGTAAATCTGAAGTAGCTTTTATATTAGCAAACATAACTCCATGATTTGATTCACAAGGACTCCAATCACACAAGTCTTCAAACATCTTCCATTCACGAATCATCAAGCAAGAAATATAAGTCTTTCTGCTCAGTGCATCTGCCACAACATTTGCTTTTCCTGGATGATAAAGGATAGTACACTCATGATCCTTCAATTTCTCCATCCATCTACGTTGCCTCATGTTAAGCTCTTTTTGAGAAAACAAGTACTTTAAGCTCTTATGATCAGTAAAGACTTCAAATTTAGTTCCATACAAGTAATGCCTCCATTTATGCAAAGCAAAAATAATCGCAGCCAACTCTAAATCATGAGTAGGATAATTCTTTTCATAAGGAGATAATTTTCGAGAAGCATAAGCTATTACCTTGCCATCTTGCATCAGAACACAACCCAATCCTTCTTTAGAAGCATCAGTATAAACCATGAAATGCTCAGAACCATTAGGCAAAGCCAAGACTGGAGCTGTAGTCAAACGCCTTTTTAACTCCTGAAAACTTGCTTCACATTTGTCATTCCACTCAAAAGAAATAGATTTTCGAGTCATATTAGTCAATGGAGTAGCAATCTTGGAGAATCCCTCAATGAACCTCCGATAATAACTAGCCAAGCCCAAGAAACTACGGATTTCAGTCACTGTAGTTGGCCTTTTCCAGTTGACAACTGCTTCAACTTTGGAAGGATCTACTGCAATACCAGTAGCAGACACAACATGCCCCAAGAATGAAACCTCTTCTAACCAGAAAGCACATTTGCTGAATTTTGCAAATAATTGTTTCTCACGAAGAACTTGTAATACTACTCTGAGATGTTGTTCATGCTCAGCCCGTGACTTAGAATACACAAGAATGTCATCAATGAATACCACCACAAAGCAATCAAGATATGGCTTGAATATACGGTTCATCAAATCCATAAATACAGCTGGAGCATTTGTCAAACCGAATGGCATAACAATAAACTCATAATGCCCATACCTGGTACGGAAAGCTGTCTTTGGTATATCCTCAGATCTGATTTTCAACTGATGATAACCACTTCCCAAGTCAAGCTTCGAATACACTACTGAACCCTGAAGCTGATCAAACAAGTCATCAATATGAGGTAACGGATATTTATTCTTGATAGTTACCTGATTAAGATCTCTGTAATCAATACACAATCGCAGAGTCCCATCTTTCTTTCTGACAAACAGCACTGGTGCACCCCACGGTGATACACTAGGCCTGATAAAGCCCCTTTCAAGCAATTCCTCAAGCTGTGTTTTCAACTCTCTTAACTCAGCTGGAGCCATTCTATATGGTGCTTTAGAGATTGGTGCTGTACCTGGTAATAACTCAATACAGAACTCAAGCTCTCGATCAGGTGGCATACTATACTCAGAAGAGAACACATCTGAAAATTCAGACACAACAGGAATATCCTCCATCTTGGGAACAGATAAACTCTGATCAAGCACACATGCAAGATACCCGGCACAACCACGAGATAAAAGTTTTCTAGCTTTTAAAGCAGAAATAACATGTATAGCACATAAAGGCCTATCACCTTCAAAGGTAAAATCAGGCAAACCAGGAATAGAAAAAGTTACTACTTTTCTATAACAATCAACAGATGCATGATGCACATATAGCCAATCCATGCCAAGAATCACGTCAAAGTCCCTTATAGGTAACACGACTAGGTCAGCAAGAAGGGCATGATCACCCACAAGGACCTCACATTTCTTGTAAACCTCAGAAGTAAACATGCAATCTCCCATAGGGGAAGATACTTCTAGCACATAAGGCATAGAATCAGGAAGAACATGTAAATGCGACACAAAATGAGATGCCACATAAGAATGAGATGAGCCTGGATCTATCAACACTCGCGCTCTCGTACTAGAAAGTAATATAATACCTCCTATGACCGCAGAAGACTCAGCTACACCCTGCTGATCTAGAGCAAACACTCGACCCTGAACTTTTGGTCGACCACCACTATCTCTCTTGGAACCTGAGACTGGTTGACTTGTACCCCCAACTTGATTTACTTTACTTTTAGAACAATTTCTAGCAAAGTGCCCCGCTTCACCACACACTATACACTTTCCTTGCTTTAGCCAACACTTGTCTTCAGAATGGCCTTCTTTTGAACAATAGCCACATACTCTCCTGGGACCTTGGACTGTTGTCCTCGAACCAGTTGATACACTACCTTTACTTTCAGTTGGCTGTCGGAATCGACGATCTTGACGGCCAGATTTACCACCTTTAGAACCAGATCCCTGAGTTCTCTCTGATACACGACCAGTCATGGTTGTTCCCAACTTCACCTTGTGTTCTTCGATATCATTTTCAATGGTATAAGCCTTCTCCACTGCTTGCTGATAGCTAGTGAGTTGTAAAGAAAGAAGTTGCTTCCTATACTCAGTCCTTAACCCTTTAACAAACCTCTGTGCCTTCTTAGCTTCATTTGGAACTAAGTGATCACAATACCTCGCCAATTCTGTGAACTTGGTTGAGTATTGCCCCACGGTCAGACTTCCCTGCTCCAGATTAAGAAATTCCATCTCTTTTCTGTCTTGGACCACTGTTGGAATAAACTGTGACTTAAAAGCTTTAAGAAAATTCTCTCATGTCTGTGGTACACCTTCCAGTTCCCAACTCTTACTCAACACTTGCCACCAATGTTCAGCGGCTTTCTCAAGTTTAAAGGTTGCAAAGGTTACCTTATCACCACCTGCACATCTCAAGGCTGTAAAGATCTTCTCAATGCTTTCAATCCACTCCTCTGCCTTTTTAGCATCAAATTCCCCGTCAAAACTACGAGGTTTCAGCTTCAAGAACCTTGTAAGGCGATTAGGATAATCCCAGTCAACATTATCAACCATTTCTTCTTGAGGAGTTATAGATCTCAGCTGATTACTGCCACTAGTACCTTCAGAACTCATTGTACCTGTAGGTAAACACTCAGCGTTATTAATAACACCCCAAGACTCACCCATACCTAGGCCATAGACCCTATCCAGACTTAGAGCAAACCAAGGTAGCTAAACATGGTAGCTAAACCAGGGTAGCTCTGATACCAACCTGACACGCCCCCAGGTCCCGGGATCCCCTAATAGAACCTCGAACCTGGATGGGAGTGCCTAACGGGAAACAAGAAACTTAACAAGAAACTTAATGACATTTGTTTAACAAACGAACATGATATATATATTCTAGAGTAAGGAGCTATACTAGCTCACAACACGAGTTCTAGACAAGAAAATTTAAAACCAAACTTAATACATACACAGCGGAAACATGCCTAGCACATAAGCTGGCATTAAGAGTACTATACAAGATGTCTAGTGACAATAAGAACTGAACAAGACAGTCTACCCCAAAATAAGGAGTTATACAACCCAATCCATCGTCCTCACCAAGTGTAAAAGGACACAAGCCCCCAAAATAATCACGACCTGCGAAGCAAGCTCCCAACTATGTCGAGCCTCACTGCGCACTATCCTTCTTTTCCTGGGGGGGGGGGGAGTAAATAAAGGGTGAGATAAATCTCAGTAAGCTATTAGATGCAACTACATGACATGCTATCATGCAATTCAAGTAGATACTCAAGTAATCATATATTAAGTATCATCAAGTAACAAGTATATGAGAGGATAATCCACTCATCCAGTAGCACATAAAGCTAACCAAGCAAGTTATAAGGATATTGCTTCCTTCCTTATTCCTCCCAAGAATACCATTGTTGTCGAAGCTTGTATTACTTTGACATCACGATCAATAACAGGAACTGATTATTCAGTATATCAGAAGACCCGGTAACCAGTGTCATTCTCAATATCAGTACTCATGATTATTCATGAGGTGTTCGGGACGGGAAATTAGCATTCACTTTAGTCAGGCTTATTGCTCCAACTAAGGAAGCTATGCCCTTACTATGGCCGGTAGTAAGGGGTCGGGCGGAAATACATAGGGACCCGATTGTCACTTAAACCCCAGCTCTCGCGACAAGCGTGAACCTATACATTTTCGAACAAGCAAGGAGAACCAGCTGGACTCACACAAGAAAGTACAAGTAGATATTTACTTGAACAACGGGAGAGGAACTAATCCAAATGTAGTGGACTAGCTCAACAAGGAACATGCTTCAAGTACTCAAGAAGTCACCTTGTATCAAGAAAATGTATGCAATGTTTGCACATACACAACAAGAACATGTCTCATACACGTTAGTGCTTGTTCATAGCACTTTCAAGTTCACTACCATACATATGTATTGGTGTCAAGCCATGTACAAGATTTTATTATCTTATACTTCAAGTCTTAATCCATTTCTATGGATGTTCAAGTCATGTACAAGCTTTTAATGTCTTATACTTCAAGTTATAACTTCCAATCTTTGGACATTCAAACAAGTATAAGAGTTATACATTTACTCTTACTAAATCCCAATCCTATTCTTAGGATGTTCAAGTCTAAGACCTTATGCTAATGCCTCTAAGGTGCACAATCATTGGATTCGCAACAAGTATAACACATTAGTGCTTGTTCATAGCACTTTCAATACATAAAGAAGAGTTACTACTCTTATACTTATGTTCTCATTTTAATTCAATGAGTATACATGTTTAAGACCAAGTCTGATGCCCCTAAAGTATCACAACACTTGCTAGGACATCTTATATTAAGGTTATATACCTTAACTAGGGTTACTTCCAACTTTATACAAACTTTAAACAAAATCTTTGTTTTTCAGACAACTGTGCGGTCGCCCACAATGGTCTGTGCGGCCGCACACAAGCATGTCAATTTCTTTGAAAAATCCTTCAGAAAGATGTGCGGTCGCCCAGGTATTTTTGTGCGGTCGGACAATGTGCTAAAATGCGAAAATTCCCATTTCTTTCCCAGGTTGAACTATTTCCGTCCCAAAACATAGGAGTAACATTTACTACCAATTTCACAACCTACAAAAGGCATAACATTATTTAAACTCATATTTCCAAGTCCCTTTTCATCATTTCATACAGAGGATTTTACTCCCTTTGTCCCAAATTTACAAGTATCCCAAAAATCACCCCAAACACAAAATTAACAATCACAAGTATCGAGAATAACATTTATGCATGTTATTACAAGTAAGGGGGAGCTAATAACTTACCTAGTCAAAATTCAAGTTGACCAAAACTTATTTCTGTTCGGCCTGGAACGCTCTATTCAACGCCACGAATATTAATCCGGGATCGGAATCAAGAACGGAGGGATAATTAAACTCGAGGAGTCGGGAATAGGGTAAACTCTAACCCTAGCTTATGAAACAGAGGAAGAGTGTAAAGAAATTTGGGTGAAATGCCTTCTCAGGCAAACCCAAGTCTTGATATACTTAAAACTTTCAAAGAATTGCACTTAGGCCCCTCAAGTTTCACTTTTAACAAAAAGACCCCTGAAGTCAAATTTTCACAAATGACCCAAAAGTCAAAACTAGACATTTAACCACCTTAATATTCTAAAGCAGTTAAAACTTTAACCCAAGTAAAACTAACACATAATATGCAAGTTCAGGTATTTAACAAATATGTCAAATATTTAACGATAATAAGGATGGGCGTTACAGATAATGCTTTCCCAGAGGAATATGATTCCTCGGAAGATGCAGAAAACTCGCCCGTCCCATATGATCAAGAATCTGATAACGGCTCCTCATTTCCCCCTGATGATCACTGTCAGGATGGCGAAGACTCGGATAATAGCAATCGTGAATGGGAGGAGCCCTGCGTTAAAGGTAGTGATGAAGATTCAAGTGATGATAAGGACAGCAGTTCCAGCGAGGTGGATGAAGAGGACGAAGAAGAAGAAAGAGACTTCAAAGCTTTCCAGGAAGAGATGGAGTGGTATCGAAAGAACCAAAATAAATAGTTTCATGTTGATCCAATGATAGTAGTAACCCTTTTTCTCTTTTTCTTTTTTGTATAGGCCAAGCCCCCGGCCTTGCTGTGGGGGTCTTTTGTTAAATATATATATATATTGGGGTTCTATCCTTGGCAATCTTTGCTCCGATTTTGATTTGATTTCATAGCGTGAACTCCTTGCGTTTCGTATGTCCTTGAATATTTTTTTTACCATCACCTTCTACATGATGTCGCTATAAAGTAGTGCCGATCATCTGATCTCAATCGACATGCCGGTACGAAAAGCATTTTCCTTTATCGTTCAGCCATAACTTCAATCACCGCCCGACATCGGCCTACCCCCGACCTTTTCTTATCTCGGTCCCGTCTTATTCTTTGATACCATTTGAGATATCGGTCCACAGCTGTGGTATCGGTTATGCCTATGTGCCGAACCCTTCAATGTCGATCCAGGCATCTGAAATATTCGTGATTTTTGAAGCCGACTGGTATTCCTGCTGTAGGTCTCGGCTTGCCACGTGTCGATCTAACATTGGCCGTCCGTTTGTGTTTTTCAAATGACGGTTATTTCAAACGTTTACCCTTCCCTTCGTACGGCGCGTGTCAGTGATGGGACATTTGCCTCGAAAACGTGGCCCATTAATTGCGCGTCATGATGAGTTCATGGGTGTACGTGCAACCCATGGGTTACGGGTTATAGCCGGGTTGGCCCGAATCATTCCTATCCGACCCGCCCTATATACACCCCCAAAAACCCTCAGAGCTTCACATTTTCAAATTTCCACCAGAGGAACAGTCCTTCCGTTTTCCGGCGAGCTCTTCAACGCTTCCGATTTCCGTTGCAAAGTTCTCCGTTCGGCTCCGATCATCCTCATTTATTCCGTCGGCTAAACCTTTTCTCCCAATCAAATTTCTGACAAAGGTACCATTCTGACTTTTTCGCCTTTCTCCCTCTTTCTGCCATTGTTGAGGTTCTTGGGCTTTTAAGTTCCTATTTTCCGTGCTTGATTTCTCGTGTCTGTGTGAGTAGGCTTTAGAAAAAACCTAGCTATTCCTCCTGATATGCTCGGCAACCAACACCTTGATCCCAACGCCATGTTTGGTTTTTACGAGCGGAATAATAGGATTTACATGTTGTCAGAAGGAATTTGGAAAATGCTGTCACTAATGGCAATAAGTGACTTATTGTTTTTGAATAAGACCCCTAGGGACGATTTGAGGTATCCTTCTGGTCTGTTTGCCCCTAAGGCTCTTCCAGGTTGTGCTGAAGGCGTCGTACTCCTTAATACCCTTGATGCCGTTATAAACCACATTTTTCTTCATTATGTTAAGGATAAATCAACCTTTTGGTCTCGTTTTGAGGGTCCTTCCTTGGCCCCAGTAGTCGAATCGGGGGGGGGGGGAGGTCACCTCGTCCTCGTCACGGGATGATTCTAACCCCTTGGTTGCTGCAGGTATGGCCGAGGAAGGTGCTTCCGGGAGGATAGTTGATCAGTTTGATGATGAAGCTGTGACTTCTAGGAGAGGTCGGGATGGGGCTGGTCCCTCAGGGTCAAGTCGCCCTAGGCATCCTATTTGTGGGGATGCTATGATTAGGGACCTTTATGAGAATTTTAAAGTAGATAGGCGAGAGTTCAAATTGTTCTATAGCAAAGCCCGACCCTTCTCCTCTGATGCCGGGGTTAAACAATTTTATTATGATGATGCCCTCCTCCCTTTTTTCTACAAACAGTTTCAGCTTGGGCTCCGGCTCCCTCTTGACCCATTCATTAATGAATTTCTTGAGGAATGGAACATTGTGCCGGCCCATCTGGGTGCTAACGCGGTAAGGTATCTTACCGGCTTCATAATCCTTTGTCGTGGTCTAGGCTTTGAACCGTGCATGTCCTCTTTTTTCCATTTCTTCCAATCGTCCTATAATTCTTCCACCAGAACTATTACCATCAAGTCTGAACCCAACAAACCCAAGCTGATGGTTCCCATCTCAAGTTTCGTGAATAAGGTGACGGGCTGGAATAGGCATGTGATCAAAGTGGAAAGCCGTCAGGGTTGGGAATTCTTAGGACCGGACCGAGATCCTGTCAAGCCTAAGGTGGTTCACCGTCCGGATTGGAGCGCCGCCTTAATAAAGAGGTTGGAGTTGTTTGCTGCTACTGCTACTTTGGATTGGTCCCGGACCGTGATTGATTTCAAATTCCACGTAGAGGCTGGTTTGATGAGGGGGCCGATTGACGGTGTTAAGCCGAGAGTTGTCGTGGAAAGGGGGTATCGACTCCCGAATTGGGTTGTTCACCCAGATCTCGTCTTTTATTCTGACTGCCCTGTGTGCAAGGCTGATTTGGAGAAAGAACGTCAACGAGCGGAGGGCCTCGTGTTAGAGAAAAATGTTGCGGAGGAGAGGTTGGTCCAACTGGAGGAGAGCATTCCGAGTCGGGAGATGCGGGCGGTGGAGGCTTTCAAGAAGGGTGCGGCAATAAAGGCGGCCATTCAAGATGAAGTCGGCACTATCTACAATGATGCTTGGTCAAATCTATCTCGCCTTCTCTGGATAGACCCCGAAGTTGATATAACTCTTGACAAGCTTGCACGCCTCTACAACCAGGATGCTTACGGTGTTGAAGCTCGTGCTGCCCACTCCTTGATTCCGTATTCTGACAAGGGCCTGAGGGTGATTTATAGCCGAGATCGAAAAGAGGGTAACCCCTCGTGGGTACCTCCGCCTGTTGAGAAGGGGAATCTTGATGAGGTGATTGCCTGTGTCGAAGAGGAGGCTGACGCCGGCATTGATTAGTCTGATCTGAACCTCGTTTTTGTTTGTATCTGGCGGCCGGTTTGGCCCAAAACAATGTTTCAAGTATTTATTTTGCTCGGCCCAGCGTTTGCTGGGGGAGCTTTAACACTCGAAATCCTTTGGGTTAGTATTTGTCCGCCTGTGCCCGGTGTTGATCGGGGGACGTAAACACTTATTGTTTGTAGGGATTTGTATTCCTTGATTTGTGTTTATCCCGTTCTGTTCAAGTTGCTTTTCCTCGGTTTGAGGTGTCAACAGTCCGAAGTGACGAGGCATGCTAACCGGTTCAGGTTATGCTATAGGCCGTGGTCGATCATCGTTATGGCCGTGTCGAACATCTAGTGCTCGGTTTTGGCACGCGAGAGCTAGCATTCGAGATTATTTTCAAATCGTTGGGAGTTTTCTTATCCAGATTTGAGTCTAACCGTTAGGACCAGCTCAAGTCGTCTTATGTGCTAGTTATTAGAACTAGGCTTTAGAAGTTATGCATAAGTGTGCTCGTCAACTTTGTTAGGGTGCTAGTTATTGAAACTAGGCTTTAGAAGTCATGCTTTAAGTGTGCTCATGGACTTTGTTAGGTTGCTAGTTATTGAAACTAGGCTTTAGAAGTCATGCTTTAAGTGTGCTCATCGACTTCGTTAGGTGATCTCGGCATTGTAAATAATGCTAAGACCGTGTTATGTACTACAATCAAAGCTTGATGTAAATAAAATAAAGGAAATTTTATTTATGAAATCAAACTAAGAAACAACTGATATCAACTATAGAATTGAAAATCTGATAAAAAGAATAAATAGCTAACCGAGGTGCTACTGATAGTACTTTCTCAAGTGCTCGGAATGCCATGGGTGTTTAAGCTCTTTTCCTTCCGGAGTTTTGAGCATGTAAGTCCCTTCCCGTATAACGTGGGTGATGATGTAAGGACCTTCCCAGTTTGGTGAGAGCTTATTCTGTTGAGCCTTCAAGTGTGTTGACTCAATTTTTCTGAGTACCCAGTCACCAACTTCAAAGGTTCTCTTTTTCACTTTGCTGTCATGATAGGCCTTGGTCCTTTGCTTGTAATTGATCATTCTGAGTTGGGCAGTTAGCCTTTTTTCGTCGACTAGGTCCAGGTCCAGTAGTCGGTTGTACTCATTAACGACCTCGTCATAGTTGGTTACCCTAAAAGTCGGCAAGGCCATCTCGGCTAGTGCCATTGCTTCTGAACCGTAGGTCATAGCAAAGGTGTCTCCCCAGTTGGCCCTCGAGTGGTTGTACAGACGGCCCATAAAGTTAAGGGGAGTTCGTCCATCCACTTTCCTTGACTGCCTTCTAAGTTCTTGGTGAGTGCTCTTAAGACAAGTTTGTTGGCGGCCTCGGCTTGTCCATTGCCTTGAGGATGGCTGACTGACGACTTCTTGTGCTTGACTCCCAACCTATTCATCTCTTCGGTGAAAGCATCAGAGAATTGTAGGCCATTGTCTATCACTATAGTGTGTGGCACGCCAAACCGACACCATATGTAATCATGGATAAAGTTGATGACGTTCTCTTCAGTGATCTTTGCTAGTGGATTCGCCTCTACCCACTTGGTGAAGTAATCGACTGCCACAATTACATATTTGTTTCTCCCTTTAGCTAATGGGAACGGTCCAATGATGTCGACTCCCCACATGTCGAATGGCCATGTCGGTATGACCAAGCTTTGCTCTACGGCAGGTACTTTGGGTAAGTCGGAGTAGCGTTGACATTTGTCACACTTTTTTACATAGGCTTGGGCATCCTCCCTCATATTTGGCCAATAGTAGCCAAGCGTGATGATCTTATCGGCAAGGGTTCTGGCCCCCGGGTGTCCCCCACAAACTCCCCCATGCACCTCGGCGAGAAGTTTCTCGGTGTTCTTTGGCGCAACACATCTAAGGAGGGGTCTGGAAAATGACCTTCTGTATAGGATGCTGTTCCAGACTATGTATCTTGCCGTCTTCTTTTTGATTAATTTGGCCTCTAGCTCATCTTCAGGAAGCTTTCCCTTCTCCAAGTAGTCCTTGTAGTCGTCGATCCATGTCCTTTCCTCATCATCTAGGAGCAAAATCTCCAGTCTTTCATAAGCAGGCTGGTCGGTGTAAATGATTAAGGGATCCGAGTCTTCAGCTGTTGCCATCTTTGAAAGCAGGTCGGCTTCCAGGTTGTATTCTCTACCAACTTGCCGTATATGCCAGAACTCAAAGTTCTTGGTCAGGTTTAGGACGAGGTCTTTGTACTTGGTCAGCATGTGGTTTACGGTGTTGTATTGCCCTTTAACTTGATTCACCACCAGTTGGGAGTCGCTGTATGCTACCAATCTCGTTGCACCAAAGAACTTGGCTCTTTCAAGTCCCAGGATTAGGGTCTCATATTCAGCTTGATTACTTGAGGAGGGGAACTTGAACCTGATAAAATCACGTGCAACATGCTCGCCGGCAGGGCTAGTCAAGTAGACTCCGGCACCACTTCTACCTTAGGTAGTTGACCCGTCGGTATATAGGACCCAACAGTTGGGAGGTAGCTCTTCCAAGGGCTCTCTATCCATAGGGAACTTCCTCTTTCGGTTGGTCGGCATGTGTTCGCTTGTGAAGGCGGTCTCGACCAAGAAGTCGGCAAGAGGTTGGGCCAGAAGAGTCTTCCTCGGTTTGTAAGTTATGTCGAATTCGGTCAGTTCGATCGACCAGTTAAGTAGGCGTCCTGAGCTATCCATCTTGTGAAGTATTTTTCTAAGAGGGTCGTTGGTGTAGACCGTGATTGGGTGAGCCGAGAAGTAGGCTCGTAATTTTCTGGCCGCAATTACCAAGGCATAAGCAATTTTTTCGGCGTTGAAATACCTGCTCTCGGTATCTGACAGTGCCTTTCTGATGTAGTAGACCGGCTTCTGGATACCGCCCTCTTCTCTAACGAGTACAGCTGCTACGGCTCGTTCAGTGGCTGCTAAGAAAACGTACAATGTCTCTCCCATGACAGGGCTGCTAAGTAGAGGTGGAGAGCCGAGGTAATCTTTCAGTTGTTGGAACGAGGTCGAGCATTCAGGCGTCCAAGCAAAATCCTTCGTTCCCTTTAAGGCTTTGAAGAAGGGGAGGGATTTTTCTACCGATTTGGCGATAAACCTACCGAGTGCTGCTACTCTCCCATTCAACCTTTGAACCTCTTTGATACAAGTCGGCTCCCTCATGTCAATCAAGGCGTGGATCTTTTCTGGATTAGCCTCGATGCCTCGCTGAGAGACCATGAAACCTAGAAACTTGCCTGCGGTAACTCCGAAGACGCACTTGTTAGGGTTGAGCTTCATATCGTTAGCTTTCAAGTTGTCAATGGTCTCTTTCAGATCTGGTATATGGCTGCCGATCTTGGTTTTGATCACCATGTCATCAATGTAGGCCTCCATATTCCGGCCTATCTAAGATTTGAAGACCTTGTTCACCATCCTCTGATACGTGGCTCCTGCATTCTTTAGGCCGAAAGGCATAATGACGTAGCAGTATACGCCGCCTGCAGCTTGAAAAGCCATCCTTTCTATGTCGTCCTCGGCCATTTTGACTTGATGATAGCCAGAGTAGGCGTCTAAGAAATTGAGGGTTTGATGGCCGGCAATGGAGTCTACGAGCTTGTCAATCCTGGGGAGGGGATAGCTATCTTTGGGACAGGCCTTGTTCAGGTCCGTAAAGTCCACGCACATCCTCCATTTGCCATTGTGCTTCTTTACCATGACGACGTTTGCAAGCCACTCAGGGTATGTTGCCTCTCTTATGATGCCGGCTTTGAGGAGTTTATCGACCTCGGTCTCAATTGCTTTTTCCTTGTCGGTAGAGAAGACTCGTCTTGTCTGCTTGACCGGTTTGAAGAACTTGTCAACTTCCAGTTTGTGGAGAGCGACAGCTTCCTTTACTCCCACCATGTCATCTACTTTCTAGGCAAATACGTCCAAATTGTTTTGGAGTAGGGAGATGAGCTCTTCTCGTTCTTGTTGGGAGAGTTGTTTCCCAATCTTTAGCTTCTGATCTGGATAGTCTGGGTTGATGACGACCTCGTCTAACTGATCCACAGGTTTAAGTTTGGGGCCGTCTCTGAACTCTAGGTTCTCGACAATGATCTTCTTGACCTTCTCCTTGTCCTCCCCTTCCAAACTTAGGTTTTCCATGTCTAACAATTTCTCGATCTCGGTTTCCATGTCAGTCGGCTGTGTGGCCCCCGAGCTTGGGACGATGGCTAGAGCCAAGTTGCTCGGCTCGTCCGAAGCTGTGTTCATCGAGATGCAGCCAAAGTCGTGTAAGCCGTAAGTAACCTCGGCCTTAGTTGGGACGTCGTTGTCAAGAATAACCCACTCTTCAGGTTCATCTTCAACAGTCGCCAATATAACACCGATATGTGGCGTCGAGGTTGTAACCGTGGTTGATTTTGAAACCGTGATTCTTTTGTCTGGAGTATCAATCTCCATTTTGGCCTTTGCTTTCCTGGACTTCATCATATGTTCCAAAAAATCTCTAGGCGAGCCTAGGACGCACCCAATTCCAGCCGGGGTGGGGAACTTTACCCGTTGGTGGGGGAGGGAGGCAACCAGTCCCAACTTTCCTTGACTGGGTGCACCTAGGATAGCATGGTAATAACTGTCTAGATCCATGACTATGAAGGTGACCGTGGCCGAGGTTTTGTAGGGATAAGTGCTGACTTCCAAGAGTAAGTCGACGGTTCCTTTGGCATCGGCCTTATGATTAGTGAATCCTTCTAGCCTTCCATTATATGGGGTCAGCATTGTATCAGGAAGCTCCATCTCTTTAAAGGTGCAATAGTATAGCACATCTTTGGCCGCTCCGGAGTCTATGAGGAGCCTGTCTAACTCGCAATTATCAATGCGGCCTGTGATAACCAATGGTTGTTCTCTCATCACACGGTTTCCTGCCAACTCATTCGGAGAAAAACTAATCACTTCTTCCCTCTCATGTATCTAAGGAGGGATGTGGAAGACTTTACTTAGCTCGTAAATCTGCTCCTTGAGTTTCGTGTTTGATGGAATTTCCTCTCTGATCACGCCTATCAACCTGGCCCGAGGTGGCCTGTCTACCTGATCATTATTTTTGTCTTCTTCCCTTGGGCGTTTATTGTCCTTGGCCATGAACTGATTGAGCTTGCCCTGATCGGCCCATTTCTATAGAATCTTCTTCAGAGCAAAACAGTTCTCGGTGTCGTGGCCGTTATATCTGTGATAGGAGCAATACTTTGTGGTATCCCTCGGATATTTCGGGTTGTCTTTTAGAGGCTTGGGGTTGGGGAGATCCACCAGATTCATGATCTCAGAGATCGTTTTATTGAATGTGGTGAATGTCTCGGTCCTCCTGGTCCTGTTTTTGCCTTTGCCGTTTCCCCCGTTGGTCCCCTGGGATGAGTTCCCGTTATGCGACTTGTCATGATCTCGGTCTCGTTTCTTATGACCATATAACGTCTTTTTCTTCTCCTCGGCGATGGCCGTGGCGTAAGCAACGTGGTACAACTCGGCTTTTGTGAGGGGCTCTCTGACCGACAATTCATAAGTTAACTGCTCTGACCTGTGACCATTCGTGAAGCATACAATTATCTCCCTGTCGGTCAGGCGTTCTTATATTGAGTCGGCAAGGTCCCTAAACCGGTTGTAGAAGCTTAGGGTGGACTCATTTTTGCTCTGGACCATGTTGGCTAGGTCAGACAATCTTTTCTTCCTTACCCCAGCGGTAGCAAAATACTCCAAAAATTGTGATTTCAACTTGGCAAAGGAATTGATGCTGCTTTTCTCAAGGTCCATAAACCAGGACCGAGCTGCCTTTGTTAAGGTGCTTGCAAAGGCCTTGCACAGCACGTCATCCTGATTGGACACTAGGGCCATGGTGGCCTCAAAGGCTTGGATTTGTCTAGATGTGGGAGCTTTAATTGTGGATTAGGTGGTGCATCCTTAATCCTCTGCGCGAAAGGGCGCATAGCATCGTAGTCATTATTGGGTTTCCTGTGCCCCTGATTCATCATCTCAATGTTGTCGATCCTTTCTCTAAGGTCGACAATGTCCCTTGTGCTGAATGCCGAGGTATGACTGGAACTGACTATGCTTCGGTCTCGGCGTCTCCTTTCACCTTGGTTTGGTTCGAGGAGATGCCTTGAAGGAGTACGGCGAGGTGGAGTGTGCCGGGGTGGATCCTGTCGGGGTGGTGTGCGCCTTGGTGGATCCTGTCTGAGAGGTGAATGACGTCGGGCGTCCTCACGACGTCTTTCCTCTATAATTCCTACTCCAGGGGATTCATCTTCTTGTTCTTTCCGGCGGCGATTAATGTGGTCTCTCAGGTCTCCATCTAGATTGAGTCTTCCTAACCGTCCGTCTTGGCGACTTACACGGCTCCTGGGAGGCACATCCCGTCTATGATTTTGTAGGGGCTCCCTTCTGCTCACTCTGTCGTCCAGATTTGTCCCCCTCGTTCCAGACGGCTGGAGTAGGTTAGCCAAGGAATTTTCGGGGTCAAGTTCTAACAGGGCCCGCTGTGCGTCGGCCAGCTGTTGGAGTGTGTTAACATTCTGTTAAAGCAATGTTCTCTTGTCCAATGGCAGCGGCTGTGATGGCCCTGCTCCATTGTTTCGGGATCCTGTCCGTCGGCGGTTCCCATATTGATTAACAACATTGGGGGCCGGCCCCTTTGAACGGGTATGCATTCCTCCCCCTTGTGCGGGTGCTGTATGTGGGAGCCTTTGGTTCTGTGCGGCAGCGTTTGTGTTTTTTGGGGGCGGTGCATCCCTTGTGGTTTCTTTAGAAGGGGTGGCTTCTCGCCCGTCAACCAATTCTCCGGCCATGGTCTGGAATTATCTGGCTAAAGAACTGACCAATCGATTTCCCGGCAATGGAACCAAACTGATGACGCCAAAATCTTGTTGGATCAGCCCTCGTCTAGCGGTTCGGATAATCCCAGCGACAGTTCTTGATGGCCGGATCTACACACACGAAACAAACGTAAACTACACTGGGGCTTCACCAGCGAAGGCCCTCCGGTGTAAGAATAAGGATATGGGTGATTAGAAATAGAGAATCAATTGACTAGATTAGAGCCAAAAGTTCATTACCCTTCTTCCTGTTGTGAGGAGCTGTTTTTATAGGCATGGGTGAATGACTCCTAGCTTGTTAGAGAAGCTAGGATGCCCGTGTTGATGTAGGACTCGTATTCCTTGGAGATAGACCCCTGATAAGGATGGATGATATCCTGTTATCTGGTATGAGAGATATCCTTGTTTAGATAAGGATTCTTTAGTGTCAGAGTTGTAATATAACTCTGTAAGAGGTTTCCCAACGATAATGGGAGGCCTCTGATGTAAGTCGGCCCGTCATCTAACTCGGCTCGTCATAGAGGCCGACTAGGGATTGAGCTTCTCGGACTCGGCCTAGGCAAGGTCTGCCTGCTCGGCCTTACTGATGTCGGCCTATAAACATGGGCTTCTCGTGAGTGGACCTCTCGGTCTAGGTCTGTTAGGCAAGTGGGCCCAGAGTATCTGTGCTCCGTTTGCCCAAGTCGGTTTATGTCGTTCAGATTATAAATGTCTTTGTCCCAAAAGGACTAACTAATAATCCCTATCCCTGAACTAATAAGAAGTACAAAAGTCCTTGTCCTAAAAGGACTAACTAATCCTTATTGCAATCATGCTACGTCTTGGAATTACGAAATTTTCTTGTTATATAATCCTCTAACTTGGCGTCCCAAATTCAAAGGCATTATCCCAACAATCTCCACCTTGACTTTGAATCTCCATGACAACAAGCCTTTTCTCCCCCCTCGCCTCTTCTGCTATCTAATAGCTGCGAACATTTAGCAAGTCCAAGCAATGTTAGAACTTTCTCCCCGTCACGGGTTTTGTGAACATATCTGCAGGGTTGTCCGCCGTCCCTACCTTCTTCACCTTCTTCACATTTACTCGTTTCTCATCTCTTAGGAAATTATATCTGACATTAATATGCTTGGTCCTCTCATGATGAACTTGATCCTTGGCCAAACAAATTGCCCTCAAACTATCGTAATAAATAATAGCCTGATCCTGATGTATCCCAAGATCGCTGATCAATCCCTTCAACCATATTCCTTCCTTAGCGGACTCTGGCAATGCCATATATTCTGCTTCTGTTGTATACAACGTCACTGTCGCCTGCGATGTAGCCTTCCAACTGACAACTGACCCACCAAGCGTGAATACATATCCGGTCATCGATCTTCTTGTGTCAACATCACTTGAATAGTCCGGATCTGAGAAACCCTCAACTGCACATTCTGCTCCACCTCTATAGATGAGACCGACGTCACTAGTCTCTCAAAGATACCTAAAGATCCGCTTCACAGCGTGCCAGTGTTCCTTACCCAGATTACCCATGAACCGGCTAACAACACTAACTGCCTGTGCAAGATCCGGCCTAGTGCACACTATAGCATACATCTAACTACCAACTGTGTGGCGACCCCGACCCCGCGGGCCGGGAGCTCGCCAGCTGGACATCGACTTAACACACAATTACCAAAATATTGAAGATAAAAATTCCATTTTTTGCCAAAAGATAATAGTACAAGTTTTATAAATCCAAGCTTGACAACAACAAAATACAACTAGCATAAGCTCCACAAGCTTATACCCAAAAAATACAAAATACACAATTCTTAATGACGTCAATGTTTGGTGACACTATCCCAAAGGTTATACATTTAAATAATGTAAACCGAAACAACCTTCCCAAAAGCTACTTCCACACTCGACGTCCTTCTCGTGATCAGCGAGTACTAATCCTTTCCTCCTGGGGGGGTTAAGGAAAAACAAAGATAAAGAAAGGGGGTGAGATAAATCTCAATAAGTTACTAATGCAACTACATGACATGCTATGATGCAATAAGCAATAATAAATCACATATAGTACATTGCAATTAGCAGTTAACTGATAGCAGCGGAAATAAACAAATAACAAAGGATATTAGCCAAGGTTTCTCAACTGATAGAACCAAATAAAGGATCGCTGCGCAGCTTCAACAATCAACCAATCAACATGTTCATAGAAGCATAAAAGCTGAAGAGAAAACCCCGGTACCGGAACCATAACCAATAGTAACATGTCACAAAGGACAGGGGAAATGACACAAAGTCATACCCAAAAAGTTAGCTAGACTACTTCCGAAGGAAGCTAGCTCATCCCAACCAAGGCCAATCTGGATGAGGAAAGAAGGACCAATGGGCGATGCTATACTGGACTTGGCTTGTGCCATTATAGCATTATCCATTGCCTGACTCGAACACAAATAGCCAGCTGGACTTTCAAATAAATGCTAAGTAATAAATACTAGCTTAAATAAACAACTCATGATTCCAAAGTAGGGAACCATACCAAATAATCACCAAGAAGATGAAATAAAACCAACCACACATAATAAAGTGCTCAACCATTTCCAAATAATAATTAATCAAATCCCATAACACATTTGTTCATGAAGGAACCATTTTCAACACTAGAGTATCCCACAATGTCTATTTAAATTAATTAGAGTGATACCCAAAGTCTATACCTAATATACCGACTAAGTCTAAACCAAACAAAAGAGAGTGCCAGGGACCAGAGGCGGGCGGGCGCCCATAAAGGTTCAGGCGGGCGCTCACTAGAAACAGAAGGTTAGTCAAAGAAATTGGCCATGTGCGCGGGCGCCTGGCTCAACCCGGGCGGGCGCTCGGTCGGCGAACTGGGCAGGAATTCAGCTGGGTTCTCAAATGTTCTTACCAAAACAAACCAAATTCTTACCATTTCTCAAATACTCAAAATCAAGACTTCCAATAAGCACAACAATGAACCAAAACAACTTATAAACTTGAATAGGACCTAAATGACAACATCTAGAAACCCAAATCAAGGTTTAAATCCCAACATTCACAATATCACAAAAATCAATCAAAAATCCAAATGAGTTCTAAACTCAACCAAAACACCATATATATAAATAAAGCATCATTCAACCAAGTGATGGACATTTTAGCATAAAAATAGGGGAAAAGTAACTTACTTGAATTTTACGGAATGAGACGGAATTCGAATATTTTTGGCTCTACACGATCCTATCGACGATCTAAACACATTTCATAAAATGAGCACTAAGAAAAGATGAGAGGAAGATGACTAAAATGAAGGAAATAAGGAGGGAGTTCTTACCTTTCACAAATGGATGAGAGAGAGAGAAAAGGAGTGTGTGTGTGCTGGAGAGTGAGGGAGAAGGTGAGGGAGAGGGGGAAGTAGGGAGGGAGTAGGAGGATGATTATTTAAAATTTACACTTAGGCCCCCTCTAGACCCAACTAAGAACAATTAAATCCATTTCCCCCCTTATCAACTAAGACCCAAATTCTACACTAGCACAATGGACAAGTTAAAATGCTAGGCATAAAAATATTATGAGATATAAATGCACACATAAATATTTAAATAGATGAATAAATAAACAAATAAATAATTAAATAAATATTAACTACTAAGAAAATAGAGACGGGTTTTCGGGTCGTGACATTCACTCACCCTTAAAGAAAATTCGACCCGAATTTTAAAGGTACTTACCCGAAACAAAAAGCCACAGATATTTCCGTTCTATCTCTTCTCGAAGTTCCCACGTCGATTCCTCGACATTGTGATTCCTCCATAGCACTCTAACCAACGCAATGCTTTTATTCCTTAACTCTTGCACTTTGGTATCAAGAATCCGAACCGGTCGTTCCTCATATGACATGTCAGGCTCTATATCCTCGGGTACCCTCGGTAACACGTGAGATGGATCATGAAAATACTTCTGAAGCATAGAAACATGGAAGACGTTATGCAACCGGTCAAGAGAAGATGGCAATGCGAGTCGATAAGCAAGAAGTCCCACTTTTTCAAAAATCCCAAATGGCCCTATAATCCTCGGAGCCAATTTACCGTTCTTCCCAAACCTTCGAATACCCACCTTCGGAGATACCTTCAAAAATACAAAGTCTTCGGTCTGAAAATTAAGATCACGTCTTCGGTGGTCCGCATAGCTCTTATGTCGACTCTGGGCTGTCTTCAATCGATCCCGAATAACTTTGACTTTCTCAACTGAATTCTGAACCAAATCGATACCCCATATCTTCGCTTCCCCGATTTCATCCCAACAGATAGGCGATCTACACTTTTCCCCATATAAAGCCTCGTAAGGAGCCATCTCGATACTAGCCTGATAACTGTTATTATAAGAAAACTCCACTAGAGGTAAATGAACATCCCAAGAATCAGAAAAGTCTATCGAACAAGCTCGCAACATATCCTCTAAAATCTGAATAGTCCTCTCGGATTGACCGTCGGTCTGAGGGTGAAAAGCTGTACTGAATCTCAAATCGGTACCCAAAGATTCCTGTAACGCTTTCCAGAATCTAGAAGTAAACCTCGGATCACGATCCGACACAATGCTAACCGGAACCCCATGCAATCTCACAATCTCATTTCTATAAAGGGTCGCAAGTTTCTCCATCGAGTATCTAATATCAATCGGTAAGAAATGGGCAGTCTTGGTCAGTCTATCCACGATTACCCAAACACTGTCAAACTTCCTACGGGTACGAGGTAGCCCCGTAACAAAATCCAATCACATGTTCCCATTTCCACTCCGGAATCTCTAATGGATGAAGTAGTCCTGCGGGTCTCTGATGCTCGGCTTTGACCTGCTGACAAGTTAAACACTTCGATACATACTCAGCTATTTCTCTCTTCATGTTGTTCCACCAAAATTGTTGTTTCAGATCTTGGTACATCTTCGTACTACCCGGATGAATAGTATATCTCGATTTATGACCCTTATCTAAAACTTGCCTCTTTATTCCATCAATGTCGGGTACACATAACCGTCCATGAAAAGTCAATGCTCCAACCGGACTGATAGAAGTATCCTCGAAGTTCTTCTCTTTCATTTTACCCATTATTTTCACTAACTCGGGATCTTCTTGCTGAGCTTCCTTTATTCTTTGAATTAGGGTCGGAGATACCCTAATATTCGTAAAAATAGCCCCATGTCTCGATTCACGAGGACACCAATCTCGAACATCCTCAAGCATCTTCCACTCTCGAACCATCTTCGAAGCCACATAAGATTTTCTACTAATCGCATCGGCTACAACATTTGCTTTCCCGGGATGATAGGATATCTTACAATAATAGTCCTTCAAAAGTTCCATCCATCGACGCTGTCGGTTATTAAGTTCCTTCTAAGAGAAAAGATACTTCAAACTCTTGTGATCCGTGAAAATCTCAAATTTCGCTCCGTAAAGGTAGTGCTTCCACTTCTGAAGAGCAAATACGATAGCTTCCAATTCCATATCGTGAGTAGGATAATTCTGTTCACTCGGACTCAACTTCCTCGAAGCATACGCGATCACTTTCCCATTCTGCATTAAAACACAACCCAAGCCTTCCTTCGATGTTGTTGTTCAAATATATGTTTAGGACATAGAATTGCTTCATCCCAATCATAGCCATTACTTAGGATCCCCCAATTTTATTAGAACCCTTATAAGGTACTCTTAGGATTCTTGGTGACCAGCACAGGTGTATTCCAACTCTTCAAACAAGGCAAACCAGCAAGAGGAAGCAAATCAGCAGACCAGTAAACTAGTTGCCGATCAACTTGCTAAACAAGTTGCCGATCAACTCCATTCTCAACTTGCCGATAAACAAAGACAGTCTGTACTATCAGTCAGGTTACATCGTTTCACCTTAAAGTCAACCTTGCTGATTGTCCCTATCCTTTCTTACTGTTTTATCTAAAAGTAGTTTACCTGCTCTGTAATGATTGCTGCGCCGTCTGACACATAGCTACTTTTAGCTATACTCTGTCTCTACTTGCTTTTTGCAGGTAACCGGTTGAGACAAAGGGGTCTTTACCCATCAGACTTTTGTGAGCATGCGTGTACCATATATCTTCGCCATTAATGCTAAAGATACCGCATTTAATGCTCCTCAACTACCCAGCTGGATATTCAAATTGCAAGCCTTCTTCTACAAGACTCAAGACATTTACTCCTCTTATAAATAGTGGACTTGGAGCATTGAAGAAGGTTGGTGAAAATAGAGCATTGAAGAGAGTTGAATGTTTTAGAGTATTCATTAAAGACTCAAACATTCTGTGTCCAGATAATCATTAGAACATTTAATAGGACATACACTTGTGCACCAACTCAAACAACATTGTTAGTATTCCCGAACTAGATCATATAAGGAATACGTTGTTTAAGTTATTCACACACCCACCTGAGTGAGATAAGTTCTCTTGAACTTCCCGCTCAAATACACTTGGTCAGAATTGTCTTACGATCCTTTAGAAATTTCTAGAACTTAGTCTTTGTATACCGGCAAAGCTGTGCTTGTAATAGACTAGAAAAATCTAATAGTACTCTTAACCCAAATCCAAGTTCTGACCAAACTTGGTAGAGGACGTAGCAGTATTTACACTGTGAACCTCTCCAAATCCCTGTGTCTCTGTTGCTTTCCTTATCATTGCCGGTTGGAATTCTATCACCGGCAGATTGCATATGTTCGTACAAATTCATTGTAATTTCCATTGACCAATCTCTTGAAACTGCATTGAACTTTTAGAAACAACTTTGTGTTCAAACTAAGCTCTGAAAATCTCTGATACACTGATTTTGTGTGAGTTAAAACTAAGTCATATTTTACCCGCTGCGCTTACTGATAATAGTTTGCAAACTGATAAGTGACTTTGCATTTTTAAGTGATTCTTTGTAAAAGTTTTAAAAAGGCTATTCACCCCCCCCCCTCTAGCCTATTTTCCTACCAATTGGGCCTAACAATTGGTATCAGAGCTTGGAATTTTGAAAGAAATTTGCAAGCTTTGCAGCTTGTATTGCCGATACCATGGCAGGAAAAATCATGCAGTCATTTAACATCACTACCATACCGTTGTTGAATGTCAATGAGTTTGGTGTCTGGAAATCTCGTATGATAAAGTATATGAACTCAATCGATGATCGGTTGATGAAGGTCATAGAAGGTGGTCCAATCATTCCTTTGAAAGTCTCAACCACCTATAGACCTATTCCCTCCACTCCGCTGACACAACATGCTGATCGTGACACTGAACAAGAAACCCATGTTCAGATTGAAGAAACCTTGGTCTAGAAACCAAGAGAGGAATGGACTGAGGACAACAAACTTTCAGCTGCCCTAGATGGAAACGCATGCCACATTATTTCTTGTGGTTTGGACGACAAGCAATATAAACTCATTGACTTGTGCTCCACGGCTCAAGAATGCTGGAACAAGCTCCTTGTATACTTTGAAAGTGATGAGCAGGTAAAGGACAATAGACTCTACGATTGTATTGTTGAGTTTGAATCCTTCAAGAAACAAGATGGTGAATCACTAAGGAGTGCCTACGACAGATTCTGCGAGGTAAGTAATTTATGTGCTTCATTAGGAAAGATTTATACTATGAAAGACCTGAATATTCGTTTTCTAAGTTCTTTGGGAAATGAGTATCATACCAAGGTCACCGCTGTTAGAGAAGTGAGAGACTTGAACAAGACTTCTATTCAGAATCTTGTATCTAGTCTATTTCTGTATGAGAGAGAACTGCAAAAACTTAACGTTCTCGATAAAAATTTCAAAAACTTGTCTCTATCAGCTCAGTCATAGATATCCTTCCCTTCAAACAAATTCCCTCCTATAGATCCCTATCCTATACCCTGGAGCTTCAAAACCCCTGCAACTACCTCAGAACAGCCTATGGAAGAAGACGAATTTGCCGCCTTCGCTAGGAACTACAAAAGGTTCAAGGACTTCAAAAAGATGCAGAAAGGGAACTACCAGCAACCAAAATCATTCACACCAACTTTTCAAAAACCAGCAAGTTACAACAAACCATCAACAAGTGCTACCGATGGAAAGAACAACAAAGGTGATCTTGTTTGCTTCAACTGCAGAAAACCTGGTCACTTTGCTTCTAAATGTCCTTAACCAAAATATGAGTATGTGAGGAAGTCATTCAACAAGAGACATCCCAAGTCTCGAAGCTTTGTTGCCGATGAAAACACAGAAAAGGCCTTGCCGGTTTGGTGTGAAACTGACTCAGATGAAGATGCCGATGAAGATGAAGATGAAGATGAAGATGCCGATGTAAGCTTTATCGCCCTAGACTTGGAAGATGCCAATACATCCACATTGCCGACTCTAGTCTACCAAGATCCATCTCCTCCAAGATCTCCAGTCAGAGAAGAAGCTACTGGAAGACCTCAACCACACTTCAAAGAGATTAGTGTCAAAGCAGAGAACCCAAATGGATACAGAGTTCACCAAGTGGGAACCTCTCTCTATGGTCAGTGTAACTCTATTCAATTCACTACCATCACACCTAAACCCTTACCAATGACCAGAAAATTCTCATTCACCGAGCATCCCAGCATTGCCAAAAGCTTATCTAAACCCATCTCTTCTCTACCTGACTTCTCTCCCAAACCTATTCCCTCTGCCCCCAAAATTTCAGCTGATCCCTTTCCTGAAATATCCAAAGCTGAAATGGTAGAGACAATGGATAAACTTTTTATTGATCATGAGAAGCTGAGTAGCGTTCATAAAGTGATGGCTGCTGATTTCAATAGAATTTATGCAGAGAATGACTTACTTGTGTCTGAACTTAAGGTTCTCAAAGGACATGAGCTTGAGTCTGTTCTTCTAAAGAAAGAAAACCTGGATCAGAAGCCAAGTAGCAGTATTGATAGCTCAGATCGAAGATCTTGTGAAAAGAAACAATCATCTCTCAAGGATTGTTGATTCTTACACAAAATCTAGAGTTGCTGTTGAAACAATCCTACAGACCCAAATGTCATATAAGGACCAATCTGGGTTAGGATTTGATTCCAGCAGCAGTAGCTCTACTGAAACTTGTGCGATTGAGAAAAAGGATGAGAAAGTTGAATGTAGTCCTGTTAACTCAGTGCATAAGGATGCTAAGCCAATATACAGTGTTGTGGCAATGAAGTATCCTAAGAACAAAAGGAATGACAAGCACAAACAAAAATATGTTAAGTTTGCTGATACTGAGTCTGCCGATAACGGTATTCTTGGTGAATACATCAGCAGAGCTAGTACTGCCAGTCTAACCACATCTGCTGCCGATGAACAAGTACCTAAAAAGGTAACTGCCAAAGGTAAACAGAATAGAAAGAAAGGCAATACTAAAACCTTTAAACCTACTAAGTTTGTGCCTGCTCAATTCCCTAGTTCTACCGATGCGCTGACTAAACAGAATGACGTTCTACCAACTCCACAGCCTATCAATCAAGTGAGATGTTCAAATTGTTCTGATTATGGTCACAAGGATCATGAATGCCTCTTGAAGCACCTATCTGGACCCACTGAGGTTGCATCCTCTAGTGGTGGCCAGATGTGGTTGCCAAAGAGGAACTAACCCTCGGACCCAAGAATAAGGGGGACCATAAGCATACCGTTTTATTTCAGGAATGCTTCATGGCCTCATCTGGTGCAAGCAAGGATTTGTGGATTCTAGATAGTGGCTGCTCAAGACACATGACAGGATTTGCAGATCTACTTGCCGATATCTCAGAAGCATCAGGTCCCCCAGTGGTTTTCGGTGATAATGCCAAAGGAAAAATCATCGGTATAGGTACCATCAAGAGAGGTGCAGTTACTGTACAGAAGGTTTCTCTTGTGGATGGTCTGAAACACAACCTTCTATCTATATCACAATTCTGTGATAAAGGAATGCAATGTGTATTTACTACTTCCAGTTGCTATGTGAAAGACATTGCTTCCAATGAAACACTTCTCACTGCCAAAAGAAAAGGTAACATTTATGCAGTAGACTTAAGTGCTATTATTGGTGTTGCTAATATTTGTTTTGTAGCTAAGAACATCAGTGAGAACTCATGGCTATGGCACAAGAGACTCAGTCACTTGAACTTCAAATATCTATCCAAGCTTGCCTGTTCAAATCTGGTTACCGGCCTGCCTCAACTGTCTGCTGATCAAGCAAAGAAATGCAAGGCCTGCCAGCTTGGAAAACAACATAAATCATCTTTCCGTAGCAAGCCCTGCATGTCAACATCTAAGTGCCTCCAAATGCTACATATGGATCTATTTGGCCCCACAACTACAGCAAGTATTGGGGGAAGTAGATATACCTTGGTTGTAGTAGATGATTTCTCTAGATATACTTGGGTGGAAACTTTCAGTCACAAAGATGACACTTATGCCGTTGCTACCAAGTTATTCAGACTACTACAAACTCAGAAAGAAAACGATATCATCAGCATGAGATCTGTAACGCCCATCTTTATTCCTGTTAAATATATAACGTGCTTGTTAAATTCTTGACTAGCATATTTATATGCTATTTTATTTGAGTTAATTATTTAGCAACTTTAGAAAATTAAGGTGGTTAAATGTCAAAGTTGAAAGTTTAGGGGCCTTTTTGTCAAAGTTACAACTTGAGGGGCCTAGTTGCAATTCTTGGATAGTTGATGTATATCAACTAGTGTTTGCCTACTGAGAAAGGCATTCTTGCCCAAATCTTTCTCGTACTCTCTCTGGGTAAAAGTTAAGTTTAGGATTCTTCCTATTCTCGACTCCTCGCGATTAATTATTCCTCTGTTCGTGATTCTGGTCCCGGATAAATATTCATGGCGTTGAATAGAACGTTTCCTGCCGAACTGAAATTAATTTGGGTCAACTTGATTTTTGACTAGGTAAGTTATTAGCTCCCCCTTACTTGTAATAACATGCATATATGTTATTCCCGCTACTTGTTCTTGTTAAAATTGTGTTTTTAGCAATTTTTGTGATACTTGTAAATTTGGGACGAAGGGAGTATTTTTATACTAGGTATACAGAGCATATGAGCCTAAATCTAAAGGGGTTTCCAAATCGTTAAAATGTTATTATACTCCTATCCGTGAGACGGTAAAATAGTAACTTGATTTAAATATTATTAGAAAAATTGTACCATTATTTGTGGTACGGGGAAATGAATGGAAGTATCTCTAAATGGGTATATTGGTATAATATAAAATTGTACTTATACTTTTGGGGACGGTGAAATATTAAATTGGAATAAAAGGAAATTGTCCTATTATTTATGGGACGGTAAAAGAAATGAATTGAGCCTGAAATAATGTTTTGGGTATTGCCTAAGAGTTAATAAAAGTTACTCCTACGCTTGGGACGGGAAATTTCTTAACCTGGGAAAGAAATAAAAATTTCGCATTGTGGTACCTTGTGCGACCGCACAAAAACCCTTGGGCGACCGCCCATCTTTCTGAAAGGTTTTTCAAAGGAATTGACCTGCTTGTGTGCGACCGCACAGGACATTTTAGGCGACCGCACAATTACCTGAAGAACAAAATGTTGTTTAAAGTTTGTATAAGTTGGAAGTAACCCTAGTTAAGGTATATAACCTTACTATAAGATGTCCTAGCAAGTGTTGTGACACCTTAGGGGCATCAGAACTTGGTTTTAAACGTGTATACTCATTGAATTAAAATGAGAACTTAGTCTTGTACATGGACACTTATAGAACTCAAATGAGAACTTAAGTATAAGAGTAACAACTCTTTTATATGTCTTGAAAGTGCTATGAACAAGCACTTATGTGTTATTCTTGTCTTGGAACTAATGTTTGTGCACCGTGAGAGCACCAAATTAGTGTCTTGAGCTCGAATATCCTATGTAGGGGATTATGAACTTGTAAGTATGAGTGGTATAGCTCATTTACTTAATTTGAACTTGAAGTTGTCTTGGTCTAGGTTTAGGGTACTACCCTAGATGGCCTAGATGAGTGTTGTAGAACACTCTAGTACTGAAAAATAGTCCCTTCGTGATCAAATGAAATGTGGACTTAAATCATAATTAAATAATAACTTGAGTATAAGAGTAGTAACTCTTTTATTTGTCTTGAAGTTAATGTTTGTGTACCTTAGGGGCACCAACTAATGTCTTGAATGTCCTAAGAAAAGGATTTGGAAAATAGTACGTGAAAGATGTATAGTTCATCTTCCTAGCTTGAACTTGAAGTATAAGATAATTAACTCTTGTACATGTTTAACCATCCAAAGAAATGGATTGAGAACTTGGATATAAGATGATAAAATCTTGTAGAGGTATTGAATGTCTTGAATGTCTTGAAGGTCCTGAATGTCTTGAATGTCTTGAATGTCTTAAGTTGAGACAATAACTTGAAGTATAAGACAATAAAACCTTGTACATGACTTGAACATCCAAATAATTGGATTAAGACTTGAATATTAGATTATAAAATCTTGTACGTGCCTTGACACCAATATAGGTGTATGGTAATAAACTTGAAAGAGTCTTGATGTGTATATGCAAATCTTGCATATATTTACTTGATAGAATGTGGCTTCTTGATTGATTGGTACATGGTATGAATAACCAAAGAATTGGGTTATGGAACTAGATAGAGAATGATTAACTCTACTACATACTTGAACTTGATACGTGTATATTGGAAGTGCTATAAATAAGCACTAAAGTGTAAATGATTTAGTTTTTAATCGTGTATATACTCAATGAAGTATATAAAATATAAAGAAGATATCTTGTCTTGAAATGAGTTCCTAAAGAAAATAAGGACTAGTGTAATATGAAGATAATTCATATAATCGTGAATACTACGATTTAAGTTAATAAGAATGGTTATAGAACACAATATGTGTTAGAAAATGTATTCGATTATTAACGATACATATACGTGAGATATGACTGTGTCTAGGTACAATGTGACCTATTCTTCTACGTGCTTAGAGTCTAAGGTATTGGGCTCTACTTGATAGTAAGGGTATCGTGATAGACACTTTAATGTGTTAAACGTGATATGAATATGTACGTGCAAACTTGGCATGTGACAAGTGATATACCCTACTACTTGACTGAAGTCTGTTATAAATGGACTCTTACTTGGATTGATCGTGTTACATGGACACCTTATGTGCCATTGTTATCTTGGTTTGTATTCGCAATAATTGCGTACGTGTACTTATATTCTCGTGAGCACATGATACATGATTACATGGTGCATATTCTCGTGAGCACATGATACATGATTACATGGTGCATAAAGACTGGTCCACTAGTATGGGACTTAGTTCTATTCTCGTAGTTCAAGTAAACATCTACTTGTGCATTCTTGTGTGAGTCCAGCTGGTTCTCCTTGCTTGTTCGAAAATATATAGGTTCACGCTTATCGCGAGAGCTGGGGCTTAAGTGACAATCGGGTCCCTATATATTTCCGCCTTAGAGCAATAAGCCTGACCTAAGTGAATGCGATTGTCTTGAACACCTCATGGATCTTGTTCTTGTGGATGACACTGGTTACCAGGTCTTCTTATATACTGCACAGCAGTTCTTGTTCTTTTTCTTGGTTGTCCTCAGCTAGAAAAGCATCGACAACAAATGGTATTCTTGGGAGGAATAAGGAAGGATTCAGGTACAAATGTGTGATAGGCCTATGTGCATCTTGGTGAGTTGGTCTAGCCTCTCACTCTACTTGACTACTTGTTACCTGAACCTTTCTTGAGCTTGATTATTTGTTGAGTTGGCTTAGCCTCTCCTATACTTGTTACTTGATGATACTTGATATATGATTACTTGAGTATCTACTTGTATTGCATGATAACATGACATATAGTTGCATGTTAATAGCTTACTGAGATTTATCTCACCCTTTATTTGTTTAATTGTTCCCCCCCCCAGGAAAGCAGGGGATAGTACGCAGTGAGGCTCGACTTAGCTGGGAACTTACTCAGCAGGATATTCTTGTTCAAAGTTAGTGTCCTTTTACACTTTGGTAAGGACGATGTTGTATGAGTTAATTAAACTCTGGGCTTGTTTTGGGGTAGACTCGTGTAGTAATTGTTGTCCCTAGACAGTTCTTGATGCCAGCTTATTTGCTAGGCATGTCTTCCGCTGTATGTAACCTTGTTTGGTTTAAATTTTCTTGGTCTAGAACTCGTGTGAGCTATCTTAGCTCCCTACTCTTGAGTATATATATCATGTCAGTTTTGTTTTTAACAGGTATTGTTCCTGTTTCCCGTTAGTTTCTTGTTTCTTGTTAGTTACGCGCACCAGGTTCGAGGTTCTATTAGGGAATCCCGGGACTTGGGGCGTGTCAAGATCAGACAACGGCACTAAATTCAAGAACAATGGTATTGCTCAGTACTGTGATGATCATGGCATATACCACAACTTCTCAGCTGCCGGTACACCACAACAAAATGGTGTCGTTGAGAGAAAGAACATAACTCTCATTGAAGCTAGTAAGACCATGATTGCTGAAGCCAGGCTGCCAAAATATTTTTGGGCTGAAGCCATCAATACCGCCTGCTTTACTCAGAACAGATCTCTCATCAACAAATTCCATAACAAGACTCCTTATGAACTCTGGAGAGGCAGAACTCCCAACATTGGATTCTTCAAAATATTCGGCTGCAAATGTTACGTGCTTTACAACGGTAAAAAGCACAGAGGTAAATTTGATGAGAAAGCTGATGAAGGAATCTTTGTTGGATACGCTAAACACAGTAAGGCCTTTCGAGTTTTTAATAAGAAACTTTTGAAAATTGTTGAATCTGTTCATGTAACCTTTGATGAATTTGATTTGTTAGAGTCTGACAAGGCTCCAAATAGTACTAATGCTTCTAGTGCTCATGAGACAGGTGAATCCAGTAATTCTAACCCTGCAGGTCAAGTACCAGCTGCTGATCCAATCATTTCAGTAGAAGAACCAGCAGATACTCATTATTTCCCATCATCGGCAGAACATGATCTTACCGATAACTTTCATAATCCATTTGCCGATGAAAATTCTGCTGATCATCCTGAAGACAGATCTAGCCCTCAACCAATTTCTGTTATAAGACCCTTCCCAACAAGCTCTCAATCTAATCCACCTCACACCCAGAACTCTAATTCTCCTTCTCCATCTGCTGATCTTGATCCTCCTCTAGAATCACTCCAACAAGATACAGTCAGACAAGAAGTGCCGAGAGAAGTTAGACCTGTTCGTGATCATCCATTAGAAAATGTGATTGGTGATGTCTTTGGACCAAGATTGACAAGAAACCTTAGTAGAGCATTCGCCGAGAGTCTCTTCTTATCTGCTATGGTTTCCAATATAGAACCAAAGAAAACTGAAGAAGCTCTTGCTGATCCTGGCTGGGTGGAAGCTATGCAGGAGGAGCTAAATCAGTTTGAAAGATGCAATGTGTGGGAACTAGTGCTAAGACCATCATCTCAACAAGTGATCGGTACAAAATGGGTCTACATGAATAAATTGGATGAAGCTGGGAATATTATTAGAAACAAAGCAAGGTTAGTTGCTAAAGGCTACCGATAAGAAGAAGGAATTGACTACGATGAGACATTTGCTCCTGTTGCAAGATTGGAAGCTATAAGACTTTTCTTAGCCTATGCTGCCTTCAAAGAATTCAAGTTATATCAAATCGACGTGAAAAGTGCCTTCCTAAACGGAGAACTCCAAGAACTTGTGTATGTTGAACAACCACCTGGTTTCGAGGACTCCAAGAAGCCTGATCATGTCTACCGATTGAAGAAAGCTCTCTACGGCCTAAAGCAAGCTTCAAGGGCATGGTATGAAACCCTATCTAAGTTCTTACTTAGTGATGGCTTAGGTTTCACTCGAGGTAAAATCGATACTACTTTATTTGTTGCCAAGCACAAGGGTCATTCATTGTTTGTTCAAATATATGTCGATGATATTATTTTTGGTTCTACTAATGAATCACTTTGCAAGAGATTTGAGAAGCTAATGCAGAGCAAGTTCGAGATGAGCATGATGGGAGAACTAACATATTTCCTTGGACTTCAAGTCTAGTAATCCAATGAGGGAATATTCATCAGTCAAGCCAAGTACGCAAAAGAATTAATCAAGAAGTTTGGCTTTGACAATACTCACTCTTAAAGCACACCGATGGGCACTAACATTCACTTAGATAAGGATGAGTCTGGTAAGAAAGTAGATATGACACTCTACCGAGGTATGATCGGCTCACTCCTCTATCTTACTGCTAGTAGACCAGATATTATGTTTGCTGTTTGTGTTTGTGCCAGGTTTCAAGCTGACCCTAGGGAATCCCATCTGCAAGCTGTTAAACGTATCATTAAATATCTATGTGGCACTGCTAACCTTGGATTATGGTATGCTAGAGATTCATCTTTTAATCTAATAGGTTATTCAGATGCAGACTTTGCAGCTTGTAGGGTGACCAGAAAAAGTACTAGTGGAACTTGCCAATTTCTTGGTGATAGATTGGTGTCTTGGTCCTGTAGGAATCAAGCATCAATTTCCACTTCTACTACTGAAGCTGAGTACATAGCTGCCGGCAGTTGCTATTCACAGATCCTTTGGATGAAGCAGCAGCTTGTTGACTATGAAGTTCCATCTCAAGTTTGTCCCATCTATTGTGACAACCAATCTGCTATCTCAGTTTCAAACAACCCGGTCATGCATTCCAAAACCAAGCACATAGACATCAAGTATCATTTTCTGAAGGAACATGTTGAAAAGGGAAATGTGGTGCTGCTCAAAGTTCATACCGACTACCAAAGCGCAGACATACTGACAAAACCCTTAGATCAGAAAAGATTTGAATTCCTCAGAGGTGAACTAGGTATGATTGATTATTATGGTTAAAATTGTGCTGACTTTGCTACTTGTGTTAGTCTGCCGATAAAATCAGCAGATCAAAAATTATCTTGCCGACCAACATCATGCCGGTAAATATCTTGCTGGTCAACAACTTGCCGAATCATGTCTTGCCGATTTGTCAAAATTCAAAATTCAAAATTCATCGGTAGATCTCAATTCAAACGGATAAGGATTCTCTGACACATGACGTAAGCTTAGTCAAATCAAAGGTACAATCGGTCACACCTCCTCTCTGACACGTGTGTGCTCCGCCTTACCCAAATCGTGTCAAAGATTTATCCCAACTCTTTGTGATAAATCAGAAAGGTAACCTTAAACTTTATTGTTGCCGTTTCTACCCTTTCTCTCTCCTAGGTTAACCGTCTAAATTAAACCGTCCGGTTCGTGCATTTAATGCATTGTGTGCGCACGTTCTCCGAGGTATTCGCTTCAGTTAAACTCATCATTATTTCTCTTTCTCCCATGCAAACCCTTTCTATTCTCTCTCTCTCTCTTCCATAACATATATAAGCCTCACTTAAAATCCTATTGGTCTTTTCGCTCTTCACTCTCTCTTGATATCTCTACTGCTTGTGTTGTTTATCTTCTTTCATTCTCTCTTACGTTCTTCAACCAGAATTAACACTATTCTCTGGTAACTACTTGATATTTTTACACTTGCATTTCAATCTATTTTGAACTAATTTATTCTAACTTGTGAGATCTTTTGAGTGATTTTGCAGAAAATGTCTAGCAACGAAAAGGATATCTATGGAGGCTATGTTGACTCCACCTTCTTCGACGACACCCTTGACGGTGAATTCTTGAGGAATCTTCTGATTGGTTCTCTTCTAGACTCTTTCATCTCTCCAACGGGTATTGAGTTTATATTTTTGGGTCAAGTTCAAGAGTTCTTCTCAAATGCCTCCGTCATCACTGATCGCAATGACTCCTCTGTATTCGTCTCCATCGCCTCAACCGTCGCCGGCGTGCCTATCTCCGTTACTCCCTCTTCTATTCATGAAGTATTCCCTCTGCTTGGGAATGAGGGTGCTGACTCCATTACTGATGAACAGACTTTGGACAAGGCTTGGACCCTTATGAGGGGAACCGGTCCCAGACTCAGTGGAGATAACCATCTCAAAGCTCACTACATAAGAAGATTCTTTGCCCTTGCAGAGATTATGGATAGATGTTTGGTTTGCAGATCTGGCTCTCACAGCCATGTTATTGATGTCCAGTTTGAAGCAATGGCAGCCATCGTGTTGCAAGAAGAGTTCAACTGGTGTGCCTACCTGTTTAGGGTCATCGCCATTGCTGCCGTTATGTATAAGGAGGATAGAAAGAAGAACAAAGCTCATCCCGGTAAAGGATGCCACTACATGCTGATTAGCACTATCTTGAGGCGCAACTCAGCAATTGTTAGGGCTTCACCGGCACCCCCTAGTCTTGACTTTGATAAACTCAAGTCATTTAAGCTTACCGATTGGAATAGGATTTCCAAGAAGGCTCCTACCAGCACAATTGTTGTTCCTGCTGCTGGTACCCCTAAAAAGAAGAAGGCAAAGAAAGTTGTCAAGGTTGCTGATGTAGCCCCTGCCGACGTTTCTACTCCTACTCCAGTTGCCGACAGGATTCTTGCCGATTCCACTCCAGCAGCTCCAAAGAAGAGAAGGCTAGTCAAAGCTGCTGATAAACCTCAAGTCAAGAAGTCAAAGGTTGTATCTTCTGATGATCTCCCTGCTGCTCCAAAGCCAAAGCCTGCAGTTGCTCAAGTTCCTTCCTCTCAAATTCCTTCTACTGATCCAAGAGCTAAGCAGATCAGTTTGCACCATCTCTTCTTGCCGGTGCAACACTTACTGCTCCCTCTGTGGTTATCAAGTCTGAAACCGATGCTGCCGATGAAATGGCTGAGAGAAGAAGAATGATTGGTTATGACTTAAGGGTGAGAGTCCCTCTTCAAAAGGGAATTCTAGATCTTACATACTTGCCTGAGCTCCATGCTGCTGCTGATGTAGCCTCTAGACCCTCCGTCAGAAAATGCAAGCCAATCAGAAACCCAACTTTTCATATATTCTACAAAAACCATTGGTCTTTCACCAATAAGGTCCTATCAAAGAATTGGGTATTCCCCATTGATCATCTCCATCCGTTTGTTCGCCGGTTGCTTCAATTTCATGAGGAAAGGAAAGAGATAGTTCCCCCTGGAAATCGTGCTGATTATGTTGATTTAACAAGTCTGAACAGGGTCACCGATATGTTCAAAGAGAAGTTTGTGCCTATTCAAAAATTTCAAAGGTTGTCTGAAAGTGAGTTGAGATTAAACTTTGGAAGGTATTTTGATTTGCTACCCCTTCCTTGGAATCAAGTCTATCTATTTCAAGATAGGATCAGACAGGATCTGATGGTGCAAGACGTATGGGTCGCCTATGCATCAGTCTTCAACCAGCTGATGAACTTTGATGAACAAGATCCTTATCAGTTGGGAAGACCAGAAGATGAGGATGATTTGCTGAACTTCAACTGTCACGACCCGAAAACTAGGCTCTATTTTATTAGTAATAAATAATTATTATTTATTTATTTGCTTATTTATTTATTTAAATTATTATTTAATTAAATATTTATGTGTGCAATTTATGTGTTATAATATTTATGCCTAGCATTTTAATTGAGTCATTTGTGCTAGTGTAGTATTGTTGGGTCTTAATTATTAGTGGGGAGCTGTTTATATTGGGTAGTGTAGGGGAGGGGCCCTAATTGTAACATTTCAAAATAATCCCCCCTACTCCCTCTCTTCTCCCTCACTCTTCCCCCATTCCCAGCCATCTCTCTCTCTCTCTCTCTTCCATGGGTGAAAAAGGTAAGTTTTCTCTCTACCTTCTCTCTTCATTTTCTGCCTCTTCCTCTCATAATCTCTCATTTCTTAAAACGTGAATTGTGTTTAGATCGTCGATAGGATCGCGTAGAATCAAAAATATTTGAAATCCATCAACTTTGAGAAAATCCAAGTAAGTTACTTTTCCCCCATTTTGATGTTAAAATGTTCATATCATGTTCATATAATGCTTTTGTTGTTATATTTGAAGTTTGGATGAGGTTGCAATTTATTTGGAATTTATTTGGATTTTGGGTCAAAAATGGTGATTTATGAATGTTAGGTTTGATTTTTGATTTTGGTTGTTAAATGTTGTTATATGAGTTCTCTTAGACCCATAAGTTGCTCTAGTACCTTAGTATGCTAGTTAAGAGTGTTGGATTTTGGTTTAGTTTTGGTTTGGGTTAAAAATGGAAGAACCCAGTTAGTTCTTCCCGAATTCCGGCAGACCAGAGTATTGGGCGACCGCCCAAAAATGTCTGGGCGACCGGACACCTATCTGAAATGTTTTGTTCTTGGTTGATGGCTTTTTGGACGACCGCACAGTTGGGTTTGGGCGGCCGCACAGTCCTCTGAAAGTTTTCATTTTGTTGGTTTGTGTGATTGAAGAATGCGTTTTGGTCCAAATCTTGGGTGTCCTTCTAGTTGACCTTGGTGAACATTATAGTACACTCTAGTGATAGAATTGGTTCCTTTGTGATCAAGTTTTTGTTTGAAATTAATTAAGTGTTAATTGGGATTTGGAACATCTTATTGAGATATTGTTGGTTTGACTTATCTTTGTGATGATCATTCGGTATATGTTTGGGCATCTTATGATGTGTTCGTGATTGTTCCAATCGAATTGATTTTCGAGTGAGCCTTGGTCTAGGTTTTAGGCGATGTCCTATAGTACCTAGAGGGTGGTTACTGAACACCAAAGTGTAGGGTTTAGTCCAGTCGTGATCATGTTCTAATAAGTGTAACCTTTTGGATTAGTTTGGGGTGTTTAGAATGGGTTCGTTATGAACGGAGATAAAGCGTGAATTGGCAATTGGGTACCTACGGTTTGATTAACCTTAAGATGTATTCATTCGGATCTCTTATTTGGAATTCCAGGTGTGACGAGATGGTTGAGTTCATAGTCCTAGTATATCTTCTGAGTAAATGTTTATGATCATTTTGGTAATAGTCATTGTGCCATTGGTGGGCGACCGTTTGGGTTGTGCTCTTTGTGATTAACTTGTGAGTATCATATTTTGTGTGTATTTGGTACGTGCCTTATCTTGGAATCATTATGTTTTAATGGTCAATGTTGTTGGACTCTTTTATGAGAAACTCCTTGTGCTATTGTTGTTGAACTCTTCTTGAGTAATCGTTTGCATCTTTTGTGGTGATTAATTGGTATGATTCCCTACTTTGGAATCAATGGTTGTTTATTGTGCTAGTATTTTATTACTTAGCCTTTACTTGAAAGTCCAGCTGGTATTTTGTGTGTGTTTCGGGCGATGCGAAATATTATGATGGCACAAGCCAAGTCCATTATGATGTTGACCATTGTTTTGCCCAATTATTACCCTCCTCCAGATTGGCCTTGGATGTGAGAAGAGATAGCTCCTTTGTGTGCATTTTAGCTTTACTTGGAGCATGACTTTGTGGCATGTCTCCCGTCCCTTGTGACACTTCATTTGGTTATTGGTTCCGGTACCGGGTTTCTCTTCAGATTTTATGCTACTATGAAGATGGTTTGTTGATCGATGGGTTGATCGGTCGCTTCTGACCGGGGATTTCTCTTCAGCTTTCATGCTATTATGAAGATGATGATTTGTTGATTATTGAAGCTGCGCAACGACCTTTATTTGGTTCTTCAGTTGGGTGAAACCTTGGCTATGTATCCACTTATGAGTGTTTATTTCAGCTTTATGTGTTGCATGTTGAGTTGGTCGTTATTTCCAACCGGTATGGGACGGTTGGCGATAGGGAGCCTCTCATTTGTTGTTATATGTTTATTTATATGATTGATTATTGGATGTTACCGTTCGTCAGCATGTCACTTATTATTCCGCTGCTATCTGTCTTATGTTAATTGCTATTGGTCATTGCATATTAGCATGTCATATAGTTGCATTAGTAACTTACTGAGATTTTATCTCACCCCGTTTATTTCCATCTTTGTTTTTCCTTAACCCCCCCCCTAGGAGGAAAAGGATTAGGATTCGCGGTTCAAGGAGGACGTCGAGAGGATTGAGATTTTGGGGCAGGTTGTTATGGATCGGTTTACATTATTTAAATGTATAACCTTTTGGGGATAGTTTTACCCTTTATTGACGTCATTAAGAATTGTATATTTTATCCTTTTGGGTTTAAGCTGTGGAGCTTATGTTGGATGTACATTGTTGATTTAATCTTGGATTTGTAAAACCTTGTGTTATCATCTTTTGGCTCAAAATGGAATTTTTAACTTCGGTATTTCATAGTTTTGGTTTTAAGTCGACGTCCAGCTCGCGATCTCGGGCCGCGGGGTTCGGGGTCGCGACAGTTGGTATCAAAGCTATGGTTTAGCTCTATGTATAAGTATAGGTGGACTAGAATGACCTAGGAGGGTAGATGGGTTCGGAGTGAGTAACGATGAGTATTTTATGCAGGTATTTGTTTGTGATGGCTAGAAGAAGAACGGGTGAAAGTTCTAGTGGGGCTCAGAATCAGAACGGTCTACGGGAAGAAAGCCGTGCAATTGTTTCAGGACAGGTTTGAAGCGGCCGTGAAAGCAATTCATGACCAAGGGCCGAGAGAGGAACATGTAGCACCTCCGCGATATGGGTTGGAGCAGTTCTTAAAGTTGAAACCAAGTGAGTACGACGGTGAGCCGGATGTGAAGAAAGCCGAGCTATGGATAGAATCGATGGAGAAAATCTACGATGTCTTTGGTTGCACTGATGAGGATAGGGTTCTGTTTGCAGCTTATAAGCTCGTGGGGGCTGCGGAACATTGGTGGAAGGCACTGAAGACCAGTTGGGATGCGACTCTTGTACCATATCCTTGGGAGTGGTTCGTGAGGAAATTCAAGGATCATTTTATCTCTCTAGTGGATCAAAACCGGAAAGAGATCGAGTTCCTCAGCTTGGAGCAAGGCATGATGTCAGTAGCACAGTACTCGGCTAAGTTCGCAGAATTAGCCAGGTGTTGTGACTACCTTGTGCGGACCGAGGAGCAGAAAGCGATGAGATTGATCAGGGGTTTGAAAACAGCTATTAGGACTCAACTTTTAGCCCAAAGAATTCAACCTTTTCAGGATGCAGTGGATCGAGCCTACTTGATTGAGCAGGATATTGGGGAACACAAAAGGAAGACTGAGATGGTTAACCCGGGTAAGCAAGGAGGGCAGAGTAAGTCACAACAGCAACATTCGGATAACAGAGGTAATTCTGGAGTGCAGACTCGATTCAGAGGGCAACTTCAAGGGCAACCAACAGTAGGAAATCAAGGTTCTAATAAGGGGACACGAAATGGGAATGTCTGCAGCTACTGTTAGAGGAAAGGACACTCAGAAGACAAGTGTTGGAAGAAGCATGGAAATTGTGTGAAGTGTTGTCAGTTGGGACACTTCGTTAAAAAATTGTCCGAGGTTTAGAGTTCAGTCATCGGGGACAGGAACTGGAATACCACAGGGTCAGAAGAGGGATGCTTCTGGGAAGCCCAAGGTTTCGGGTAGAGTATTTGCAATCAATCAGCACTCACCAGGTAACGGATAATTTCGGGAGGTATTATTTTGCGTCGTGAGAGCGAGCGCGTGCATTTTAGGATCATCGCATTTATGTGTTTCTGTGCATTTAGTTGCATTTATTTCTTCTGAGTCTTTGACTTATGTGTTGTAGGTGTCTACTCCTATGGAGGAGTTTAGGGTATCTGATGAAGTCTTATGTGCTTATGATGTGCTTAAGTATGGTTATGTCTCACCTGCTAAATTAGCCATGTTGCTATTACAAGATTTTGATGTTACTCTTGCTTTAGTCGATTGTTGTAGGAAGATGGTTATATTCTCCATTCCTGATTTCTTAAAATTATTTGAGACCGTTCCTTTGCGTAGAGTTATACCTAATTTTTTTTTTATTTATTGAAATCCGAGTATTTAGTTTCGGTCAATTTGTTGGGTGTATATATCATTCGTAAGATTTTCGTTTTCTTCCGAATAGTACCCAGTGTTTGAGGAGAAGCTTGGGTTAAATTGAGTTGTTATGGTACAAGGTTGTAGTGCTAATATTTAGATCAATGTCCTTATGGCATCGGTTGGGTTATAAGAGTTGAGGATTAAAATTGAGGATTTCTGGATAGGAGATTTTTGTTTCCTTTTAGTACATCCCCGTGAATGCATCGGAATGGATTAGTATGGAGAGGTGTACGATTTGTTATGGATGATGAGTTTGTTGTAGGAGTTATGATCATTAATGGTGGTAAGCGTGTTAAGTTAGAAAGGACTAAGTACATTTTGGGAGAGAAATAATTTCTCGATCTATGTTAAAGGCATTTTGAAATTTTGGTTAGATAGTGGTTCTATGGTTCTAAATCCCTTCTTGGTGGCGTTTCCCGAATTGGATCAAGAGTATGTGAAGGAAGTGGAGTATCAATACTTGGGCATATTATAGAATACTACGATTTGGTATTTGGTCAGTTGGAACGTTGCTAGCTAATTGGTTTATTATAATGGTAATACTATTGAGCCTAAGTATCATTAGGTTAATAAATGTATGCGTGAAAGACTAACTTGGGTTAGCTATTGAGGATTTGAGATTTGTTGATTTCCTTGGGTATATGAGCACATATTATTAACTAAAAAGGGAGCTAGAGGAAATCCCTGGAAGATAAAATTTAGATCATTTTCGGACTACTGAGTATTCGTAATTATTTTAGACTTTCAAGGATTGGAGTTTTATGAGGATGATATTATGGCGTAGATTTAAGTGAACATTTTGTATTAAAATTTTGGGTTTATATTACACATCTAGTTTAAGGTGCTACCTAGAACGAGAGCACTATAATGGGAACCCTTAGAGATATAGCCTTTGGTGAATATTATGGGGATGGGAAAATTTCTTTAGCCTTTCATATTTTAAAAGCTAATTAAGCGCGAGATGGTAATGTTTTGAAATTCTGGGGAATAATACTAAGTATGCGATTTACAAATGGAAGTATCCTTGCAGTGTAATTAAGGTTAAGAATAAGATAAGCTTGTAGTACCTCGAGAGTTATGTTTGGGAGCAATTTGGATTCTTCGATTTTGAGTACGGATTTTGATTAGTAATAAAGTTAATGATGGAACGATTCGGTTCATGAGGTAGTGTTATCGTAAGCATCATTTGAGGTTACCTTGTAGTGGGTTAGATTGGACAATTGAGGAATGTGAGAAATGGCGGAACTATCGTATCCGTAGCTAATTAGTCTTTCGGGTAAGTCTCGTTAAAATTCGGGTCGAATTTTCTTTAAGGGGGAGTGAATGTCACGACCCGAAAACTAGGCTCAATTTTATTAGTAATAAATAATTATTATTTATTTATTTGCTTATTTATTTATTTAAATTATTATTTAATTAAATATTTATGTGTGCAATTTATGTGTTATAATATTTATGCCTAGCATTTTAATTGAGTCATTTGTGCTAGTGTAGTATTGTTGGGTCTTAATTATTAGTGGGGAGCTGTTTATATTGGGTAGTGTAGGGGAGGGGCCCTAATTGTAACATTTCAAAATAATCCCCCCTACTCCCTCTCTTCTCCCTCACTCTTCCCCCATTCCCAGCCATCTCTCTCTCTCTCTCTCTCTTCCATGGGTGAAAAAGGTAAGTTTTCTCTCTACCTTCTCTCTTCATTTTCTTCCTCTTCCTCTCATAATCTCTCATTTCTTAAAACGTGAAATGTGTTTAGATCGTCGATAGGATCTCGTAGAATCAAAAATATTTGAAATCCATCAACTTTGAGAAAATCCAAGTAAGTTACTTTTCCCCCATTTTGATGTTAAAATGTTCATATCATGTTCATATAATGCTTTTGTTGTTATATTTGAAGTTTGGATGAGGTTGCAATTTATTTGGAATTTATTTGGATTTTGGGTCAAAAATGGTGATTTATGAATGTTGGGTTTGATTTTTGATTTTGGTTGTTAAATGTTGTTATATGAGTTCTCTTAGACCCATAAGTTGCTCTAGTACCTTAGTATGCTAGTTAAGAGTGTTGGATTTTGGTTTAGTTTTGGTTTGGGTTAAAAATGGAAGAACCCAGTTAGTTCTTCCCGAATTCTGGCAGACCAGAGTATTGGGCGACCGCCCAAAAATGTCTGGGCGACCGCACACCTATCTGAAAGTGTCGCGACCCCGACCCCACGGGCCCGGAACTCGCGAGCTGGACGTCAACTTACAACAATACACCAAAATAATGAAGATAAAAATTCCATTTTTATACCCAAAATGTTTAAAACAAAGTTTTAGAAATCCAAGCTTAACAACGACAACAAACTACTAGAATGAGCTTCGCAAGCTCACCCCAAAAATACAAAAGATTACAAATCTTAATGACGTCATTGTTGGTAAAACTATCCCCAAAAGGTTATACATTTAAATAATGCAAACCGATCAAACAACCTGCCCAAAATCTCAATCCTCCCGACGTCCTCCTCGATCCGCGAATCCTAATCCTTTTCCTCCTGGGGGGGGTTAAGGAAAACAATTTGAAACAAGAAACGGGGTGAGAATAAATCTCAGTAAGTTACTAATGCAACTACATGACATGCTATGATGCAAGAAGCAATAAGCAATAATAAATATCACATAGCACATAGCATTTATCACATAACAGATAGCAGCGGAAATAAACACATAACAAAGGATATAGCCAAGGTTTTCCAAACTGGTACATCCAAATAAAGGATCGCTGCGCAGCTTCAATAATCAACAAATCATCATCTTCATAATAGCATGAAAGCCGAAGAGAAAACCCCGGTACCGGAACCAATAACCAAATGAAGTGTCACAAGGGACGGGAGACATGCCACAAAGTCATGCTCCAAGTAAAGCTAAAATGCACACAAAGGAGCTAGCTCTTCTCACATCCAAGGCCAATCTGGAGGAGGGTAATAATGGGGCAAAAAAATGGTCAACATCACAATGGACTTGGCCGTGCCATCATAATGTTTCGCATCGCCCAAACACACACAAAATACCAGCTGGGCTTTCAAATAAATGCTAAGTAATAAATACTAGCTTAATTAAACAACTTAGGGTTCCAAAGTAGGGAACCACACCAATTAATCACCATAAAGATGCAAACGATTTCTCATGAAGAGTTCAACAACAACGAACACAAGAAGTTTCTCATACAAGCACAACAACGATAAACGGAATTTCTCATAAAGAGCACAACAACATTGATCATTAAACAAGATGGTTCCAAGACAAGGACCCATACCAAACACATCCTAAAGATGATACCCACGAGTTAATCATAAAGAGCACAACCCAAACGGTCGCTCACCAATGGCACAATGACTATTACCAAAATGTCCATAAACATTTACTCAAAAGATATACTAGGACTATGGACTCAACCATCTCATCACACCTGGAATTCCAAATAAGAAATCCGAATGAATGCATCTTAAGGTTAATCAAACCGTAAGTACCCAAACGAATCCAAAAGGTTACCCTTATTAGAACATGATCACGACTAGACTAAACCCTGCACTTTAGTGTTCCAAAACAACCCTCTAGGTACTATAGGATATCACCTAAAACCTAGACCAAGTCTCATTCTAAAATCAATCCGATCAGTAAAATAACTTTCAATTAAAGGGTCTCAAAGTATGAAGTCCTCACTTATATCCCAAAATGATCATAACAACTCAATAAAGTCACTCAATTGGATTTACAAAACTTGTTCACAATGGATCGATACAACTCCTCTTAACCTCAAACACCCAATAAAATCCCGAAGTATAAAACTTATAACTTAACTAAACAACCTATACCATCTTGTAGTACTCGGAGAGAGCTTCGAAACGATAGTTTACACGCCTAAAACGGAGTCCGGACGAAGAAGTTATGGGGGAAACAGTTTTAGAAGAAAAGGGAAGAATATATCAGAGTCCCAGCTTGGCACGACCGTGCCTAAGAAAGTGGCACGACCGTGCCAAACATGACGAGAGGAAAGTGAATGTTGGCACGACCGTGCCAAATAAAGGGGCACGACCGTGCCAGAAGAACAATACCCAGATTTCTTCCTGGGTTCATACAATTTCGAACCAAAACACAACCTTCACTAAAGTTATCAAAATCAAAGCTTCCCAATACATTTCTAAAGCTCCTAAACAACATCCAACCTAAAGGGAACCTAAATAACACCCTTTAATCATCCAAACCAACACCAAATCCCCACATTCAAGATTTCACCATTTTTACCCAAAAACTCAAATAAATTCAAAATAAATTCTAAACTCAACCAAACTTCAAATATAACACATCAAACATCATATAAACATGAGAGGAACATTTTAGCATTAAAATGGGGGAAAAGTAACTTACTCGGATTTTCTCAAAGGTGACGGAACTCGAAATTTCTTTGCTTCCTACGATCCTATCGACGATCTAAACACATTTCATGTTTTAAGAAATGAGAAATAACAAGAGGAAGATGATGGAAATGTAGAGAGAAGGTAGAGAGAAACTTACCCTTTCCATGGATAGAGAGAGAGAAAATGCTGGGAGAGATGAGAGGGAGAGTGAGGGTGAAATGAGGGAGGAGAAGGGAAAAGAGGGAGTAAGTAGGAGGATTAGAGAATTTACACATTGACCCCTTCCCCTACATACTAACACAATAATCTTACACTCCCCACTAACAACTAAGACCCAACACTCCACACTAGCACAAATAACCAATTAAGTGCTAGGCATAAATTATATAACACATAAAATGCACACATAAATATTTAAATAAATAATAATTTAAATAATTAAATAAGCAAATAAATAAATAATAATTATTTATTACTAATAAAATAGAGCCTAGTTTTCGGGTCGTGACAGAAAGGTTTTGTTCTTGGTTGATGGCTTTTTGGGCGACCGCACAGTTGGGTTTGGGCGGCCGCACAGTCCTCTGAAAGTTTTCATTTTGTTGGTTTGTGTGATTGAAGAATGCGTTTTGGTCCAAATCTTGGGTGTCCTTCTAGTTGACCTTGGTGAACATTGTAGTACACTCTAGTGATAGAATTGGGTCCTTTGTGATCAAGTTTTTGTTTGAAATTAATTAAGTGTTAATTGGGATTTGGAACATCTTATTGAGATATTGTTGGTTTGACTTATCTTTGTGATGATCATTCGGTATATGTTTGGGCATCTTATGATGTGTTCGTGATTGTTCCAATCGAATTGATTTTCGAGTGAGCCTTGGTCTAGGTTTTAGGCGATGTCCTATAGTACCTAGAGGGTGGTTACTGAACACCAAAGTGTAGGGTTTAGTCTAGTCGTGATCATGTTCTAATAAGTGTAACCTTTTGGATTAGTTTGGGGTGTTTAGAATGGGTTCGTTATGAACGGAGATAAAGCGTGAATTGGCAATTGGGTACCTACGGTTTGATTAACCTTAAGATGTATTCATTCAGATCTCTTATTTGGAATTCCAGGTGTGACGAGATGGTTGAGTTCATAGTCCTAGTATATCTTCTGAGTAAATGTTTATGATCATTTTGGTAATAGTCATTGTGCCATTGGTGGGCGACCATTTGGGTTGTGCTCTTTGTGATTAACTTGTGAGTATCATATTTTGTGTGTATTTGGTACGTGCCTTATCTTGGAATCATTATGTTTTAATGGTCAATGTTGTTGGACTCTTTTATGAGAAACTCCTTGTGCTATTGTTGTTGAACTCTTCTTGAGTAATCGTTTGCATCTTTTATGGTGATTAATTGGTATGATTCTCTACTTTGGAATCAATGGTTGTTTATTGTGCTAGTATTTTATTACTTAGCCTTTACTTGAAAGTCCAGCTGGTATTTTGTGTGTGTTTCGGGCGATGCGAAATATTATGATGGCACAAGCCAAGTCCATTATGATGTTGACCATTGTTTTGCCCAATTATTACCCTCCTCTAGATTGGCCTTGGATGTGAGAAGAGCTAGCTCCTTTGTGTGCATTTTAGCTTTACTTGGAGCATGACTTTGTGGCATGTCTCCCGTCCCTTGTGACACTTCATTTGGTTATTGGTTCCGGTACCGGGTTTCTCTTCAGCTTTTATGCTACTATGAAGATGGTTTGTTGATCGATGGGTTGATCGGTCGCTTCTGACCGGGGATTTCTCTTCAGCTTTCATGCTATAATGAAGATGATGATTTGTTAATTATTGAAGCTGCGCAGCGACCTTTATTTGGTTTTTCAGTTGGGTGAAGCCTTGGCTATGTATCCACTTATGAGTGTTTATTTCAGCTTTATGTGTTGCATGTTGAGTTGGTCGTTATTTCCAACCGGTATGGGACGGTTGGCGATAGGGAGCCTCTCATTTGTTGTTATATGTTTATTTATATGATTGATTATTGGATGTTACCGTTCGTCAGCATGTCACTTATTATTCCGCTGCTATCTGTCTTATGTTAATTGCTATTGGTCATTGCATATTAGCATGTCATGTAGTTGCATACTGAGATTTTATCTCACCCCGTTTATTTCCATCTTTGTTTTTCCTTAACCCCCCCCCAGGAGGAAAAGGATTAGGATTCGCGGTTCAAGGAGGACGTCGAGAGGATTGAGATTTTGGGGCAGGTTGTTATGGATCGGTTTACATTATTTAAATGTATAACCTTTTGGGGATAGTTTTACCCTTTATTGACGTCATTAAGAATTGTATATTTTATCCTTTTGGGTTTAAGCTGTGGAGCTTATGTTGGATGTACATTGTTGATTTAATCTTGGATTTGTAAAACCTTGTGTTATCATCTTTTGGTTCAAAATGGAATTTTTAACTTCGGTATTTCATAGTTTTGGTTTTAAGTCGACGTCCAGCTCGCGATCTCGGGCCGCGGGGTTCGGGGTCGCGACATCAATGATAATGAAGGGCTGGAGAAGAGTGCTCAAGCTACTCAATTTGTGAAGAATGTGCAGAGGATCACTCTGAATCTGCTGAACGATTCAGAGGCCTTCATCAAGGCTAGAGCTGCTTCTACACCAGCATCTACATCCATTCCTGAACAAGTTCCTTCACCAGCAATCTCACCCATTCCAACTCCAGTCAGTTCTGTTGATACTGCTGATTTTGTTTGCTCTCACAAAGCTGCTGGTGAAACAATCACTTCTTCTGATTCCATCGGTGAGTATGATAAGATGCCGATAAGCATTGTCTTCAAAAAGCCCTCTACTGATCAAGCTCATGCAGCTGCTGCCCCCACTTCTATATCTTCTGCTGAAGCATTTGCTGACTCAGTTCTAGCCAGTGATGGCTCTGAGCGTGGCTCTGCTGATAAGTCTATTGAACAGACCGTTGAGAAAACTTCAGAAACTCAACCTTCTGATGAAACCAGCACTGCTGATGAATCCTTTGTGAATCAAGTTGAGGAAACTATGGACACTCAACCTATGATTGTTAAAGAAGACCAACTTGCATCAATTGAGGAAACTAAAGAAACTCAATCTGCTGATGAAGTTGGTGGATTGCTGATATCAGGAGGAGATTGTGCTGATGAAGAGGTTATTGCTGATGTGTATGCTGATGAGCCAACTACTGACACTCATCCTTCTGAGCCAACTGCCGACACTCAGATTATTAAGGCTCCTATCTCTTCTGCTGATGTGATTCTGGTAGCTCCTACTGGTGTTAGAGAGATTGTTGAGTTGGGAGGAGGTGCTGATACAGAGATTGCCGATCAAGATCATAATGCTAACTTTGATTCTCTGATTGCTGCTGAGTTACAATTTGAGGAATTTCAGGATGTTTTATTTGCTCCTATTTCCTTCCCTTTGCTTCCTGCTCCCGAGGCCCTCATTGCTCCAGTTGTTGCTGATAAAGCACAACCTGTTCCTGTTGCTGCAGCTGCCGGTGGGAATGACAGCTCAGATGAAATAGATCCTGATGATTATATAGAGCTACCGGCAAATTCTCTCTGATCAATTCTAATTCCTTTTGGCCCCAATCACTCATTTCTTCCAGGCTCAACCAGTGAACGGATTACTTTCTTGCCCTGGATTAAACCTGAGTTCAAAAGAAGGAAAGGGAAAGCTCCCAGGGTCTCCAAGCTCAAGGTGAAAGGACCACCAGCGTTTGAAACGCTCCATTGCCTGCCTGGTAAGCTTAAAATTGGCGGCAAAATTCATCGACCTGGTCCATCACCCAAGGAAGTCAGCATCGCCACAAATGGACTGATGATGAGATGCATGATGATAAATGATGAACTCCATGACATTCTTGAATAACGAGCCACTAATTCTAGAGGTCTTTTTCACTTGGTAAAATCTGCTGCTCTTGCATTAACCCTGCCGATGTTCCATCCAAGACAGCGTGCCGATCATATGGTTTATACCTCAACGCTGATGAATGCCGGGTTAATGACCATAATTCTTGAAGGTCGTGCTTAATTGAATTTTATCCTGGCTATCTTTCTTTCTCTGGAGGACAATGGTGTGTTCCATCTGCCGGTTGAACGTGCAGTTATTATTCATCCTTCATTTCCTTTGCCGATCGTCCGTGCTGATGTAACTTCTGCTGATCCTGTTGCCTCCACATCTGTTCCTGCTGAGTTCTTTCTTGCCGACAGATATGCTGCTGATGCTTCTTTTCTTCAACAAGTTTTGCCTCTGCCAGCTGCTCCCTCTCCTGTGCCAGCTTCTCCATTACTGATTGTTCTATCTTCTGATAACGAGGCCTGCTCCTGAAGGTCTTGTAGAAGATGCTGATATTATCAATGAAGACTTCATTCCTTCCTTCCTGATGCATTCTTCTCTTGGACTGTCAAAACCCGTGGTACTGAATAGTATATATGAATACTTCAGTTACCTTGAAGGGGATACTGAAAATATGTAAGTGCCTGTTACTCGTGCCGATCTGGGCGATACTGGCCTCTTCCTCCGTGACAAGTTGAACCGTATTCATGAGGATCTTTCTGACAAAATCCTTAAGTCCAATCAGGAGGAGGAATGCAAGAGAATCCAAGACTTGAAAGATCTGTTGGAGGACAGAGAATCTAGGCTGATTACCCTTTTAGAGAGTTTGGGGAGTATGCACTCTATTCAACAGCAATTAGTAGATGACCAAAGGCTACAGATCAGAGATCTAGAAAGGACTGAAAAAGAATTATCTACTTCCAAGTCTGCTCTTGCTGATGCTGAAGTGAAGATAGCTGCTCTGGAAGCCAACAATGCAATGCTGACTGAAAGGTTGGAGAGCACTCAAAGAAGGAAGAAGAGAGAAGCTGAAAAGAAAGAGAAGAGAGCAAAGAAGAAAGCCAAGCTTACCGACTCTACATCAAAGGCCATTGACCAGCAAGAGGATCCTCCTGTTTCCTAGTCAATATAGCCAATGATATAGATATCCAGAAGACCTTCAGCGATTTATCTAATACTTCTTTGCTAACCATTACTGTTTTATGTGTGCTTATTTTTATATGTTATATTCTCTTATAATATCTGCTGCTATTCATGCTAACTTTGTTTTGCAGAATATTATTCTCCCTGCTGATCTTAAGCCATCAGCAACTCATTCTTCTTTTCTTTCTCTTACTTTTATCATTTTGTATTTTTACCTCTTTAAGACATCTAGTGTGTGACTTGTCTTAGGGAATGATAATAAATAGACATGCCTTATACATTCTTTTACTAAGCTAAGATAGATGTTCTTGGATAGGGTGATTGGACTTAAGCAATTAGGAGGAGATTGTTGTTCAAATATATGTTTAGGACATAGAATTGCTAAATCCCAATCATAGCCATCACTTAGGATCCCCCAATTTTATTATAACCCTTATAAGGTACTCTTAGGATTCTTGGTGACCAGCACAGGTGTATTCCAACTCTTCAAACATGGCAAACCAGCAAGAGGAAGAAAATCAGCAGACCAGTAAACTAGTTGCCGATCAACTTGCTAAACAAGTTGCCGATCAACTCCATTCTCAACTTGCCGATAAAGAAAGACAGTCTGTACTATCAGTCAGGTTACATCGTTTCACCTTAAAGTCAACCTTGCTGATTGTCCCTATCCTTTCTTACTGTTTTATCTAAAAGTAGTTTACCTGCTCTGTAATGATTGCTGCGCCGTCTGACACATAGCTACTTTTAGCTATACTCTGTCTCTACTTGCTTTTTGCAGGTAACCGGTTGAGACAAAGGGGTCTCTACCCATCAGACTTTTGTGAGCATGCGTGTACCACATATCTTCGCCATTAATGCTAAAGATACCGCATTTAATGCTCATCAACTACCCAGCTGGATATTCAAATTGCAAGCCTTCTTCTACAAGACTCAAGACATTTACTCCTCTTATAAATAGTGGACTTGGAGCATTGAAGAAGGTTGGTGAAAATAGAGCATTGAAGAGAGTTGAATGTTTTTTAGTATTCATTAAAGACTCAAACATTCTGTGTCCAGGTAATCATTAGATCATTTAATAGGACATACACTTGTGCACCAACGCAAACAACATTGTTAGTATTCCCGAACTAGATCATATAAGGAATACGTTGTTTAAGTTATTCACACACCCACCTGAGTGAGATAAGTTCTCTTGAACTTGCCGCTCAAATACACTTGGTAAGAATTTTCTTACGATCCTTTAGAAATTTCTAGAAATTAGTCTTTGTAATAGACTAGAAAAATCTAATAGTACTCTTAACCCAAATCCAAGTTCTGACCAAACTTGGTAGAGGACGTAGCAGTATTTACACTGTGAACCTCTCCAAATCCCTGTGTCTATGTTGCTTTCCTTATCATTGCCGGTTGGAATTCTATCACCGGCAGATTGCATATGTTCGTACAAATTCATTGTAATTTCGATTGACCAATCTCTTGAAACTGCATTGAACTTTTAGAAACAACTTTGTGTTCAAACTAAGCTCTGAAAATCTCTGATACACTGATTTTGTGTGAGTTAAAACTAAGTCATATTTTACCCGCTGCGCTTACTGATAATAGTTTGCAAACTGATAAGTGACTTTGCATTTTTAAGTGTTTCTTTGTAAAAGTTTTAGAAAGGCTATTCACCCCCCTCTAGCCTATTTTCCTACCAATTGGGCCTAACAGATGCATCACTATAAATTACTAAGTCGTCGTTCCCATTCGGTAATGCAAGAATCGGTGCAGTAGTCAACCTCTTCTTCAATTCTTCAAAACTGTTATTACATTTCTCGTTCCACTCAAACGGAACATTCTTTCGGGTCAACTGAGTCATCGGTGTAGCAATCCGTGAAAACCCTTCTATAAACCTCCTGTAATATACGGCTAACCCCAGTAAACTCCTGATCTCAGTCACTGCTCGGGTCTCTTCCAATCAACAATGGCTTCTATCTTCGAAGGATCCACAGAAATCCCATCTTTAGAAATAACATGCCCCAGAAATGAAATTTTCTTGAGCCAAAATTCACACTTACTAAACTTCACGAACAACTGTTCCTTTGCAAGAACTGATAAAACTGTCCTCAGATGTTGCTTGTGTTCCTCTCGATATTTAGAATAGACAAGAATATCATCGATGAAAACCACTACAAATGAGTCAAGATAAGGATGGAAGATTCGGTTCATCAAATCCATAAACACAGCCGGTGCATTAGTCAACCCAAACGGCATAACCAAGAATTCATCATGACCATAACGAGTGCGAAAAGCAGTCTTCGGAATATCATCCGATCGAATCTTCAGTTGATGGTACCCACTCCTCAAATCAAGTTTAGAAAATACTACCGACCCTTGAAGTTGATCGAATAAATCATCAATATGCGGTAGAGGATATTTTTTCTTCACCGTTACCTGATTCAACTTTCTGTAATCAATACACAACCTCAACGAACCGTCTTTCTTTCTCACAAACAAAACCGGTGCTCCCCACGGGGAAACACTAGGTCGAATAAACCCTCTATCAAGCAACTCCTGCAACTGAACCTTCAATTCTTTCAACTCTGCCGGGGCCATTCTATAAGGTGCTTTCGAGATCGGAGTTGTACCTGGTAGAAGATCTATACAGAACTCTATCTCTCGATCGGGTGGCATATCGTACTCAGAAGAGAAAACATCAGGAAATTCTCTAACTACCCGAACACTTTCCAAATCGGGTGATTCTTTCTTGGTATCAAGCACACTAGCCAAGTAACCCTCACAACCACGATGTAAAAATTTTCTCGCTTTCACATAAGAAATTAAACGAATTTTTCTACTCAAAGGACTAGCCTCAAAAACAAACTTAGGCACATTGGGAATAGAAAAAGTAACAACTTTCTTACGACAATCAACAGAAGCATGAAACTTGCTCAACCAATCTATACCCAAAATAACATCAAAGTCTTGAATCGGAAGGACTACCAAGTCCGCACACAAGACACGACCACATATAAGCACATCACAAGCACGAAATACTCTATCGGTCACCAAACATTCTCCTATAGGGGTCGACACCTCTAGCACATAAGGTAAAGACTCAAATGTAGCATTTAGCAAAGAAGCAAATTGAACAGATATGTAAGAATGCGATGATCCTAGATCTACTAACGTACGAGCGCTCACATTAGACACAGAAACAATACCTCCAATAACGGAAGGATCATCGGTAGCTTGTTGTTGATTCATGGAAAATACCCTTCCTTGGACCTTGGGATTTCCCGCAGCATCTCTTTTCTGGCCCTGAGAAGAACCAGCTCCTGACCCTGATGGTTGGCCTATGAACCTCGGGCAATCTTTTGCAAAATGCCCCAACTGACCACAATTGGTACACTTACCCTGTCTCTTCTAACACCGGTCCTCTGAATGGCCTTCCCTGTGACAATAGGTGCAAAGCCTCCTATTTTGGTTCCCTGGAGTAGTACCCCGATTCCTTGGTGCGGGTTGTTCTTTAAACTGAGATGGTCCTCCCGAATTACCTCGGTTATCTGAACGCTGATGTGGTTGTGATTTGGTATGACTTCCTTGCTTACCCGTGTTTGCGACCTCGGTCTTCCTTTTATGTTCCCCGATGTCTTGATCAATTAGGTATGCACGATCCACGGCATCCTGGAATGTCAGAATCCTCTGAGCTATAAGTTGAGTCCGGATAGGTGTCTTCAAACCTCGGATGAACCTCATTGCTTTCTGCTCCTCCGTCCTCACAAGATAGTCACAGTACCTGGCTAATTCTGTGAACTTAGCCGAGTACTGAGCCACGGACAACAAGCCTTGATCCAAATTGAGAAGCTCGATCTCCTTCCGGTTCTGATCAACTACCGGAATAAAATGCTCTTTGAATTTCCGCACAAACAATTCCCACGCATACGGTGTATTAGTCTCGTCCCAACTTGCTTTAATCCCTTTCCACCAATGTTCGGCGGCACCCACAAGCTTATAGGCCGCAAATCGGACCTTATCCTTACCAGTGCAACCAAAGACATCGTAAATTTTCTCCATTGATTCTATCCATAGCTCGGCCTTCTTCACATCGGGTTCCCCATTATACTCCGCCGGTTTCAGTTTCAAGAATTGCACGGGCTTCATCTCTTGTTTCATTCTGATTTGAAGTTCCGGCGTTACCTTCACCACTTCTTCTTCTAACCATTTCGAATAAGTGTCTGCATAAAACAACAACCGTTACTCACTCCGAACACAACTACCCTCCTAGGTCATACTAGTCTACCTATACTTAAACTTAGAGCTAAACCATAGCTCTGATACCAACTGTGGCGACCCCGACCCCGCGGGCCGGGAGCTCGCCAGCCGGACGTCGACTTAATACACAATTACCAAAATATTGAAGATAAAAATTCCATTTTTTGCCAAAAGATAATAGTACAAGTTTTATAAATCCAAGCTTGACAACAACAAAATACAACTAGCATAAGCTCCACAAGCTTATACCCAAAAAATACAAAATACACAATTCTTAATGATGTCAATGTTTGGTGACACTATCCCAAAGGTTATACATTTAAATAATGTAAACCGAAACAACCTTCCCAAAAGATACTTCCACACTCGACGTCCTTCTCGTGATCAGCGAGTACTAATCCTTTCCTCCTAGGGGGGTTAAGGAAAAACAAAGATAAAGAAAGGGGGTGAGATAAATCTCAATAAGTTACTAATGCAACTACATGACATGCTATGATGCAATAAGCAATAATAAATCACATATAGTACATAGAAATTAGCAGTTAACAGATAGCAGCGGAAATAAACAAATAACAAAGGATATTAGCCAAGGTTTCCCAACTGATAGAACCAAATAAAGGATCGCTGCGCAGCTTCAACAATCAACCAATCAACATCTTCATAGAAGCATAAAAGCTGAAGAGAAAACCCCGGTACCGGAACCATAACCAATAGTAATATGTCACAAAGGACAGGGGAAATGACACAAAGTCATACCCAAAAAGTTAGCTAGACTACTTCCGAAGGAAGCTAGCTCATCCCAACCAAGGCCAATCTGGATGAGGAAAGAAGGACCAATGGGCGATGCTATACTGGACTTGGCTTGTGCCATTATAGCATTATCCATTGCCTGACTCGAACACAAATAACCAACTGGACTTTCAAATAAATGATAAGTAATAAATACTAGCTTAAATAAACAACTCATGATTCCAAAGTAGGGAACCATACCAAATAATCACCAAGAAGATGAAATAAAACCAACCACACATAATAAAGTGCTCAACCATTTCCAAATAATAATTAATCAAATCCCATAACACATTTGTTCACAAAGGAACCATTTTCAACACTAGAGTATCCCACAATGTCTATTTAAATTAATTAGAGTGATACCTAAAGTCTATACCTAATATACCGACTAAGCCTAAACCAAACAAAAGAGAGTGCCAGGGACCAGAGGCGGGCGGGCGCCTAAACAGAGGCGGGCGGGCGCCCATAAAGGTTCGGGCGGGCGCTCACTAGAAACAGAAGGTTATTCAAAGAAATTGGCCATGTAGGCGGGCGCCTGGCTCAACCCGGGCGGGCGCTCGGTCGGCGAACTGGGCAGGAATTCAGCTGGGTTCTCAAATGTTCTTACCAAAACAAACCAAATTCTTACCATTTCTCAAATACTCAAAATTAAGACTTCCAATAAGCACAACAATGAACCAAAACAACTTATAAACTTGAATAGGACCTAAATGACAACATCTAGAAACCCAAATCAAGGTTTAAATCCCAACATTCACAATATCAGAAAAATCAATCAAAAATCCAAATGAGTTCTAAACTCAACCAAAACACTATATATATAAATAAAGCATCATTCAACCAAGTGATGGAGATTTTAGCATAAAAATGGGGGAAAAGTAACTTACTTGAATTTTACGGAATGATACGGAATTCGAATATTTTTGGCTCTACACGATCCTATCGACGATCTAAACACATTTCATAAAATGAGCACTAAGAAAAGATGAGAGGAAGATGACTAAAATGAAGGAAATAGGGAGGGAGTTCTTACCTTTCACAAATGGAGGAGAGAGAGAGAAAAGGAGTGTGTGTGTGCTGGAGAGTGAGGGAGAAGGTGAGGGAGAGGGGGAAGTAGGGAGGGAGTAGGAGGATGATTATTTAAAATTTACACTTAGGCCCCCTCTAGACCCAACTAAGAACAATTAAATCCATTTCCCCCCTTATCAACTAAGACCCAAATTCTACACTAGCACAATGGACAAGTTAAAATGCTAGGCATAAAAATATTATATAAATGCACACATAAATATTTAAATAGATGAATAAATAAGAAAATAAATAATTAAATAAATATTAACTACTAAGAAAATAAAAACGGGTTTTCGGGTCGTGACAAACTGTACTAGCATTGGGTACTCGAGCCATATACTCTTTCTCCTCAACCGGCTTGGGTCCAAACGTGACTGACAATTGTGCATTCGCTGCACTCGGAGTATCTATAGCTTTAGCTGTCGACATACCAAACCTCTCTAAAACTTTTTTGATGTAACCTTTCTGGGATAAGAATAGTTTTCGTTTGGATTTGTCTCTATAAATCTTCATACCCAAAATTTTCTTCGCGCTACCCAAATCCTTTATCTCAAACTCTACGGACAATAAGCCTTTCAGCTTATGAATCTATGGCTTCTTGACTGCTACTATCAACATATCATCTACATAGAGCACCAAATTGATGTACAACCCATCTACCAACTTATTGTGATACATACAACAATCATACGGGCTCCTCGTGTATCCGATCTCTGCCATATAGCTGTCAAATCTCTTGTACCACTACCTAAGCGACTCCTTAAGTCCATACAAGGACTTCTTCAACCTACAAACCTGATCTTCCTTACCAGGAACTTGGAATCCCTCTGGCTATATCATGTATATCTCTTCTTCTAACTTTCTATGCAAGAAAGCTGTCTTGACGTCTAGTTGCTCAAGCTCCAAATCCCTTTGTGCTACTATTGCTAGCAACACTCTGATCAAATTATGTCTGACCACTGGTGAGAAGATCTCATTGTAGTCCACCCCTTCTCTTTGTGTGAAACCCCTTGCAATAACGTGAGCTTTATACTGGACCCCTTCTGCCAGTGAAATCCCTTCCTTTTTCTTGAATATCCACATGCAAGTCACAATCTTTCTGCCTTCTGGCCTTTTAGTCAACTCCCAAGTCTAATTCTTGTGAAGAGACTCCTTCTCATCACCCATAGCTGCATACCACTGAGATGACTTTAAACATGTAACTACTTCTTTGAATGTAGAAGGTTCCGTAAGATTGGGCTTTACTTCCTCAGCAACGTGCAGTGCATAAGACACCATGTCTTCAAATCCATACCTTTCTGGAGACATCCCAAAATTATCTCTTCTAGACCTTCCTTGTGCTAACCCATATTCTTCGGTAACTGAACTTAAACATTCTGGTGCTTCAGTCTCTGTTGGTGGATCCTGATCAACATCTGACTGTGGAACAACTAACTCTTCAGTATCTTCTTGCTCCACCTATTTATCAACACCCCCAACACACGAAACAATCGTAGATCTCATAATAGGGTTAATCACAGAATTCTCATCAAATACAATGTTCCTACTGATAATTACCCTATTTCTAGATGGAGACCAAATATGGTATCCCTTGACAACGTCTCCATACCCCATGAATGCTCCCTTTCTAGCTCTAGGTTCTAACTTCCCATCATCCACATGATAATAAGCAGTACACCCAAAAACCCTTAAAATGGAATAATCAACGGGTTTACCAGTCCATACCTCATGGGGAACTTTGAGGCCAATGCCGGTGTAAGGTCCACAATTAATCAAGTAACATGTTGTACTAACCGCTTCTGCCCAAAAAAGTTTGGATAACCCTGCATTGGGGAGCATGCACCTTGCCCTTGCAAGTAATGTCTGATTCATTCGTTTTGCTACACCATTCTGATGTGGCATACCTCTAATAGTGAGATGTTTAGAAATCCCCTCCTCTATGCAAAATGAATCGAACTCAGTACTGCAGAACTCCAAACCATTATCTGTCTGGAGCTTCTTGATCTTCTTCCCTTTTTGGTTCTCAACTAATGTCTTCCAGTCCTTGAAATTCCTTAGAGCCTCATTCTTGTGCTTCATGATAATCACCCAAGTCCTCCTCGAATAATCATCAACCATAGACAAGAAATATCTGTGCCCCCTTAGTGATTCGTGACGTAAAGGTCCCTAATAATCTGAGTGGATGTAATCCATAATGCCTTTTGTGTTATGTATTTTCTTGGGAAAACTATTACGCTTCATATTTCCTAGCACGCAATGCTCACAAAATTTAAGATCCTTGATCTTATGGCCACATAGAAGATCTCTTTTAACCAACTCATGCATCCCTCGAGTGCTCATGTGCCCGAGCCTGATGTGCCACAGCTTAGACATATCTCCCTCGTTCACCTCTGATGATGCAACCATAGCCAACCCCGCAAGCGTCCTTCCTTGTGTTAGTACCTAACCTGAAAAATAGTTTTAAACCCTTCTTAGGACCTTCCAGGGACTTCTTAGACGTTTAGTAATATCCATGTACCTTTTTGGGATTTCCCCTAAAGCCCCATAGGGACCTTAGAGTAAGACTTAGGGAACAAGAAACGGAACCAGGTCCGTACGGCTCATGGACAGCCATACGGCTGGGTCTTGGCCATACGGCCAGTATATCCAGAACCAGTTTTCCCTATAAAGACAGCCCTCCTCAGCCTCATTCAACCCATCTTTCACATACGGGAAAACCCTAGCAGCAGCTATTCCCAGACTGCTTCTCTCCCTCTCAACACCCTCTAAATCCCTCTCTTTCATATCTCTTTGATCATCAAAGAGATCCAACACCACCACCAACCAAAAGGAGTGAAGATTCAACCTTCGAAGCCTCTATATCGGTTTGGTAACGCGTTCTTATTACTTTAACTGTTAGATCTCATTTATTCATTCATATATTGCTAGATCTAGGGTTTGTTCTTCATATACTCTTTCTTGACCAATGATGATCTAGGGTTTCCATAAAACCCATACTATATCTAGGTCACATGTTAATTACATATCATAATACATGCCATATTTAGGGTGCGATTTTCATGTTCTACATGTTCATTCATATGTTTTCATGACGTTCTTATTATTATACTAGATCTAAGACTTATCCTACATGACATATTAGATCTAGGGTTTAATCCTTATTTATGTTCACATAATATAGCCGATGATGACCCTAGGGTTTCATCAGACCCTAACAAGATCTAGGAACTACTTCTAACCCTAATCTTTAGGTAAACTCCCCCTTCCTTTTGCATGACCCCCGCTTCTTCTCTCTATTCTAAATTCATCAATGAACTAAGCTAACCTGAGCTTCTCACGTTGAGAAGAACGTAGGCAATCCTCAGATCCGGTCTCAAATACTAACATACACACACACACACATTGATCATGATAGAAAGACCGATTCGTCGGGTAATAGGAGTGATCACATGAATATTCTTCTTCTATTGTAAATTGACCCCCGAACCCTATTATTCTCATTATTGATTTTTTCATTGTTTTAACTATAAATAAAATGGCGTGGCGACTCCCAATTTTAATCTCACGTATTCACAGTGGCGACTCCGCTGGGGACTTGTTTTTTAAAACCTTTTTTCAAAACTTAAGAGGGTTTGACTTTCGTTTACTGCATGATTTTGTGTATGTTTTAACTGCCCCATGCACTCTTTTTATTCAAAACTGCAAATATGCTATTTTTTGGTGTTTCTGTAACCCTAGTCCGTACGCCTGCCTAGGACCCCTCCGCCTCCCCTTAAGCCGTACGGCTCCCCTTTTCTGCAAAACCTAATCTAATATTTCCTGCATGTTATTGTATTCATAGTATGCTGTAAATATCCTAGATCTTCTCTGGTTGTATGTTTTCCCAATTTTGAGACTGTTTTGGGAAACTTTGGACTTCAGCATTGTTGTTGGAGTTCTTGAGTTGAGCATTACTACTTTAGGCTTGATCCTGATAACAGACCTCCTTCATTTTTCCTTGAGCCTTGTATACATCTTGTTTTGTCTGAACATGATAGATGGGCTTTTTAATTGTTTTGTCTCCCATATTAACAAGAAGCATTTTCTCAAGTTTTCTTTCTCCTTCAGGTACTTTGTATTCCATAATGGTTGGATTGATTGCTCCTAATCCAGTTTTTTCACAAGGATGTCTTTTAGTATATAAGTAGTGGGACATGGATGAGCTTGATTTGATCCAAGATTCAATTTTTGATTTGAATGCTTGGTTCTCATCATTTAGTGCTTCTATTATCAAGTTTTGTTCTTTTAGTTGACTGCTAATGTGAAGGTGATTATTTCTTGCATTGAACACATCAGCATGAAGGTCAACTATCTCATCTGCTTTCCTTTTGTTTTGGTCTTGAAGTGTGAGATTTTGGGTTTCAAGGAGTTTATTTTTGGATTTTAGGTTATCTAACTCCTTTGAAAATTGCAAATTTTCAGTTATCAAGGCCCTAAGACTTGATTATTCCTTTTTCTTTTGAATAAATAAAGTACAAACTAAATTTTTTAAACCTTCAAGATTAAGGGAATTAAAATCATTTACCTCTTTTAGTTCTTCTGTAGCTGTAAGAGCTTCAAGTTCTTCTTCACTTTATGAATCATCTTCATCATTTGCCATAAGACATATCATGGCTTCCATGTCATCTTCTGAATCTGAGGAATCAGTTTCATCATCACTGAATTTTGACAGGTCTGCTATCATAACTTGTTCCTTTTTTCCATCACTCTTGGTTTTAGCACAATTGTAGCAATTACATCTTGAGCTATGTATTATTTCTTTGGAGTATGACACCTTCTTTTGAGATAAAAAGTTTCTTGATTTCTTGGGTTTAGGACACTCTTGTGAGTGGTGTCCTATCTTTTCACAATTATAACAAGTAACTTCTCTCTTTTCAGTCTGAACTTGATTTGAGGTAGATGCATTGTTTATTTTATCAAACATTCTTTTTTGATGTTTCATAGCATTTATGACATGTAAGAACCTAGCGAGCGTCATGCTTGGCTTAGTTCACGTTTACTTTCTTTTGGGCTTTGCATCATTCTTGCATGTCATATAGGTAGCATTTATATTTGTTACTATTTTACGTGTATATAATTTAGGTATATCATCTCTTTCATTTTATATACCTTTGAAATTTGTGAAATAGCATAAAAGAAGATAGAAATTCAGTCAAATTTGTCACTTGTCGCAGCTCGACTAGTCTGTGCTAAAACATGCATAACTTTGTGTAGAAAATTCGGATTTACGAACTGAAAATTGCATGAAGAACTAGACACATAGAGTTTTCCAATGGATCCTTGATTGTGTAATTTGAATGACTGGAGAATTCGTGGTTTGCAGTCAAACGAGGCAGCTGTTTCAGCCAATATAAAAATGGTCCCAGTTTAGTTAGTTTGACCAACTTATCAAAGAGAACACCTCACCTAGTTCCTTTACCTAATTCGACCGTGGCTTTGAATATGAGCTAGCAGAAGTTTGTTTGACTTGCTATTATACACGACAAGGAGGTGAACGACCTTTTAGTTGCCTCCTCTGAGTATAAAATAAAAAAAAATCTTCACACTTGTGAATACGCGTGATTGAAATTGAGAGTCGCCACGTTGTTTTATTTGTAGTTAAATATTGAGAAAACCAATTATGAGAATAATAGGATTCGGGGGTCAAATTACAATAAGAGAAGAATATTAATGTAATTACTCCTATTGTCCGACGAATCGGTCTTTCTATCATGATCAATGTGCGTGTGTGTGTTTTTGAGACTGGATCCGAAGATTGCCTAAGTTCTTCTCGATGTGAGAAGCTCAGGTCAGCGTAGTTCATTGATGAATTTAGAATAGAGAGATGAAGCGGGATCATGCATAAAGAGGGGGAAGATTAGGGTTAGAAGTAGTTACTAGATCATATTAGGGTTTGATGAAACCCTAGGATTATCATTGGCTATGTTATATGCACATAATAGGGATTAAAACCCCAGATATAGTATGTTACGTATGTATAAGTCTTAGATCTAGCATAATAATAAGAACATCATTGTAAGGATCCCGCCCCGTGACGAAGGAAACGAAGGGTTTTCGTTTCGAAGGGCGAAACACCAAACACGGTTATCACGTAAAACATAACGGAGTCGCCACATTTGTTAATTATTTAACCCAACAAATGGAAAGGTTAGAAATTCTATTAGTTCTGAGGTCAGGTTACACCTTGGGAAGATTTTTACGTCACCCAAGTCACCTCGGATAGGACCGAGTCTCCCTAATGTTAGTTAACAAAAGTGCATGTGTGTGTGTGTGTGTTTCAAAAATGGGAGAAACTGACATTTTAACAAAACTGGTTAATTATTTAACAGAAAAAGGTTATTTTGCAAACATTTCAGTCATAAAGGGAAGAAACTGGAAAATGCACTCCCTGGCCAATGTAGCCGTACGGCTAGGGAGAGCATTCCAGGGGTTTTTGACAGTTTATCAGAAAACTGTCCAGTTTCAGGCAAAACAGAGTGTTCTTGCTGAAACTGGACTGAAATGATCATTTTCAGTTATTTTCTTTAACAAAAACATGGATTTAATCATCCCTATGTCATTGATCACAAATTAGACACCAAAAACAAAGGTTTTGGGTGTGATCAAGACAATCATTGGGGAAATTTTGAGAAAGTTGATGAACATGCCCTTTGGGCCAAAATGACCATTTGATGAGTAAAGATTGAAACTTTACCATCAAAATGGACTTATTATGCAAGATTAAACCTTTAGAAACAAAGATGTAACATAAAGATTGAATCTTTATGTCCCATGCTTGGTGATTTTATGGCTAGGTCATGGTTGGGATGATAAAGATTGAAACTTTATCACCCAATCATGACTCTCATGGCCAAACAAGAACAAAATCAACATAAAACTTAACAAACCATGATCATCTTTAGGTTTTACCCCACAATCATACACAAGGCATGAAGGGAACCTTGAATCACCTCATGATTTGGTTCCAATGTACATATATAATCATAATACATATATATATATAACAATAATATATATAGCTTGAGAAGACAAGACTTGTATAATATATATATATATATATATATATATATATATATATATATATATATATATATATATAGTGCTTGAAATGGACAAGACATGCAAGAAATGTAAAGTGCTTGAATGGACAAGGCTTGCAAGAATAATAAGAAATAACACAAAAGTAAACAAGTAATATGAACAATGACAAAAAGAGTTTGAGATGAAGAAGAATATGGGGAGAAGGAGGCTTCACCTATGATGGTTATGGCGTATCTTCCTCACTTTTCACTCAAATGTTTATCACTCACAGTTTTTGCTCTCAAACTGGCAGAGTATCAACACACAAAACGTTTTCTCCCCCCCCCCCTGAAATGATCAGCATGGGTTCAATTTATAGGGACTGAGGGTGCCCAACATAGCCATACGGCTCGACCCCTCAAGTACCCAAACCATCCGTACGACTCGACTTGGCGAGCTTCTGGATTTTTCTAAGTTTAATTCCTGTTCAGTCCTGGAATATTAGGTTTATCTTACTGAGGTCCTGGCCTATTGGTTTATCCCTAAATAGTACCAACAATTCCTCTAAAGTAGGTCAAATTCAGATTGGGGTACTTACAATCATGAAAACATATGAATGAACATGTAAACATAAAGATCGCTACCCTAAACATGGCATACATTATGAATTTAGACTAAGAACATGAAGAACACATGAAGAACATATGATTATGAATGTATAAACATAATGAATACTCCCTCCGTCCCACCCAAAATAGGACGTTTTGCCATTTTGGGTGTCCCACTCGAAATAGGATATCCCAAAATGGAAAGCTTTTATTACTTTTTTATTAGCAGGACCCACTTCTCATACTCACAACAAATTTTTATTTATTATTCCTCACCCACTTTCTCTCTCCTTTATACTCACAACACCTACTTTTTAAACAACTTTTTTTAATAAAAGATTATTATTCCTTAATCCCCGTGTTGGGACCAAGAATCCTATTTCGGATGGGACGGAGGGAGTACATGCATAACATAGATCTAGCCTAACAACATAATAAGAACATAATAAGAAAAGTAAAAAGACTTACCTTGATCGGCAAGAACTATGATTGAAGCTTCTTGAAGATTCGAAGAGGCTTTGAGGGTGCCAGAACGGCTTAAACTTGGAGTTTTCTCGTCTGTCTAGACTTTGAAACTTGCAGAATGAATTGTGTCCTTGATTTGTGAAGCCGAGGACCTTATTTATAGGAAAACAGGGTGAATCTGGACAAGTGGCCGCACGGCCAAAGGGCAGCCGCATGGTGGTCTAATGGGCGTACGGTGGCAAATCTTGGATTACATGCTGATCAAGATCTCAGCGAATCCTTATCAGTTTGTTCTCAGGATTTGATCAATATCCTGATAGAATTCGACCTAGAACTGATATCATCCATCTAGAACTCTGGAGTGCTTCTGGATAAGTCCCTGTCAAGTTATAATTGCCTAAAAGGTCCTCAAAGGTTCCTAAAGGTCTAGGAAGTTCTTCATCTTCAGATCGGGTACTAATAGTAGCCCCTTGGCGACGCTTCATTCAAGGAATGGAGGGTCGTCGATTAAGAAAAGAAACTGATCTGAAACACGAGTCCAAATCAGGGGAGAGAAGTAAAAAAGGTGACCAGATTGGTCGAGCGACTGAACCTTTGTCAGGCTACCTACGTATCCTAAGGGGAATCAAGCCAGTTGTAGTTTATGCTCTATGGGAGAAACGAGACATCATCTTCCGCTAGGGATAGGATCATGTACGAAGACGAACTTTCGTACGGGGGAGAGAGAAAAAAAACGAGACATCAACTCCGGCTGGGGATAACTATTCTAAGGACACTATCCTGTATGAAGACTGAACATTCATAGGGGGAGAGAGAGAAAGAAACGAGACAGTAGCTCCTGCTGGTGATAACTATCCTAAGGACACTATCCTGTATGAAGACTGAACATTCGTAAGGGAGAGAGAGAAAGAAAACGAGACATCAGCTCCTGCAGGGGATAACTATCCTAAGGACACTATCCTGAATTAAGACTGAACATTCGTTGGGACCAAATAATTGTTGTTCGGACTTACTCTACACACGGCGCGAGAAGAATATTCAAGAATCAAGCGGACTGCTTCTTATGAAGCGCGCGTATTTAAAACAAAATTAGGGTATCAAAAGCGCGCGTATGTCCGAAGACACTAGCAACAGTAACTGAAATTATGTCCAAGACACCAGCAACTTATGCGAAAGAAACCAAACGTGTTCGAGGACACTGGCAACCATTACTGAAATTATGTCCAAAGACACCAACAACTTATGCGAAAGAAACCAAACGTGTCCGAGGACACTGGCAACCATTACAGAAATTATGTCCAGAGACACCAGTAACTTATGCCAAAATATGAGACATACGGTATATGAAGAAGGCTCTTACGGAGCGTGTGAATCAAATAATTTCTCGACAAACTACGGTATATAGAGATGCTAAAACCTCTGGATCACAGGATTCGGTAAAACGGTAACATAGACGGTATATCAGGATGCAAGTGCCTCGGGATCGTGCAAGTTACAAAGAATAACACTTTCGATTATATCGGGATGTATGTATCTCGGGATCGATTTTGGTTTTTTATAAAGGATGTGTAACGGTTTCCTTAACCTGTAAATTAACTTAATACGGCGGATTAATTTAATTTAGGACATATAGCAGCTCCTTAACCTGCATTAGGATTTATAGCAGTTCCTTAACCTGCATTAGGATTTATAGCGGTTCCTTAACCTGCATTTTAATATGATTTAGGATTTATAGCGGTTCCTTAACCTGCATAATTATCGCTGGGGAAATAGATTGATTTGGTAATTTATAGTGGTCTTCTGGACCAGAGTTCATTAAATTTTGAGTTTATAGTGGCCTTCTGGGCCAAAGGAACAGACTAAGGGCAAGTCCTAGAGATTGCAGTGTTTTGCAATATGTTTTAGTATAAGTGTATGAATGTAACACTTTTAGATTTTTAGCATGATATGATTATTTGTTGTAACCCGGAGGAAAGCATATGGAAGATTGTAAGTTTCAGGGATCAAAGTAGAGAGTGTGTAAAGTATGGATATTGTAGATGTAAAATACCTATTGTTTAGGTTTTAAGCATTGAGTAATGTTATTGAGGAGTTTGAGTGTAATTACCTATAGTCTAGGGTTTGAGCATTGGTTGTTGATATTTGAAGGGATTTTGAATGTAAATTTCCCAATGTATGGGGATTAAATAGATTTCGCTAATTTGATTGTAAATTACCCATGTTTGGGGTTTAGAGTGAACTAGTATTGAATGTAGGAGCTTCGTTGTGATTTACCCATAGTTTGGGGTTCAAATAGATTAATCTTTAAGCATAGGGGCCTGATTGTAAATTGTTTTTTGAATGAGGGACTTGATTGTAAGTTATTTCTAATTATGGATTTGATTGCTAATTACCCAAAGTTGGGGTTTGGTTGAATTAAATGTTAGTTGTAAATTGCCCGAAGCATGGGGCTTAGATTGTAAATTACCCAGGTACGGGGCTTAGGTGTAATTTTGTGAAAACCAGGGCTGATTGGTCAATTAGGAAAGGGGTGCCATACGGAGG